>OW203762.1:49031117-49237469 GCA_934045905.1 Leuctra nigra | reverse complement strand
ATTTTGTAATTTACAGCATTCAAAATCAATATTAGTATCTAGCTGTGAGTGAGTGATACCTACTTATAGTTACTTTGTCGTAATGTACCAACCAGTTGTGGCAATATTACATTCAATAAAAAACATCACTTGCACCTCCTCTGATGGCTCTGATGTAGCAATAATTAGCGGGTGAAGCGAGCGTCTCATTTTGACTTTTGCTCGAGTTTGTGAAATTCGGTTACTACGCGTTTCTCAGATAGTTTGAAATTTTGAACACAAAGTAAAAGAAGACAATCTCATCTGTCCAATATACATTTTTAACAAAATCATCGTATTGCTTAAAATATAAACAAATCATCTCAGATTGGTCGAAAAATCAATAAAATATTATTTATTTTGTTTTTAATTTTAACCATTGTGTAAGGAGATTTCGATAAAAGTTTACACTGCAAACACAGGATGTGGTAATTTCAGTAAATAAACGTGCACAATTTCAGCTCAATCGGAGAAACAGCTCTGACCTTTTTATGTCACCAACCAACAAAAAAATTAAAATAACAAATGAGCCTAAAGCACGCTCGCTCAACAAAATATCAAACATGATTTGTCTGCCATCTAGTGCCAGTTTTCGCAACTGAATACAACGGCGGCATTCCATTTCCGGAGATTCTTCCTCCTCGACAGGCCATGATGATCATGATGGGCCAGGAGTTTTCTAGAACAATGTTTGTGAACGTACTCTTCATCTTGAAAGATGGCTGCCAACATCTCTTCTAATGTTAGTAAACGAATAAACATTACACATCTGCGACAAATTAATTCTCAATCGACATAACCGTGTATTAAAGTTTATTGTTGAAACACGTTTCACTTATATCCTGTGCACTCTATTTGGTATTTCATTGTGTCGTGTGTTGTACGAAGAGTTGAAGTGGTGTGCATAGTGCTGGACTTCTGTCGCAGTGCTAGGTTGGTTTGTTCTGGCGGCATTGCAATTCACTCGGTAAACGCTAAGTCCGTTATTTAATATTATATGCAATAGATAGTTACTCTCAACGACTGTATAATCAAAGAATCAATTTAGTGGTTGCATCCAACATGATTAAGCCAGATCTGGGAACGTCTTTGTTTAGCCTAGTCACTTGGCAGAAAGCAAGCAGGTAAGCTTGCTGTTTCAATAACCATACCTCCTATATCTAATAAAATGTCTTGGTACCTATCTGCTTACCAAGCTTTCGCGTAGAAAGTTACCAGTCTAATGAGAAGACTTCAAGTATAGTGCTGATCGAATATTATTCAAAGTTGACAAATGACAATCGAGGCCATGGCTGCGTTCAACGAGCAACATTTCGAGAAAAAGTTAACGCTACTGAAAGACTCTCAGGAGAGCATACAGGCGTTGTCGACGTGGTGTCTTCAACATCGCCAGCATCACAAGAAGATCGTTACGGCATGGCACAAAGTGCTAAAGAAGGGTACGTACCTACCTATGAAATGATATTTTGTAGTAGGGTCAGTGTCCCAGTTCTCGTCACCCTTTAGCACAATTCAGCATAAACTAATTTATAAAACAACTGTTTGTGAAATGTCATAACTTTGCTGCATTCCATATGATAAATTAGACCTTGAAGATTCATTCTTATTGGTCATTGCTAGCAAGGTGGGTAAACTCAAAAAAGTTATTTTAGAGTTTAAATGAGCAAAAAACCACTTACGCAAATCTTGTCCACTTGAGAAATTCAATGTTAAAGTGGTAGAGTATGGTTAATGGTTAAATAATGGAGTATTCATGGTGGTCGAGATTAGGGACGTGGACGAGATCTGGGACACTGACCCTACCTACCTAGGTACGGTCCCATCGGACATTCAAAAATTTGATCAGATAAAGTGTAACTGTTGTACTATGCTTTGTTACAGTTAAGCTCGACCATAGATTGACGTTATTCTACCTGGCTAACGATGTGATTCAATACAGCAAACGTAGGAACTACGAGTTTGTCGAAAGCTGGGGAACTGCTCTACAGAGAGCAACAACTATGGTTCGGTAAGCGGAACCCAAGCGAATGAAAACTAATCTTGTATGATGCCTGAATATTTCTAAATTATAATACCTAACTCTTTGGAATTTTTATTTAACTTTTAAAAAGTTTTCATTGTAACTTCTAAAGTTTCAAATGAACAAAATATAGCAAGGCTGTGGTCATGACGGCTTGTTCTGATGTGTGTACAAAACAAAAATATTGACAAAATATGTGATAGGTAATCATGACAAAATATTGCCATGATTATCTGTGCGATCCCTGGGATTTAGAACGAACTTGGTAGAACTGTTCTGATCCAATGTAGGTAGTTATCCAGGTATGTAGGTCTGTAGTATACCTACTTAGTTGAGCGAGCGAAGCGAGCGTCTCCTTTTGGTTCTTTTGGCACGGACCTCTGTTTTTTTTTGTTTTTTTTTGTCTGTTGTCTGCTTGTATACAGGTCACACCGTTTATTCGATCGAGCTGAAATTTTGCACACATGTCCAGACCAAATATGAGATTTGCAGACCCTAATTTTTTTGAAATCCCCTGATTGGTTCAAATTTTAAAAAATGTATCTTTCGATTGGTTGCTCCAATCATTTTGAAATTTAGTAAAGTCATTGCAACCAACATTTTACCCAATCATAAAAAATGTCAGCAAAATCCTCCCATTGGTTCAAATTTGAAACCATTTTTCCGGTGATTTTTGTAATTTAAACTAGAACCGATTGACCGACCAACTTAAAATTTCGCATGGTCATTGGTGCCAACATTTAAGGTATTTTTGCCAATTTTCAGTCTAATCTGTCGTTATTTTCAATAGTTTTTGTAATTTTAGGGACATTTTGTGTGTTGGCTGTCAAATTCACGGCGACTTCGAATCTTCAGTTCAAGGCAATGTTGTTAGAGCAGAAAGTTTCAAACGATATGAAAATAATGACCGTTCAACAGATTGATCTGATTTTGTGTACACAGTAATATCATATCATATGAGTGGTCCCAGGTATATTGTTTGAAAGATATCCTGTGATTTTTGAAACTTAACAAGGAACCGTTCAATCAAAGGTTTAATCGATCAACTTAAAACTTAGCAAGGTTATTGGGACCAATATTTTTGGAGATTTTGGAGATATTTATACAAGTCTGTGACGAAATTCAAGAATTATTGGCTTTTAATGACATTTTCGATAGACATAATTTCGGATCGAGGTGTTGCGTGTATCCGTGCTCGCTCATCAACGCGTTACTCAGGAGGCCAATTCTTGAGTTTTCATGTTTTGAAACCATGTGTGGTTTCATTGTTTAAAACGTAAAAAAGTTGACAACTATTGCTTAGTCTTCAACTTTTTTACGTTTTAAACAATGAAACCACACATGGTTTCAAAACATGAAAACTCAAGAATTGGCCCCCAGAGCGTTTTCCTAGTTATTTTGGGATTATAGAGGCAGAACACAATTTTAATTTCGAGCCCTACTTGTACCAACATGGGATAAAAACACCCAAGACACAAGCTGACAAACCATCCGCCCCTTCCCAGCCATGTATTCATTGCAATATGGCAGACAATTCAAAACCAGATACTGATTGATTCAGGAATCAGTTTATACATACAGTCGGGACGCCGAGTGTTTGAACTCTCACCAGATGGAGCTACCGTCACTTACGTACTCTGTTAGGCGGAGAAAGACGTCATTGCAAGGTGAGCGCGCAATCATTGACTACCTCTCAGTATGGGACTCGTGACTGCTATAGCTGCAGCACTGAATGCTTCCGCCGATGTCTGAGGCCGCACTACAAACCACGATTCTGGCATTATAAAGACATTATTATTAATTTTGTTCAATGCTACAATATGCCTTCATATTTATAGCATAGGCCTAAATTAAGCTTATTGTTGTGCTGCGTCAGCTTTCCGTGCAATCTTTCCAAATGTAAGACGATCTCAGCCGGACGAGTGAAGAATTTGACCTTGGTCTGTACGTAAGAACGGGGCGGTTCCGTTTGTCACTAGACATCGACGACAGATGACTGGCCAGTCGCATGTCCCCACCCCCAGTGTACGTCAATGGCGCAATGAAGTCTTTCTCGGCCTATCAGAATAACTGCCTAACAGCGCATTCTGTTGAGAGTTCAAACACTCAGCGCCCGCCCCGACTGTAGGCTTACCTATTGTACCTACCTACTAGAGTTTTCTTGAATAAGTAGTAGTAAGTAGAAGGTACACTCGACAATTCATAAAACGGTATTTGAAAGAAATGGATTGTCTGAAAGAAATGTGATGGCATCATCTGATGAAGTCTTTACTTACTCGTCATCTACATCTAGTAGGTGAGCTCTGATTTCATTGATAATAACAAGGATTGAGTCAATGAACCTGACAGGCAGCCAATCTGTTTCGTTCAAATACCGTTTTATGATTTGTTGGGTGTACCGTGACACGTACATGATTCAATTTTAATTTCCACTGAATGTATCTAGTACCTGTATTGTCTTCTCTGTATATTATTGCCAGTTTCTAACACATAGAATTGTATTTGTCAGAGACGAGAAGGTGAAAGAGAAGATCCTCCGAATCTTCAAGATCTGGGGTGAGCGAGGCATCTACGACGAGACCTTCATCAGCGACTTGTGTGGCCTCATGAGCACTCCGGCCCGCAAGCGACAGGTGGAGGCAGAGCCGGTGGAAGTGGTTCCCGATCCCATGGACTTCCACTCCAGCGATCTGTTTGTGAAGATCCGGAGCTGCCATCGCCTGGAGGACGACACAGACCTCCAGCTCAAGAAACTCAACGAGAGTCACAAGGTACACTCTTCATTTGTTTATTTGGTCAAGTAGCAAGTGTTTGTACCAAAATCTCTTGTCGGAAGGAGAGAGTCAGTTGTCACTTCTGTTGGGTCGGGTACACTACTAGTAGGTGAACAATTTATTTGAGTTATACCATGATGAGACTAAGTTGGATTACATAAATAAAACACTTGCATTAAATACGCTGTTGAGTCAACTAACTAACATATCTTCAGTTAGAATCTTTATCTGCTATGATCAAATTACCATTTTATGCCCTATTAGTTACCCTAGACTGGTTTGCCCTATGTTGTTTTTTCAGAGGAATTCTTCGATTCACAAATAATCATGACTTGATTGTCCAGGTATTCACGGATGCCGATGCACTGCGTTGCCACCTCAAGGACCGGCGACACGGCGATGACGTGGTTGATTCACAAATAATCGTGACTTGATTGTCCAGGTATTCACGGACGCCGATGCACTGCGCTGCCACCTCAAGGACCGGCGGCATGGCGAGGACGTGGTGGCGGAAGTGGACGAAGGAGGGAAGATGATGGAAGCGTACATGGCAGCTCTGGCAGCCGAGATCAAGGAGCGGAGACAACTCATTGAAGAGCTGGATCTAGCGGAGAAATTCTACGACACTCAGCAGGGCGACGCTCGCCTTGTAGTTAGTGTGAGTCTATGTGCACACTTCCTGGTTTAGCTTTGCCCGTGGTTCATGTGTCATGGTCATCAGGCACTCCATCTCTATCTGATCTCTCATTAACTTTTTAAAATTCACTAGAACTTGTACTTGATCACCCTTAGCAGTGAAGTTTTATTTGGTGCTCAAATAATTGAATTATTGGCGTGCAGTTAAAATTTGTTCAGTGAGCCTAGTTACCTATACTCTCTAGTTCGTTCGACACTCGGAATTGCATTACTGCACAATAGATTCAGCTAAATTACGAATAGTTGGTAACAAGGACTACATTTGTTTTTCCATAAATGAAAGGTAGTTGTGAAATATTTTCAGTATTTTCGCTGAATATTTGTCGTTTAATCGCTTAGTAGTGCGTACAGTTGTTGTGTTTGATAATAATAATAATCCATCCCTGGTTCCAATTTAATGGGTCAGGGGGTGGGTATTCCCACCAACACTAGGGCCGCAGGACTCCTGGAAACCGGCTGGCGTTTCCGCCTCTTCTTCCTCCTCTTCTTATTGATATTAAATATTTTGTGAGTTATTCAAACCATTTTTCCATGTCAGAATCTGTCTAAATAAATGAGCTTTATAATAGAGATGGGTCGATACCACTTTTTCACCGATACCGATACTAACTTTATGATTAGCGATATCGATAGTATCGCCGATACTTTTGTTTCTTTATATTTTTGTAGTTCCTGTCCACCAAGTCTCAATTCAATCAAAATGAACAAAACTAGAGATTTTTTTGGAGATTATGTCACTTGCAACCTTGGCTCTGATTGGTTGAGGCATCTGCCAATGGTGATAAAGCTCACTGACGTGATGCCAATGAGCACCAATGGCGGGAAAACGGCCGCAATTCAAAATTTCAAATAAAAAAGTAATAAGTATCTAAGTATCGAAAATATTGCATTAAAATTGACGGATCGGTATCGGTATGGGCTCATCTCTACTTTATAATATTTGAGTTTTCAACCAATGAGTTGTCTTCAAACATTGTGACCGATGGTTTCACGCTGGTGATGGGAAATAAAAGGCGTCCCAGCAGCCGATCGTCTTGGTCAGACGCTTCAGGCCTATCATCCATGAGAGTGATCAACCTTGTGAATACCTACGCAGAACTCATTTGAACTCACTTGCAAGTGCAAATGTTATCGACACGACCCTGGTTACAAAAGACCTGACTTGATTTCGCATGATCGAACATTTTGCACGCAGTTTCGATTCAAGAATAAGAATAAAGGCACCCATTTTAAACAACAATAGACCAAAACATAAACTAAACGCGCATGCCCAATCCGCCATTTTCTCTTCCAGCTATGTGTGACATTCAGTCAAGGCACTTATATGTCAATCGTATAACGATAGTTCAGTAAAAGTTATAATTACATCGCGAAATAACAGAAATTGATGCTTACCTCAGTGCCAACATTCAAATACAATCGGCATATTTCATTTCAGCACATATTCATACACATTCTTGTGAAAACTAGATGTCTATTCACCAAAATCACCATTTGACAAACGCATTTTTTATCACGGTCTTCTGAACCGTTCCCTTTCTGAATGAGCTCATTCAGAAATGTTTCAGAAAGCCGTGATAAAAAAATGTGATATGTCAAATGGTGATTTTGGTGAATAGACATCTAGTTTTCACAAGGATGTGTATGAATATGTGCTGAAATGAAATATGCCGATTGTATTTGAATATTGATACTGAGGTAAGCATCAATTTCTGTTATTTCGCGATGTAATTATAACTTTTACTGAACTCATTAAGGCTGCGTTTCACCAAGATTCTAAACCCAGGTTAGAGGCGGTAAACCTGGTTTAGGGGCCTCTAAACCAGGTTTACTACCTCTAACCCGGGTTTGGAATCTTGGTGAAATGCAGCCTAAGAGGCAAACGGAAGCGAACGGAAATCGCACGGTTCGTTATAGCGGTTTTTTGAAATTTTGTCTTCCCACTTAATAATTTTAAAAAATCAGATAGTAACGACCCATTACAGCCTAATAGACTAAATAATGCCGCAAACTGGAGTTCATTATGACCTCAGGTGCGACCTCAAAGTGTTAGATACGATATTTTTAATAAAATAATCGAAAATTATCGTATTTAACACTTTGAGGTCGTACCAGAGGTCATAATGAACTCCAGTGTGCGGCATTATTTAGTCTATTAGGCTGTAATGGGTCGTTACTATCTGATTTTTAAAAATTATTGAGTGGGAAGACACAATTTCAAAAAACGCTATGAAGAACCGTGCGATTCCCGTTCGCTTCCGTTTGCCTCTTAAGATTGACATTTAAGTGACTCGGAACATGCGCACTAAAGAGTGGTCACACATAGTGACACACCCTTTTTTAGTTCGCTTTGAGGGCGCCACTAGTTTATGTTTTGGTCTATTGGTTATGGACATGAAGAATTTAAAAATTCCAGCTTGCTTATTGACCTACGACTTGGCGGGGCTCCACAAATCATTGTTCATTGTTGTTAACTTTAATACCTACATTCTCTCTGAATGTTTCACAAACTTTGTATTTATATTTTAATCTCGATATTTCTCCCCCTATTCAGTAAACTTCATCAGAAGACCAAGAAATCTTGATGAAGCCCTCTAAATAGGGAGAGAAATTTTGAGATAAAAATAAAAATACATAGTTTGTGAAATGTTTAAAGAGAGTAGGTACTACCTACCTATAATCTATATCCAAACTTATAATTGAGAAACGAACATTTAAAATCATTGTATTTATTTATGCCTGCAGGCCTACAAGAACTTTGGCAGCCGTGTGAAGAACCTGAAGCGGCACCTGGACGAGCGCCTGGCGACGTACGCATGCCCGAGTCCGATCCCGTCTCCGGACATCAATGCCCCGTCGCCTTCGCCCGACTGCGACATCGAGCTGCCGGAAGACACACTTGCAGCTGCACAAAGTCAAGACCAAAGCTTCGCCAGTTTCCTCGGCAACAGCATGCTGCCCTTTGACTTCCAGGTACGCTTCGACACGAGAGCAGGAATCACACTATAATAGCAGTATATCTTATCTCAGTTTTTGACTGTATAAAAATGGTGACATAGAAATATGTATACCTATTGTAGATTGAAGAAGCTGTGTGTGTGTAGGCAATTCATTTTACCTACTAATTACCGGTAATAATTCAATGTACCTACCGTATTTACTCGCATAGTCCGCGGATATATTTCAAATATTGAAATCTCAAAACGGGTATGCGGACTAGACAAGCGATACTATACACAGCATTTTTTGAAAAACCAGTTTCAAAAACAGGGGTGCGGACTATATGTGAGTAAATATGTGCCTACCTTCAATATATCTACTATATTTGATCTAATTAATCAAACAAATGATATTTTAAACCAATACTATCTGGTTTTAGCTATACCTAAATTATTATTTTTTATGATAATTATATTTGCATACTTTTATTAACTTCTTACAAAATACAAAATGAGTGTAAATGTTTCTAACAGATGATATAAAGAAAATTGAAAGATGCTCTTACTAGGTTGTGCTTCAAACTATGTATTATAATCGCGACATAAGGGTTATGGTATAAGCCGTCATAAGAACGGAACTACGTACTAGATCCATTTCTTATTTCAATCACTAAAGTAAACAATTCCATAATTTAAGTATATCGTCAATAGACCAAAACAGAAATGAGTAATGCCATCTATATCCGGTTTGGAACTACTTACCATTCCGTGTGTTCCGGTGGTGACAAAAAATATCATTTAGTTTCAATTCATACTTTTATTTTAAATAAACGGAATTCAAAGTTCACCTATCTATAATTAAATACTAGTAGTATTCTTGATATAAATACATTATATAAAATATTCTTTGTTAAAATAATTTTATAACAGCCAAAGACAAATTTTAAAAAACAAAAAAAAATTAAAAAGCAGCCTTCTTATTGCATTATAATTTTTGTATGCAGAAGGCAGTGATTTAGAGATGTCACACGGGTCAAGGTGTAAAATTGTCAACTTCACGCATGTGCAGGAATTTCTGTATTGTGCATCAGGCTTAAGTGTAACAAAATGAAGATGAATGATGACCAGGGCCAGTTGTTTATATGGTTTCCGCGATAAACGCAAAATGTTTAGAAACATGAATTTTCTTTCATATCTTTGCGTTTCATACACTCCTGATTCCAAATATATGTATCTTTTTCTCGCAAATTTTCGCGAAATTTGTGTTTTGACGCGATATTGACGAATTCTCGCGATTTCACGCGATTTTGGCCCAAACCTACGTGTTTTGCAACATTTCCCGATTCCGAGTATATATTCCACAAAAATTTCCTCGATCTGTGTCTAAAGTACCACGAAATAGAAAGAATCACACTGTTTTCTTCGTAAGCCAGCTGTCAGTGCCAGCCAAAGAGTGTATGGGGCCAGCTGGTTGGCTGCAGAGCGTGGAATGACGCATCTACATGACCTTGCACAGGGGTGCGCATGCGCAAGCGCCGAGTCTCGCTAGTGGGAGGGTTAGTGGGCTAGTGATGGGGGTTGGTTGACCTTGGTTGAGTATTGCCGCTCGCTCGCGTGGCATATTTCACACTTTATTATCTGTTTATTGCAAAAATCAAATTTTTTTCCATTTCACCACCAATCGCGAAAATCAACATAATTATCACCACCAATTCACCACTTTGGGAATGTTGAAAACGAATTTTGGCTTTTTTTATCACCACAAACAACTGGCTCTGATGATGACCATTCTTTTGAGTTCTCATCGATGATACTTTACTGATTGAAGTACATTCATTTTTTTTTGTATTAGTGATCAGTTTAGTTGCCTTTCCAAAAATCATTTCAAATGAATTCAACCGACAAATAAGAACGGTCCCTGTTGTTTATTGTTGTTAACAATTATTTATTATTTGTTACAGAAAAACCTATTCAATGATCCTTTCGAAGAGCACATTGCATCTGAGGTAAGTTAGGTGATAATGTTGTGGGTTGAATGATATTGCTGGTATACGTTGAACTAACTCTGCCTCTCATCATTCAGGGTAAGCCAATTGAAGTGATCAACAACCGAAGTGAGACAGAAATGGAATCTAGCATCAACAACTTCCTCAAGTCTCTCGGCAACCTGGCCAACCGAAGTCCGATAGTAACGTCTCAGTCACCAGTCCCTGACCCCTACACATACGCTGCCCCCATCCCCCCACCCCCCTTGCCACCCAGCCTGTTCAGCAGCCTCCCAAACAAGTTTCCCACATGGGAGGAAGAGGAGGAGGTGGAACCGTGGGAGGAGTTGGATGGGGAGACGCCCGAGTCACCTCCCATGTGTGAGAAAGAGAGCTTCTCCGTTCCCGTTGAATATGATGATACCACGCCACAGCTGGATGTCGATCATCGGACCGACGTTGACCATCGTCTTCTCCGCATCCCGCTGCCAGTGGCAGATGTCGATCACCGAGTGTTGCGGAAGAAGGATGTGGATCATCGCAACCTGATCAGTCTGACGGGCTCGCCGAGTCAGGAAGCAGTTCCTCGACCTCCGTTGCCTCCGTGGCCTGTGGTCGTGGACCAGGACTACCGCGGCAATCAGCCCGACGTCGACTACCGCATGCCACCCCCACCTCCTCCGCCTCCTCCACCCCCTGCCCCCGCCCCCACACCCACCATCACCCCCGCCCCAGTCCGGATCACCGAGGAGACGAGAGACAATGTGGAAAGTGTGGACATGGACCTGAGCGACGATGAGAATGTGGAGCAGACGGAGTTGAAGAAAGAACCTATTCACAACCCAATTACATTCAACTTTAACAACTCCACAAACAAGCCGCTAGTAATCTCTCCGCTCAACGAAGCTCATGAAGGACACATGCAAGTAAATCATCAGTTATCGAACCCTGGACACTTCAATCCATCCCGCGGAGTTCCTCCCCCTTCCCTCATGAACCGACCGCCCTTCCGTCCTCCTGGTCCACCCCCAGGTGCACCTCGTAGCTTACTATCCATGCCTCTGTTGCGCAACCCTCGCGCGCCATTGCTGCAGAACCCTCCCCCTCATGCCATCACACCCCCACCCTCTGTCAAGATGCAGCCAATCATGGATCTGATTGACGATCTTACTGACGATGCTTTTAATGAAGATAAGTTCCTGGATGATATTGAAAGTTCTCTCGAGTTTCCCCCCGAAGAGGAGGTGGGAAATGGATTTGTTGAAAACGTCGACGTTGATTGGAATGTGAACGGCAGAGAGCAGTGTGAAGTTAACAGCAACCGGCCGCCTCTGCTCCAAACTCCTTCAAACGAGCCGCAGTGGCAGGATTCCGACGAGAATGTTGAACACTGGCAAGAAGACAACAACATTCCTCCGTTCAATGACTGGAGCGCTAGATCTCGAGGTAACTTCCGAGGGGGTTTCCAGCCCCGTGGAAGCCCCAGACCCAGGGGTGGTCCCAGGATGGGACGTCCCATGAGGAGGCCCTTTGGAGGTCGGCCAGGGCCCAGAGCTGCGTTCAGGCCCTTTTTGCCTCGGCCGGGTAGTTATGGTTCATGGTAAGCCGTAATCGTACAAAGCTGTTAACTGCGAGGTATATGTTCACTGTGCCTCTCAACCATGTTTTATTGTTTGTATATACAAATTAATAACTCTATTGTAAATATTTATTGTGTATTCATAACTTGAGTAATGCATCTAGACTAAACAATAGGATAATGTGAATCAAGCGATGGTGTATATGAATGTGTTGGCTAAGAAGTAGATTGTATCCAATCACTCAAATTATTGTTCCATAAATTTTGAATTTGTGGTTTGAAGTCATAATATTCAACAACTTTTTTTCTTCTCTTCTGTGTCTCCGTAACTGTTTTACATGTTTATTTGAAGGTGTAATTGTTTGGGACCGACTTTTCATTTGCTTCGTTATGTTCAGCATTGCCTATTCAATTCTTGCTAAAAGTAATGCATACATACACTGGTATGAAATCTATTGTGTAGGTAGACGCTCAGCAGACAGGTAGTTTTATTTCTCATATCTTTTGGTAGGTATATATATACATAACACTAAATAGTCGAGTCACAAGTGTAATATTATTATGTTGAGATCATAAGCAAGCTGTTTTGAGTCACGTTGCCAACGGATTCCATTCAGCCAATTCTTATTGTATTGCGTATGTAGTTTGATGTATTTCATATTGGTTTTAACCAATTTCTGGCAGCTGCCTACACTAACAAAATGAAATGCGTACCAATAAGTAAATACAAAATCCAGGGGCTGATTGATTAGCGCATTGTGTCAGATTTAATTAATGAAGGTACACTTTATCTGTTATCAAAGATTTGACAGGAAGTTGGAACTGAATAACGTTGATCGTTGGGCCCTAGGATTACTCTAGTGATAAGTGCGGTTGTACGTAGGTTTTCTTGAAATCAAATCGCGATTTCAACAAGTGTCCCGCTGATTGAAAAATGCTGTAAAATTGGTGTTTTGCTTTATATGTATTTCCTCTATCTTCCTAATTTAATATTTAGCAATCAGACATACCTAGATAACATGTAGAAATAAACGTGGAGAAATCAAGTTGGCTTTATTTTATCACACTGTTATTTCAAATTCTTGACTTAAATTGATTTTTTAATGATTTATTTACGTTGTATCAACAGGTTTGCTTAAAAAACATTAAATTGCCTGCTCGACCCACATTTTTGAAAATGTTAAGAATAATTATTCTGATGTAGGACAAGTAAATTTTTGTTTTCTATTTTCTTGAAAAGACAGATGAACACACTGGATCAAGTAGTTATTTTATTTTTAATTTACAATTTTATTTAACTGGACAGCTATTTATAAGCACAAACTATCATGGTGGGAGGGGAACGAATCCATGTTTTGCAATACAACGTAGTTCCAAGAGTGCTGGTTCATGTTAATCAATTTTAGTCGACGGCGTTTCATTTTCCAACTTTGGTTATTTGGTTATCGTCCAATGTTTCGATTAACCAAGTGCAAATTATCTTTTAGAAATATAAATTGCATAGTCATAACTTATTTATTAAATTTAGAAATTTTCTTCAAATAAACCAATATTCTTTGGAGTGTGTGTTCACAAACTAGTTGCTTAAATATCAATATTTTGATCGCTGTTCAGAGATCTTCATTAGGAGAAAGCTGAAACGATTCATCATTCTCCGGGAGGTCTGTTCTAGAACGTTTTCCCAATTCCGTTTTGTTGGAATCCGGTCCCGGCCATAAGGATTAAACATGCAAGAAATCGAATTCTATCAGAATTGGGAATTCAAAAGTTCCAGAATAGGGCCCCTGTTGGTTTTCGTTATAGAATAGGGCCCCTGTGGGCCTAAAAATCATTCCGGCCTGGAATCATTCACGGCCATAAGGATAACATTGATCTGAATATATTCGATTCCGGGCCGGAATGATTTCGTTTTCGTTCGAGAAAAGGACCACTGTTGAATATCGGTGAATAGTGATTGGAATAGGTATTGATTAATTGAGATATTTAATCAAACTGAAGTTTGTGAACCGGCTAATGAATATTTTTTTATTTGAATCATTCAAACTTAAAAATCGGAAGACGATACAATTCATCCACATTTTCTTCAATTTTGCGACGAAACTCTCAAATATATCCTAAATGAACTGTCTGCATTACTAAGTACCACTTTATAATTTTTATTTTAACAGACAATTTATTTACTATTATCATAATGTTTTTCTACCCAGTTAATTGAATACTAGTTGGTAATTAGTTCAGGGAGGACAAAGTTTTATGCCACAAATCTTCTGTACCAATTTTACAGTATGTTTTACATCAGCGAGAGACCACTAAACCGCTTCTTTCAATCAAGAATGTGATTTTACTCTAACTTAAAAAATTACATGCATATTAAATATTCATTTAGACACTTGATGAAATATTTTGTGATGGCTGGGAATTTTATTTTCACCATACAATCTGAAATGTAGGTTGACAATTAATCCTATAGTAGAACACCTTATTTTCCCCCTGTGATAAATTAGTAATGTAAATTAATAATTATTTTTAAATATTTTTAAATCTAAAGGAATCCCCTCTCCAAGTCCAAGCACTGCAGTCGACGACTAAACGTTCTAGTCCAAAAGAAGTGACCTTCCACTTTATGACCTACCTACTGAATATTTCAATTGTTGCTATTGAATGAACACGTTGAGCCGTGCGCTCTTCTGATCGGTTTCTCGTCCTTGACATCGGCTTGCATTACCTGATTGACATTCATGCGGCGCATGAAACATTGATAATGATGAGTAGTGGGAACATGCATGTGCATTTCCGACTTGCGTCATCGAACACAAAGATCTCTGATAGGTTCCTAGTATTATCTTTACGCACGCGCTCGGATTTTTAATGACGCAACAATCGCACTCAGCTTTAATTGGAGACTTCATTGTTGAGGGTGAAAAATTTGTTCAATTGTCCTAATTCAAATACTTGTGGAATTTGTTGGTGAAAATCTCGATAAACCACACTCCCTATAGCCGGCCTTGGGGTTGAACTCGGTCCCGTCAAAGCATCCAACATTCTCCCACGCTGTTGGATTCGAGTTTTCGTCCGAATTCCTTTCAGCTTTGTGCCCGAGTGTTTTCGCAGCCTTGTTGACCAACCACCAGTCACGTGTGTTGATTGTTGACCTCCACTCCATTGTTAACAGTTTCTAATCAATGGCCGGCATGTGTTTATTTTGTGGTTGAATTGGTTGCTTATTTGTTTCAATTTTCTCGCTTCAGGAAATTTCTTATTGATTGATGATCGACACCGCAACTGACAGTCAGCAGTTTGCATACGAGAAATTCCTTGTTGAATTTTTGTGTGTTACCCGTGACATATTTTAACTTCACTTATTTGATTTGGGAGGCTGGAATACCCTAGCTTAAAAAAGGAGAATTCTTACGCAATATTCCAATTCTTCGGGCTGTTTTTTCGATCTCAACGTGGAATAATTAAACTAAACAAATTAATCATTGCTCGAATTCTTCTTCAGCATGTTATCCTTTCACCGATAGAACTAAACTCATATTAATAATATTCTTAATCGAACCGCTTATATTTTGCGTACATGTCTCAGTTAAGTCGGCAAATAACAATGATATTGCTGACCTGCGAGACTGAATGTGTTGTCCTGCGCCGCCGGTAGCCGCGCGCCGACATGTCACGTGCTCTCTCTAACCACGCCTCTCGCACGACGTCGCGACGGTCGATACAGCGCCGCAGTGAGCTGACGATCGTCGTCACGACGCCTTCTACTGCTACTTCTCCTCCGGTCTGCCTCTAGCTTGTATGTCTCTTCTACTTGTACCCCCTGTTCTGTTGCTTCATGTTCTCCCTGCCTGGTGTTGATGAGCTCTAGTGTAGTTGCTGGTCAGCTCTGACTGTGGCTAGATGTAGTGTGTGCGTGTTGTCTAGAGCACGTGGCGTGGTCAAGTGTATATGGATACTCCGGCCGGCTCACCTGGTATGTGAGATAGTTCGTCTAACATTCTTTCTATCTGCACGTAGTCGCTTCGAAGCACTTCAGTTCACTCAGGTAAAATGCTTGCGAATGTACCACGGATTCAAGGTCACATTTCGTAAGCGTTTCAAGTAAATGAAAAGCGCAATTCAGTTAAATTTGAATTAGTTACGTTTCACACAATTTGTTCTATCATTTTTTTGTCTCGAAACGCTCTTCAGAAATATGGCTTGAATGATTTGTAGCTTGCTTTGCTTGTGTCTTGTGTATATTCTCTTGTGTTGATGTTATGTTGCTCGCATTTGTCCGACGAGTGGTGACAATGTTGCCAAGAGTGACGGAACAAGATGTCACTTGCGACGTATCACTCTAGGTCAAAGATAACGCTGCAGGAGCGGCGTGTAGTTCTTGGCGGCTTTATCAAGACTAGGATGTGTCAACATTACAACACTTCTTGTTTTGTATATGAACTACAAATTTAAAAGATTTGACCTCCGGTGGGATTTGAGCCCACGACCTTTAGATTGCCGGTCTAATGCTCTGAGCTACGGAGAATCCTTCAAATTTGGAGCTTTTATAATCCAATGACTTGTACAAGCTCAGGAAGTGATGATGCCAGAAGACCGTGGACATCCTTCCAAACACTTCAAACTTTCAAACACTTCTTGTTTTATGAAATTCAGTCAGTTTCTTTGAATGGAATTGCAGAGATATCCAAGAGCCATCAGAAAAATTGCATAAATGGCATTTCACAAAAAAACTAACTTTTTCAAACTTTTTATGCGTTTTAACACATTTTATACTATTGTCACTAACTGTGAAGCATGAACATAGTTCACCTCTGAAAGTGAATTAATATTTTATTTTCAATCGGGTCAACGTGACGAGCCATCAGGCCTGGCGATTAGGTTCTCGCGAGCGAGGGAAGACAGCTGTCAGATGTCGAGTAACAATGTAGGGTGTAGTCGGGGGCGCAGCACGCACTCGAGTATTCATGTACACTTGCGGTCGACTTATCACACTCAGCCGCGTGAACTAGGTCAAAATCAGGAAGCTGTTACCACATTCATATCACTATTGCTTGATGCTCACTTCGAACTGCCTGGATAATGTACAAATTGTAACCTTGATTAACATTAGTTAGACTTACATCTACATTTAGTTTTATACATTTTGAATGTATTTTATTCTTGAACTAGTCATAAGTTTACACTTGTTACTGTTTTGTTTCACATGCAATGAAATACAATTGTTGTTGAGGATCACACTGTGTTTGTGTAATTCATTTCCAACGTCAACTTATCTCAAATGATCTCAATTCTTGTTAGCACTAAAATATGAATAATCACCATGTATAATGAGAACAAGAGACAATTGCTGATGTTACATCACATAACCACGTTGAAACAGTCGTTACCTTGTTATGACTTGGTTCATTACCAGGAATACATTGTGTTCTTACGTTTATCGTTCACTGAAACCTGGAGCAGTTTCTTTCGGCCTCCAACAATGCAGGCAATGCGCGTATTTCAGCCGACTTGTGTTCTGTGCCGTGAAATATCTGTCAAATTTCCTGTTCTGTAAGAGCGTGACTCGAGGGCTAATATTCCGCCTGAGCCGACCTATAAACCCGGCTTACAGCATCTTTTCAAGATCTCTGCGACAGAGGAGATTGATAAAGTAATCGAAATCTCGTCGTGAAGCACATGATGACGTGTAATGTGAGTAATCTCGCTGAGCCAGCGTCTTTCTATGCCTAATCACGAAAAAGGATTCTTCAATCTTGAAAGAAGTACGTGCAAAGTCCAAGAAATGTCAAAGATCTTTTTTCTTTTTTGTTCAAGAGAGCATTATTTCTTCTATATTGAGTAGTTGATTCAACTATGAGGTAAAAGGACGGAATGCGATATTATTACCTTATAACTCTTTTATACGTTACGTCATTAAAAGTGTTTGAATTATTAAATTAAGAACTCTACCGCGTTATTAGAATTTGAATATGACAACTATTAGGTACCTACAGCGTTATTTTAGTATGGTGATTCCTTCTCTCTCTAAAAAATAAAGTAATTTATATTTTGACTTTTATATTATTATTATATACAAATTCAAAGAACGTAATCCAATCGCTTCCACAAAGCAACCGACGGATTTGTTTGTTGAAAACATTAGCAACAATAATGATGAATCATATAGAAATTATTACAATAATCTCAACAAAACTATTTGTTGGTTTTAGATGAAACAATGAAAACATTTGTTCAAAGAATGTAATAACGGCCGTGTTTTATATGGTTTTATACTTACCTGATTTAATGCTTTAGTTTTAGTAAATCTGCCAGAATCACATACAAAATTATGCATGCTACGGACTTACGTTCTTGTTTATTGCTCCTAGCGAATATTGCCAGAGATGCAGGAGAGCGTCTTATCTGTGCTCTGGCTATTTCACTGCCTGCTGGAGGCGTTATCAGCTATGACCAACTGTTACTTGTCGCGTGCTAGCAGCGGGCCGGGGGTAATTAGTACTATGACATCAGGCCCGGTGTCGCCCTCATATATATCAGTGGTCGCCCTGCATCAAGCCCTTAAACTCACCTCTGACCTTTCACTTTGCAACGCCCACGAGCTAGCTCGGCTTGCACCGATCAGTCTTGCAATATGGTGCACTGTAAATTACAACAGCGATTTGTGATAGGATATAAATTATTAAAATTAAAATAGAACAGAGCTTGCAATACAAAATGACAAATGATTTACTCAAAATCGTATTAAATGACACTAATGTAACGATGTTTTCAGATTACCATTCATTTTTTTTATTATATCAATTAATTAACAATTAATTACCCCATCCAACTAAAGTCGGGTTGGGGGGTGGAGGTAGCTCCACCTTGCTCTAGGGCCTCCTGGGATGCCGAAGTCGGCCGGCCATTCCAACTTCTTCCCCGTCGTCTTCTTCCTCATCGTCTTCACTCTCCTCTGATTCCTCCACCTGCCGCTCCACCAACTCGTTCCATCTTTCTACATCTTCCCACCACTTCTCTCCTTCCACTCTCCTCCAATCTTCGCCTCTCTCCGCCACATCCTCTTCAATGCTGTCCATCCACTTGGTCCTCGGACGCCCAGCCTTCTTTTTCTTCACTTGTCTTCCCTTCTCAAATTCTCTTCTAGGAATTCTCTCCTCTCCCATTCTTTTCATGTGCCCGAACCATCTCAACCTCTCTCGACTTATCTTCAAACTTAACTTCTCCACTCCCAAGTCTTGTCTTATCTTCTTACTCCTGATTTTATCCAACTTTCATTAATTCATTAATTCATTAATAATAATTATTACTACTACAGTCATGATCAATCAATCATTATGACGCTCTTGAACAATACCTCATGTTGGCCAAGCGTTTCCTGGAAAGTGGAAGTTGAAGAGACACGTTATATGGTTACAACAATCATGATAATTGGACAAAAACTTGATATTGTTGAGCGATTTTTAGAGAAAAGTTTCTCCGTCTTTCTTCTTTCTCATCTAAATGGTCAAGAACACTGGCATGTCTTTTACCTCCTTACGCAATGTAACCATTCAGACACGATGTTTGTTACTTCAAAATAAAACTGACTTTTAGTTCTAAATTATGTTTCCTTTTAAAATTACACTTCCTTCAGAACTATGTAGTCTTTTGTACTTGGGATGCAAGAGAAGTCTTAAAACAAGAGGTACCTAAATATCTGTAGAAAACGAACACTTCTCTCTCTCAATAATATATAAACGACGTATGAGAAATATTGGGCTTTGTGATTTTCAAAGCTTCAGATTGTCGGTACTTCATTGTGATTTTAGTTCAAGTTAAAGCGACTAAATTGCGTGCACACTACATTCTCTTTTGTCATATAAAGTTATATCGTTATATTTACATAATTCATTGGCCCCTAGCCTACTTCCCATTTAGAAAATCATAATATCGTATAAGGTTCAGTTAGGTATCTACTTCTGAATTCCATCTCGAGGGCGTCAATGCGAACGGAATTGTTTTGCCAGCATGAGAAATAGATCTTATTTCTCTCTCGTCTTCTCCATTTTCTTCGTCATCGAGAATCTCGGAGTGTTTGTCTGAGAGAGTGTAAATAATTCATCCTCCTCGCAAGTCAGCTGATGGTTTAATGAGCACACATTGCTGCTCAGACACGCAGAGCCAGCTGAGTGGATGATACAACGGCTCAAAGTGAGACGCGACGCGAACTTCTTCATTACCGTCAATTCAATGGGGAAGGGAAAAGTTATCTAAATATGGCAGAGATATCTCTAATGTAAGTGAGTTAAAACAGAGGAAGCTACGTTCTTACTTCATACGTATACAATTATTTCTTATGCGCCAGCGCCACCATTTGTAGTACCTAGGTTTATAATAATCCGGTAGATGTGGTCCCATTTATAGTATTATTAACACAGTCCCCCATCTGCTACCCTTTGTACTAAGATTATAATTATTTCGAGTATGCCATTTGAAGATTAAAATAATCCCGAATATGCCACCGTTCGTAATTTTTTTTTAAATAATACCATATCTGCCACCAATGTAGTAAGATAAATTAATCTTGAAAATGTTGCTGTTGTGAAACATGCTTTATATTATATCACATCTGCTACTTGTAGTAATAAACAATTGGGCAAATATGCCAGCGTTACTTTAAAGATTTGTTAAAAATCCCACATCTGTCACCATTTGTAGTAAGGTATATTTCTTACCCACAAAAAACACTCCGTGTAAAAATACCAGCCAAGTCTCTTCAACTTAAAAAAAATAATGAAATCTAAAAATTCTGCACTGAAAAGTAGTGATATCAAAAAATTAGCCAAGTTAAAACTTTATTTGAAAATCAAAAAATACTTGGCGCATCGTGTACATAAATAGCTTGGAAGTATAAGCCAATTATAAATTATACATGAAATATACATATACATAGTATACCTATAATGCCCTAAAAAAACGATGCGCCAAGTATTTTTTGATTTTCAAATAAAGTTTTGACTTGGCTAATTTTTTGATATCACTACTTTTCAGTGCAGAATTTTTAGATTTCATTATTTTTTTTAAGTTGAAGAGACTTGGCTGGTATTTTTACACGGAGTGTTTTTTATGGGGATATCACTACTTTTTTTAGTTTATTCTTACAACTTACGTGTGACACCACATGAACAATTACTAAATCCTTTAAAAAAAATTACCCTTTACAATTTGGTTATTCTCATGAAAAAAACAAAGGTTTCATTCCAATCGGTCAACCCAGTTCCGAGATATGGCAACACGTCGGTTTTCAAAATGGCCGCTGAACTTTCTGCACTGCCACATAGAATTTATAACTATAAATGATGTGTATCATTTTTAGCTTTCTGAATATGTATTTATTGTATAGGAGGGGATTATAATGATTTATAAATTTGAATGACGTCATTTCCGGCCTCATAAATAGGAAAATTCTAGTTTGACTGTTCCTATTCCATAGAGATGTCCTTCAAAATCGTTTGGCACTAGTTTCATACCGATCTGTCAACCAGTTTTCGAGATATTACGTCGTTTCTTCCGATTTAAAAATGGCTGCTGAAATCACTGACCTCTTGAATTATAATTTAAACATGATTTCATTTTATTATAAGCAGTCTCAAATAGTATATTTATTGCATCAAAATGTAAATTTGTGCGATTTTTAAAATGTGTGACGTCATTTCCGGTTTCAGTATGGGAAACTGCAAATATTATTGATGATAATACATAAAGTTGTATTAAATTGTTTAAATAAAATTGTTTAGATTAAAATTGTCTAAATTGTTTAGCGTTGGTTTCGTTTAAATCTATTAAGACGTTATTAAGATATGATGTCATTTCTGGTTTCAAAATGGCGGCTTCCGGTTGGTTTTATATCAAGTCAAATAATATCACAAAAGAACATACGTTACATAAATATCAAAATAATTGGATCAAATTTGTTGCCGAAATGCCAATCGATGAATTAAATTTCATGACGTCATTTCCGGTTTCGTTAACATAAATTTTAGTCTGTTGCTATTGATTATCCATATAGATGACCGTCCGAATCGTTTGGCGCTATTTTCGTTCCAATCGGTCTAGCCGTTGTTGAGATATGACGTCACTTCCGGTTTCAAAATGGCGGCACAAAAAATTCATGGGGTGAAGGTTAAATCAGACGCCAAAAGTGCACACGTGGTAAAAATGTGAGATCAATCGGTTCAGCCGTTTAGGCTGTGGCCTGTTTACCGGATTTTAGCTCCAGCCTACTACTACTACTGAGATTATTACTGATTATTATTATGAAAACCGCCCTAAAACACTGTTTTCACGGCCCTCTAGCGTGCAAAGGGCGTAACCTATTGTTCCCAAATTTGGTATATGTTGTAGGGTGGGTTATAGCTCGAAATTAAGATATATCGCAACAATGTGAGATTTCCCAATTTTAAGATCCAGTAGGCCGAAAATGCTACTTTGATGCTTACAGTAAAAGTGGGTTTGCTCCAGCCTTTATTTGAGAGTGTGCGCGCCGTACGACTTGGCTGGCGTGGAGCGACCGCTCCACTAGATTAAGAGCGGAGAATAAAATTATTACAAATTCTTATTTTGATGAAGGGTAAACAAACATTACCTAAAACAAACAAATTTTCTTTTCATGCTCATCATACTTTTCAATTTACAAACGTAAAAATTACATAGGTACTGACTAAAGCATTGTTGCTGAGGCTTTTCATTACATTCTTGACGTAACAGTTCTCTCCCCGTGCAAGTAACCGAGTATAAAGCCATGCGAATTCTTTGTGAAGAACAAGACATCCGGCGTAGCGTCGCGACGGCGCAACAGCTGATTGTTGAAGTTGACAGCAATTTGTGGCTGAGACGTCGGAAGTCCACGCCGTGTCAGCCGGCGTCCTCGACAACACATGCGCACATCGATTTCCTTTACATTCTCTCGCAGGGATTTATTTCAATCAAGTCTAAAAGCAGCCAGATAAAACATATTAATCTTGGCATTTTTCATTGACAACACGAACTTGAATAGGTAGTTCCGAATCCACCCTCCAGGGGCGGGAATAGATCGAGCGGGAGCTGGAAATAGTTCTCTTCTTGTATGTAATTTCATATCTCTGGACACGCAATTCTCGGGCTGTATCGATATGGATCCAAGATGGCGGCGATCAAGGTCAAGTCCGATTCGGGACTGGGTGTTCAGCCTCAGCAGAGAGACTTGAGCGAAGTTAAACTTGGCGTGATGAAGGTTTTACAGAAAATCAACTTTGGGCGTCTACGGCGTCCGGAGGAAACAACTTTTGGAATAAACTCGATAATGTCGATTGAGCAGGGAAACATACTTTGCTCAAAAACCAAGTTTGTGAACTTCTCGTATTAGGTACCAGAGATGTAGGATTCCTACGTAAAACAACGTTTGCCTTTGAGAGGATCTTTTTAATTCAGTTATTACTGCTACAAATGGGAAACTCACTTGATCCCACTAATTGGATTTTGGTGTTTACATGTTACCCAGCATTCCCCTAAATATTTAAAAATCCAATTAGCTATAGCACTTTTTGTTTCATATTTATACGGAGTTTTCTCTAACCCATGAACTTTCACATGATTAAATTAGCGAAATACGCAAATGTTTTCAGCATATTTTACTAATCATAGGCAAAGCAGCGAGATTGGTGTCTGAATATTACGAATAACGAAATAACGATTGAGTATCTGCTGCAGGCTCATAGTAAAGGCCTCAAGAAGAGGATTGTGATTTACGTGACGTCAGAGCCTGCACAGTTGATTGCTTGGAGTTGATTGCAGAGCTGTGAAATGTGTGGCTTACCGCGACGTGAGTAACGTGCAACTTGTATTACTTTCCCGTGACGTCACGGGACTACCCCCTCCCCCCTACATTCATTGCGAACTCCCGGGAAATACTGCTTAATTACAGAGAAAAACTCCCTCTAGATTATACTTTAATTTTACGCTAATAAACTGCACTTTCAAAGTTATGTATTATCGCATTAACTTCATTTTTAACTACTCGCTGTGTGAAAGTTGTTTCACTGCCCTTCAACGTTTTAACCAGTTAAACATATTACACAATTTTTAACTCTACAGTCAACTAAAATAAATTTCCACTTTGTATTCGCGGAGCAAAAGTTTTATTACACAAAAGGCCTTGAATATTTTAGAAACTCAATTCAAATAATCGTTTCAGGGAGCCGACAGGTTCACGAACCTAACGACGCCGGTGGAACTTGTGTTGAATTCACCCTCTAATGTCTCTTTCACAACGCACTCGATCGTTGACTTGTAATAAGAAATGTTTTAAACTCCGGGTTAGCGACATGCGTTTTCCCCTCTAAATAGCAAATCGATCCAAGAAATGTTGCCGTAAAAACAAGCATTGACTTGTTGCATTATTACCCTAAGCCGCGGTGGCATGCAGAGCCGTGATTTTGCCGAACGTTGGAGGCAAATCGCCATGCATTATTCATCCCCCAAGTCGAGACTGTCACATCCAATGGCGTGACGGTTCGTATCGGCTAAATATTTCACGTTCAAGAGGAAATCGAAGATTATAGATATGGTTATTTTTATTCAGCGCATATTACACTGGCCCGAGATAATTAGACGTGATTTGAAAGGTAATGACGACAAATTATCTAAACCAAATAAGAATACATTTTCAATACATTTTGCAATAAATAGCATTGGTAACTAATAAGTTTTGCACTTTGAACAATACTGGAGGCATAAATAATTAATCTTCCAAACAGTGTTCGCCAATGACAACTGAAAACCAATTAATTTCGACTTAAGAAAATACAATCTCTCAAAGTAAATATGAGCATGAAGGGACGAGCGAAATGGAAAATATTGACAGAATCGAGCTCCGATTCAGCCGATTTGTCATTTCGCACGTCTCTTCATATCATGCCCGTTACTGCAATATCTAAACAGAAAATGCTTCGGAGGAGAGAAAAGATATGAAGATTGCAACTTCCATTTGGACACTATTTCTAATCCATTTGTAAAATGAGATGCGTCAGAATGACAACTAAAAACCAATCCATTTCCTCTCAAAGTAAATATGGATATTTCTGGTGGAAAGCACCAGTCGTCATAAAACGGCTACAAACGTGCATTAATTCCATCTTTATCCATGCTCCGATCGTGAACTTTTATGCTCCAATAAAGATGTAACAATGTAAGTGCCTCTGCACGGGGATCGTGTAACTTGGCTTGACAAACGATCGACAACTCTTATGGGAGAATAACATTGACACGTCATAGTCGATCGGCTACAAAGTCGAGTCAATGCTAATCTCTCATAAGAGTTGTCGATCGTTTGTCCAGCAAAGTTATACGATCGCAGTGCAGGACTATAGGCAGCGTGTTTAGACAACAGATGGCACTGTAAAAAGTACAGACAGAGCCACCTAATCTGTGGGAAGGAAGCTTACCTTTTGGCAAGGCGTCCAAGTCGCTGCAGTTATATGTTATGTTGCTGCACATATTACGCATTATCAATTCTTAAAATTTACACATGTTTATCTAATGTTTATTCGCCTACAAAATATTAATAATAAAGTGTTCACAATTTCACTGAATCTGATCACAATATTAATTTGCGCGACTTAAGCCTGATTTACACTGTTCAAGTTTACTTTCAAGTCCTTGAATTCAACCCTTGAATTCAACCCCTTGAATAGTCTAAACGGATAACTTGAAGCGTTCAACCCTTGAATTCAAGACTTGAAGCCATTTAGAACATGTCCTATTTTCCTTGAAGACTTGAAAGACTTGAACGACTTGAACCAATCAGAACCCACGCCACAACTCTGGCTCCGCCCCTCTCTCCAGTATCTTTCAAGATTTTCCCGCCAATTCCAGATTTTAACATATTCTAGCAAATATTAATTAGTTACCGATATGTCATAATCACGAGAGACAACTGTTTCATTAAATACACAATATGTGTCTATGTGGCATCCAAAATCTAGCACAATATTAATAACATGTTCTTTGCAAGAAGTTACTATTTTAGGTTATGTTACGACTTGAAGCTTGAACAGTGTAAATGCCCATTCAAGTGGTTGAATTCAAGGGTTGCGTTCAAGGGCTTGAATTCAAGGACTTGAAAGCAAACTTGAACAGTGTAAATGAGGCTTTAGTTTGATTCCGAAATATTTTGAGTACATTTGTTGACATCTGATCGGTTGCTAGGTCACGGCCAATGAGAAATAAAACAGTTGACGATCTTCCCACAAAAGTTGCTAATTTCTCTCACTCGTGGCGAACTCTCGGTGCCTATAGAGACTAGTGTCATGGTGACTGCGACAGGACTTGAGATCTTGAAGTGTAGCTCTGCCTTCCATCGGGCCGTGGCCGCGGACGTCGGAGATCCACGTGGCTGTTTTGATTAGCGATCCAACTGGCCGTGTAGAGTCGAGGGCGGCAGCACGCACGGCAACTTGTGTTCAAGTTGGGGAACAAGCAGATCAATAAACCAGCCTAATGGAGGCACACAACTTCCGGAATTGAGTATTTTACAATCGCGATGTCTTGAAATGAGGAGTTTGCAACGAAACTACAGAAAGCTGATGGAAAACTTTTTCTGTCGCAGACACGTCATATAGGAAATCAATGATTTTTACAATCTATGTGTAATGTTCAGTAAGGGCATTTATAAATCATTAAGGAGAGAGTTCAAAGTGAAAAGAGGCGACTTTAATCTTGTGTAGATCCAGAGCTGGCTGCAGACTCGGGATCGATTCCCGTGCTTGCCTCTCACCCCCAATAAAATAATGTTCAGCAGGAATATCAACAGTACAACAACAAAACGAAAATCACGATAAAAATGAACTTAGCATCAATAGTGTACACAAAACATGTCGAAGACTAGATGTTGAATCCCTTATCAGTCAGGTGTTCCAATATTATCTCTGTGTTTCACCATGGTGAGTTTTACATATGCCTGTCAGAAGAGATGTAAAGAAGACTGATTGATGGACGGCTGAAACATGCAGGTAGCTCATTGAAATGTTGTTGACGAAGTCTTCTTTGTTTTGTCTGGCTTCAGTTTCTCGGGCGACGTTTTACTCACGGATTATTTCGGATTAAAGCTAAAGCTCTTCGGGATGAAGAGGAAGGACCTCTGGTAAGCTGCTCATTGATTGGTCGGTCCGGTGACACACATTCAGAGACATGTCTGAAGTGGGGACGGTTACATACTTCATCACACCAATAACACAGACAGTATTGCACCTAGGAGACCCGGGATCGATTCACGCGGCCGGCTGTCCTGACCGAGATCTCGCGTGGTATCTCAGTCGGAAACTTAACGTGGGAATGTTGGAACAACTTCCTTCACCCAATTAGTATACAGAGCTTGTCCTGGATTCCCTCTCCCCCGCGGTACAGCCACACGCGGTGTATGCTTTAGCTTTGCCAGGATAAAGTCTGTCAGATTATGATAATACTGTGTTTAATTGTATGTTCTGCCTACGTCTTAAAACATGAACGTTATTATCAACCGGAGTCAAATATTATGAAATCAATTATCTTTCAATCCATCTGGTAATAAATTTTCCAGCTTTGAATTCATTTTTAAACCTGTTGCAGTTTCATGTTCAAAGTTTAAACGACAGTTAAAATGGCGTGAGTTTCAGTAAACCCGCTTTCATGTTTATTAATTGTCCGTGTTTTAATATTTACGGCGCTCCACCTGGCAAGAGAGAGAGAGAGAGAGAGAGAGAGAGAGAGAGAGAGAGAGAGAGAGAGAGAGAGAGAGAGAGAGAGAGAGAGAGAGAGAGAGAGAGAGAGAGAGAGAGAGAGAGAGAGAGAGAGAGAGAGAGAGAGAGAGAGAGAGAGAGAGAGAGGGGGGGGGGGGGGTATGTAACCATTCTTCTCTGCGGCCACTAGCCTGTGGCGGGATGACTTTTAATCTGGCCTAGAACGCGAACGCTGGGGATGAAGTGGAACCATCTGTGTGGAAAAGCGGCCAACGTGGCAACCAAATAGGCCATCGATCCGCCCTGTGAGCTGGAATCAATGTCTTTGGTTTCCACCCACGGGGCGCATTTGGTTCCCACCAGCGGAGACATCGTGTGTATAATTGACGCGTGCTCTCAGGAGGCTGAGGATTCGCTTCTGTTGATCGTCTTCTTCGCACTGACTTCTCATCAATGATTCAGACCCTAGAGTCACGTGATCGAGGTGAATACAAACTAACCCGCGTGTAATCACATCGGCAAGAGCAAAGCGATCGACGTCGAACAAGTTCAAGAACAGTCTAATGAATAGAAGCGTCGAGCAGCGCCAGGAAAATGCTCTTGAAAGTCGGTGGAAAATGAAAGATTCACTTCACATACAATTCCGAGATTAGCGAGATGACTTGTGAAAGCCCAAGCTCATTCTTCACGCAGTCTGAACTCATACGCAATGCAATACGCATTAGGTACTTTTAATCTGAAAGTTCATAGAGTTATCTACTGGAATTAACGTGACTTGCAACGTTATTCCCATGAATATCTTAAACCCGTCGTCTCTGCGTCCGACCGGCCACTCTATCAAATGAGTTTTGCGGACTGACATTTATCAAAACTGGCATTTTGTCATCGTGGACATAGTTATTAAATATTTTAGTCACGTGAACTATTCCATCAAACTAATTATACAAACAGCAATGCTGGAGGTGTAATTAATTAGCAATTAAATAACACGGCGTTCAACGCCAGGCGCGTTTGTTTTGCAAATAGTTGATGGAAATGCTGGAGAGCTGCGGGTAATAACGGTCACGTGAGCGCGTCGGGAGAGGCCACTTACCCTCGTCATCAATCCGGCGTCGCGACGTCGACGCGGACATTATCACAGCAAGACGCAGAGACGTCGGTCGACAGCTCAGCGTCGCTGCAGCGCTGCGATTGGCGTCGAGGTCGTGCAAACGATCGTTCAGCCACAGGACTGGTGTTCGCAGAAGTCGTTTTTGATAATAATTGCAATCTTAAATAGGTTTTCGCTAAATTATATATTATAGTAATAAATAAATATAAAATAAGTTGAAATTATTTACCTCCATGGCAAATGTAGGAGGAATTGTTCATGCCATATTTTGGTTACACATCTGAATTGGGTAATACTAATAATAGTCATGGCAAAGTAAAATATACACTCTTCCATTATTATTAACTCAATTTAATCCATCCAGAAGACGAGAAGCAACAACAATAGAGGTATTTCTCAAAGGACTTTCAGGCGTCATGAAATGTTATGATATAATTAGCCACAATGTAAGACAATACAACCAGATGCTTCCATGCCGCAGCATTAGTGTCTTGAGACTTATACATTGCTGTGGAATTGATCTCCTACCGTTTGAAACATTTCTGTGTTCCATTGGAATTTTGATGTTTCAATCAAGAATTCTATATCTACCCTGTCCAACACTCTCAACAATGTCCATATCTTCTAGTTAGTTGAATGAGGAATGAAACTCCCCATGTCTTCTAGTTGAATGAGGAATGAAACTCGCCAGGAATGCTAGGATTGTTCCACCAGATCATTCGGTTATAAGACGAGAGAGACGGCAAGGATTTGATGTGGTAAGAAAACATTCAGGGAGCGTGGAAGTCCGCTCGTGAATGTTATGAAGTGAAATAAAATCCTCTGACTTGCATATTTATCTTCTCATGTTGAATAACCTGAGTTCAAGGAACACACCAAGCCCGGAAGAAATATTCGGACAAGGAAATAATTGACGCATTGGAACATTCGTCGCGCGGATTATTAGTTTCGTTAGGATCAAGCCGGATGTCATAAGCTTTGACAGCCTCTTTCACGTCGTGTCATGACCAAGTCCACTTCGACGTCCAAGTCGACGCCCGACGTCGGTCTATTGATTGGCGGCGAGCTGAGGACCACTCATGATTGGATGTAACGAGCGTCTTTGTGGCCGAAATAATGACAACAACAACAATAAAACAACTTAGCTGCCGTGCTTTACGAAAACAATTGACTATTCGTTGGATACAACTAGAGACCATTCATTCATTCTGCACAATTTAATTATTTATTTCAATACAAATTCTGAACGCTGAACTAATGCTGATCTATTCAACAAAACTGACATCGCAGTAGAAGGGAATTCTGAACCTCAGACGTAGAATGTTCATAATGGTTCTTGAAGGGAGCTCAAATACCAGGAGGTCCTTTCATCCAATCACATTTGAATTGTTGAAACCAGCATTTTTAAGAGAATACTTCAATATACGACTTATGTTGACATCAGCCAAAAGCCAATTGAGCTTGAAAGTATACAACACAAAATCGAGAAATATACTTCCTTCTACCTCTGTAGTTCGTAATTAATTCTGAGCACATTCTCTCATGTTAACTTTTTTAAATTCATTTTACAATTTGAAACTACCTTCAACCCAAGACGAGTTAAATAATGCACTGTAACACTGTGACCTCTGCCTTCGGGATTCGTGCGATGAGTGAAATGTCATTTAGAATGTCAAATCTTGAAACCTATGATTAGAAACATCGATCCTTCAGAGAGGTATTTTCGGTCGTCTGTTATCACCGAGTTAATGTCAACAACTGTGTCCTCATCTTCTGTGGACGTAATACCAGAAGGGAATCATCCCAATGATTGGACATTGTTTTTCTCTCCATCTCGGTCTCTAAATGTTTGATTATTTGGCGACGTCAGTCAGCCGGAGGTCGTGAGTTCGACGCGTTCGGCGCTGCGGGTAGCCGTGTTCGAGTAAAGTGCTCGTTCCATTCCTCCAGCTCGAGATGAAAGAAGAGAATCTAGGCTGGAAAACAATGTGGGGCTTATCGCTTTGTGAGTAGAGTTGAAAATTAATCTAATACGAAAGAAACCCTAGAAATGGTTGAACCTGCTTTTATTAAGAACGAAAAGCTAATTAAATTTTTGTGATTGTATTTTTAAACTTTGATAATGAGTAAAGTAAGTGAGTTGCTGAACTTTCTAATTAAAATGAATAAACAAGATTATAACCACAGAGTAGATTAAAATCGAGATTTCTTCTACCGCCAACTTTCTGCCTGTTATCATTAACTACCTTCGTCTCTGATATCAGAACGCATCAGTGCTCTACGCCCACATCTACCGTCAACATTGACTCGCTCAGATTGAGATATTACGCTTCCATGATGATTGTATGAACGTAATGTAAATTCCGCCTCGCTGCTTGATAAGATCATAAACCGAGGACTAATTCAGAAATCATTGTTGAAGAGAGATGAAATTTCTTCGTCAAATTGAAAGAAAGAGCTATATTACATTACAAGCTACAAATCATTGTTGAAGAGAGATGAAATTTCTTCGTCAAATTGAAAGAAAGAGCTATATTACATTTACGATTTTTACCTACGGGTTGTTCTACACTAAACTTCGGTGTTGGTTCTGTTTTCAATTTCATATTTTTTTATAAAAATATCCAAACATTAAATAAAGTGTATAACTAAATATAGGACATACATTTTTGGCTTAGAAAAAAAATACAGTTAGCTTGAGATAACTCGGTGTATTAAACCATCCCATTAAAAAACACTTCGTGTAAAAATAACAGCAAGTCTCTTCAACTAAAAAAAAATATGAAATCTAAAAATTCTGCACTGAAAAGTAGTGATATCAAAAAATGAGCCAAGTCAAAACTTTATTTGAAAATCAAAAAATACTTGGCGCATCGTGTATATAAAAAGCTTGGAAGTATAGGCCAATTATAAAATAAACATAAAATATCCATATACATAGTACACCTATAATGCCCTAAAAAAACGATGCGCCAAGTATTTTTTGATTTTCAAATAAAGTTTTGACTTGGCTCATTTTTTGATATCACTACTTTTCAGTTCAGAATTTTTAGATTTCATATTTTTTTTTAGTTGAAGAGACTTGGCTGTTATTTTACACGAAGTGTTTTTTAATGGGATATCACTACTTTTTTTAGTTTATTCTTACAACTTGTGACAATCGAATGAACAATTACTATATCCTTAAAAAAAATCACCCTTTACAATTTGGTTATTTTCATGAAGAATAGCAAAGGTTTCATTCCAATCGGACAACCAAGTTCCGAGATATGGCAACATATCCGTTGTCAAAATGGCTGCTGAACTTTCTGCACTGCCACATAGAATTTATAACTATAAATGATGTGTATCATTTTAAGCTTTCTGAATATGTATTTATTGTATAGGAGGGGATTATAATAATTTATAAATTTGAATGACGTCATTTCCGGTCTCATAAATAGGAACATTCTAGTTTGACTGTTCCTATTCCATAGAGATGGCCTTCCGAATCGTTTCGCGCTAGTTTCATACCGATCTGTCAACCAGTTTTCGAGATATGGCGTTTCTTCCGGTTTCAAAATGGCTGCTGAAATCACTGACTCCTTGAATTATAATTTAAACATGATTACATTTTATTATAAGCTGTCTGAAATAGTATATTTATTGCATCAACATGTAAATTTGTGAGATTCTTAAAAAGTGTGACGTCATTTCCAGTTTTGGTATGGAAAACTGCAAATATTATTGATGATAATACATAAAGTTGACCGTCTAAATTGTTTAGCGCTGGTTTCGTTCAAATCTATTTAGCCGTTATTGAGATATGATGTCACTTCCGGTTTCAAAATGGCGGCTTCCGGTTGGTTTTATAACAAGTCAAATGAGATATCAAAAGTACATACGTTACATAAATATCAATATAATCGGATCAAATTTGTTGCCGAAATGCCAATCGATGTATATCAAATTTCATGACGTCATTTCCGGTTTCGTTAACATAAATTTTAGTCTGTTGCTATTTATAATCCATAAAGTTGACCGTCCGAATCGCTTGGCGCTATTTTCGTTCCAATCAGCTCAGCCGTTGTCGAGATATGATGTCACTTCCGGTTTCAAAATAGCGGCACAAAAAAAGTCAAGAGGGGGAGGGCAAATCAGACGCCAAAAGTGCACACGTGGTAAAAATGTGAGATCAATCGGTTCAGCCGTTTAGGCTGTGGCCTGTTTACCGTATTTGAATTCCAGGAGACTACTACTACTACTGAGATTATTATTATTATTATGAAAACCGCCCTAAAACACGGTTTTCACGGCCCTCTTGCGAGCTAGAGCCTCTAGCTCGCAAAGGGCGTAACCTATTGTTCCCAAATTTGGTATATGTTGTAGGGTGGGCCATTGCTCGAAATTGAGATATTTCCCAACAATGTGAGATTCCCCAATTTTAAGATCCAGTAGGCCGAAAATGCCACTTTGATGCCTACAGTAAAAGTGGGTTTGCTCCAGCCTTTATATGAGAGTGTGCGCGCGCCGTACGACTTGGCTGGCGTGGAGCGACCGCTCCACTAGATTTTAATACTGCTCTCACCGCAGGAGACATAAAGTAACATATAACATAGGTAATGGTAATTACACCAAATCTCCCGAAGTGGAGCTTAAATAAACTGAAGATTAAACTAATGGTTATATGTCCCCTTATTGACGAAATGCTTTCACAAGAAGTATTCTCTACACCTCTGGAACTTGTTACGATATCACGTAGTTATATTATATTCGCCGCTCAAAGAGGTTGTAAAAGTGTATTGAAGACTTGTAATGAACATGACGACATTAACGTTACTAAGCCGAATGTTCATCCACGGTTATAATTATTATACTCCGTGTCACTAACTGCCAGCGAGGCGGTCGATGTTTTCATTTCACTAACAGCGCAGTAATTAAAAGAGTTTGTTAGTGGAAAAGAGAACAGAGCCTCCAGCTATTCGACTTGACTGTGCTGGCGGTTAAAATCATGATAAGAAAACATTACATGGATAAGAATAACAAGTGTCTAAAGTATTCACTTTGTTGAAATTACAGCTTGCAAACAGTGAAAGGTCAGCAACGAATGCAATTCCGTTTCTTTATTCTGTTTGTCGGAAAAACTACCTACATTCAATTACTTTGTACTACTTAGATGCAATGATATTTTTATGTACCTACTTCAGGGCATTATGTTCTCAGTTAGCAAGAATACTCCACGAGATGAAACTAGAAAAGCAACTTGAGAAACTTCTCGACGAATTGAACCAATCCGGAAAGCCAGTGGGTCGATGTTTGCGATAAGTCCGACCAACAGCAATGTAATTAAAAGAGTTGTGTTTCCGCGCCGGACGGAGTGAAGTGATGGGCGTTGGTGGTGTAATTGTCAGAGTGCGTGATGTGCGTGCTCATTTGTGCGTCGTCCGACGTCCTGGCAGCAGCACACATCGCCGTCGTGGCAGGAACTAGTGGCAACAGCTCAGAGAGCCGTGGCAAGACCTCGTTGTGGCAGGACCTCGTTGTGGCAGGACCTCGTGGTGGCAGGACCTCGTGGTGGCAGGACCTCGTGGTGGCAGGACCTCGTGGACTTCATGTGTTGCTGTGGATTCTCGTGCTTCTGTAAGAGACATATTCTGACAAACCTCAACTCACATAGTATGAGTTGACGATCATCTATGAGTGATGATTTTTACTGGGTCGATCGACAGTCGTCAGAAAAATAAATAATTATTGCATTGTCATTTCTTTACGAGAATAATCATTAATACGAAATTAATAAGTGCCGTGTTGTCGATCTGCTGATGTGATGTTGCAATATGTCCTTCGCCGCACGCAACGATGTTTACCCTCAGAGCTTAGAAGTTCACCAACACACAGACAGTAAACATTCACTGAATAATTCATACATTAGTCCTTTTTGCGTGCGCCACATTACAGTAGGTTTTATTCTGGTTTTCCAGGACACATCTTGTGCAAAGTTAAAAAGTTCGTATGAGAAATGAGTTCACTGAATGCACATTACTCTGCTTAACTCACCTTGAAAGCTTTTACGACCCGTCGCTCGCTGGGCTTTCAGTCAGTCTTAGTTTGGAGAAGTTTCTTTGTGTCCCCACCCCAGGCTCTCACCGGTCGAGAATGGAATGGAATGTGTTGCATGGCTTTGGATTGTCTCTTCGATTGATTTTTGAAACCGCTTGCATGTGCAGATCTCTCTCCTAGCAGCTTTCCTCTCATTGAGAAATATGGAAATGTTACCTCTGCTAGAGGGTGGGTGAGGGGTGGGGACGTGAGGGCTGTGTAGCAAAGGTAAAGTTCAGGATACCTGCATGGAATCCAATCAAATAAAATATATTCGTACGAACCGACATTCAGTCTTATTGGGTCATTGATAACATTTTTGGCGGTCTACAAATTGCAAGGAAGTTACACAAGAATAACTGATAACATAGCAATGGTCCGTTTTGGTTCGAAATTCAACATGGTAAATAGAGATGTTGGTCTTTCTGTTCGTTGATCGCGATCACGCAGCCCGAGATATTTCACAGGGGCGTTTAGATCCAAGGTCGCACATAACAAGTCGGGTGGGGGGGGGGGGGGGGGCGGTTCTATGTGTGCACAACTCTTGATCTAAACAGAAACTGCTGGATCGTGTCCCTCTTTTCTAGAAGCTCAATTTCCAAAGTATGGAGATGTAACTCCTGTAGGTAATGTTCGAATTGCAAATAAAGCCGGGTTGGTTTAGGCTTCCTAGAATTAGTTATCTATTCGCACGCTGTCTGTGGGTAGATTCCACAAGCTTCTCCTGGGACTCATTGGCATTGTTGCCACATCCTCGCGCCGGGACGTCGCTAATTCCCGCGCACTAACGGCGAAGTTTGTCCACAGCGCGTCGCTCTCGTCTGAACATCGCCTCCACGTCGGCGGAGACACACGTGACCTTGAAGAGTCGTCATCTCTCCAAGTCCGCCTCCGACCTGAGTACTCACCGTGACGACGCGGCGGTGAAAGATGGCGGCCAGAGGTCGGCGACGCCGGGACCGAACCCGGGCCCCTCCCAGGCGCAGTCGGCGTCGAACGTGCCTCAGTCCATCATCGGCCACAAGATCCCAAGCTTCTTCAGCACACTAAAGGTACGTTTACAGCTCGACGCATCGAAGCGCCGACCTTGAAAGATCAACATGGTTTATGTTTCAAGGTCGGCGCTCCGGCGCTTCGGCGTGTCCGAGTTGAGCCACCTGATTGGCTAGCGTCAAAGCGTCGAGCGCTTGTTGAAGTCGCCGTGGGCGTCCACTTGGAGCGGCAAATTCTATGAGTTTGTGCGTCCATTTCCCGAGAAAGTTACTTTGTCTCATATTTATTTTTTTAGGCTACGTTTTGAATGATCGTACCTATGCTTTCATTAGGTATTAAATAATAATTATTCTATAAATATAGGTAACTACGTTTGGAATCAGAAGAAATCCCTGTTTGAGACATTTTGTTTCTAAATCTTAAACTTGATTATCTTGTTAAAATAGACGCAAAATGACCACGACGTCGACGCGTCTTTAAACATTAATAAAAAAAAAAATCTTGTTAAAACGCACCAAAATGCTTCGAATTTAGTTCAAATTTGCAATATTTGCCTGGGACTATGCGCCCTGGACATACTAGTGATGGGGAGCCCCAGAACCCCCATTGAATTGTAAGCATTTACCCCCCTCCCCCCCCCCCCTTGACATAATCCTGCGGATGCCCATAATCCATGATGGATTATTAGTCCCCTACTCAGTACTAATGGTATTAAATTAATATAACAATAATCATGCTATTTGATAAATGTATTTGTACAGCGGTATATGCTCTATTAGATTGGATTCTGTTATGCCGACGACTCTTGCAATGATAATAGTTCCACTCATTTCATTAACAATATCGCCCTGCACAATATCATGCTTTCCTCGATAGACCATTAGCTATGCAATCCGTCGGGCATGAAAGTGCGAGGCTGCGCTAAAAGTGTTAAAGAGTGGGGTTTTAAAGGTGTGTTTAAAGGTGTGAGCGGCATATCTAGGACTCCATTCGTGAATCGTGGGGCAGACAATAGAAAGATTATTTCAAACTCTTTTGAAATAAGATGTTAAGGCTAGAGGTCACAGCCAAGCATAAAATTTTAAATAAAATTTATAATGGAATATACAGGTACCTATTTTCGAATTATTGTTGGAATTTTCACGATTTGTTTTGAAATTGACCAATTCTGTAGAATTAAGGTATTTATAAGAGTTTTATATACGAGTATACACCTACCCGGATGTTTTTTAAGTTATAGACACCAAAATATAAATAATTTTCCTGTACCTCCTGTGTTAACAAATAACATTTCCTCATATTCTGAAGACATGAAATTGAAAACTCAGTATAAGTCGAGAGTTGCAAGTTACAAGACATTTTAGTCTTGTAATGTTGAAATGTCGAAAAATTTATAAAAAGGTAATGTTAATTTCAATAAAAAAATATTTTCGGAGACCTCTATTCGGGCATCCCGCCCTTAAAATGGCAATAACTCTAGAAGCTCTGGACTGATTTGACTATGGGCACAATCTCCTAAAATGAAGGTTCCATTTTGGTTACATTGATCATTCAAATTTTGAATTTGATAGGAAAACCGTTTATTTTCTCTTTCATACCCATTAGAGGATTTTGCTCAATATCCTATCATGTGACTGATGGTATGGCATTAGTGTGTGGGGCAACAAAATTTCAGATAGATTGGTCACCTGGGTATGCCTACATTAAAAATGAAATCAAGAAACAAAAAGCAGAGAAAGTCCATAAGAGTATGTCTAGTAACGCTCGCTTAATTTACATCTAGAATCTATTCTTATAAAATTCTTGTGGAAAATCTGATACGTGTCTCTGAATTTTAAACATTGGAAGAATATTGTAGTAACGAAAAGTGGAGTGAGGTCATTGTTGAAAAGACAAAAAGTGGAGTGGGTTCATTGTTGTTGACAACTATACATGTGTTTATAGTGTGGAGGGGGTTGCCAAGGTAACAACGGGAATGAGTTGATTGTTGTCAACAGAAAATGTGGTGTAAACTGTGAGGTGATTTTTGTAGGAAAATATACAATTCAGAGAATAGGATATGATAGAATAATATTGTTTTAATAAAAATGCCTTAATTTCTCCTTCGGCAGGACTGAGTGTAGTAATATACTAAGTACTCGTAGATTTCCTAAATACTGGACTTATCTAATTAGCCTCAAAATGCACCAAAACCAAATTGTCATTCGTATACATTTTCTCGGTGCCTTCGCCTCCGAACCCTCTCCCGTCGACAGTTCTTTTTATAAAGTATCATAATTTATTAATTCCCAAATTTATTCCGAGATCAATACATTCAACAACCCTAACGAAGCAATTTTTCAAGTTGGATTCTTTACGACATTTGGAGTTCAAAAGGAATGTAAGCTTAGTTCAAAAAAAGGGGTAAAAGTGCACCAAATTCAATCAACAAATAACCAACATTTTCTGTGGCTACGCCCCGGACCCGCGTCTTCTGTGGAGTCCAGGGAAACCTGTACTTGATCCTCAATAAGTGTGCCCGAGCCTGCTATAGAATGAAGCTCATCTGAAGTTTAACTTTATTCTTGATCAATTTTGTTTTTCAATATATAACTTCATTATAAGTAATGCAGTTGTAAATGTTATACATGCAACTAATCGGAAAGAACAGACATGTGATTTGTTTGTATCATTTCCTCGCCTCAAATATGACGTTTTATAATATTTATTTTATATTAAAGGAAAGTGTGGGAGAATGTGCTTTGAGAATGGGGATTTGGTGGGTGCCATAAGGGAGGATCAACATTTCTCTTTTGGCTGCACACATTTATCAAATGAAACCGTACGCATGGAAAACGCCACAAACCTCATGTCACCATTCGTTCGTCACCGCAATGTCCAACCAGCCAATCAGTGGGAAAGCACAGCAATGTCAAACATTGTTGGAAATTACTCCAGTAGTTGCATTATTATCAATTCTCTCCGTTATTCTGGCTGAGTAACGCCTCGGTGATCGTTTTGGACAGTCTCGTGTTCACTGGCCACTAGCCACCCTACTGGGACTTAACCCTAAGCGCGCATGCGCGGGTGCAACATGTTGTCATGCAAATACGCACTTTGCATTTTATTCTGCATGGCAATTAGGCCGACACAATGAATTATTGATTCTTGGCGTTTTCCAGAGAAATCCAGCCGCTGTGGGCGGGAATGCAAATGAAGCTACTTGAATACGCTCTGATGAATCTTCCTTCGTTAAAATCCAAGAGCTTGATTCCAGATCTATTCTGGGCGAATTGCGTTTCCATTCCAGGTGTATTCATTTAATTGGGTTCAGGGTCACTTTGGGTCAATATATTTCACGTGAGGTCGAGCAAATGTTTGCACGTCTGTACTTCTCTTGATTTTGAAATATACCTATAGAACTGTTTGCTACGTAGATACTCGAGCAAGAAAGGTCTTATGAGCTTTTTCATTTTCAACGTTTTGACACTGTAGTAAGCCGTTTGTCAGAGAAGAACAAACGCGCGTTTTTTTACCAAATTCTGTGAAATAAATATGAATAATATTTCCGTAGAATCAGAATAAAGCGAATGGTCGGATGTATACCACTAAGTTATCTCTTGTCATTTATTTGCAAATTGTTTGAGATTGTACCTGTAATCGACTTGGATTTGTATTTTGGCATTGAAAGAGTGTTTTGGTATAAACGAAACATTTCGAAACGCGTTGAGTTAACACTTGACAGTTCGACAAACAGCCGTCATCTTGAGCTCTATGGCACAATAGAATCACCAACAACTCATAATCAATACGCCACTTATCTAATCCCGCAATGAATTACCTGTCAAGTTGGCACGATATTACCACCGTGTGATTCCCGTCGTCAACAATCTGTCAACCTCTGAGCGAACACACGTGGCGACGCCGTGCAGAGGCGCCGCGACGCCGCATGAAGTACTTCAAAAACACTTTCTATGTTAAACAGTGAACACGGCCTTCTAGGTGAATACGAAGCAGTCGGAGAAGAAAATCCAGGGCCTTGGGCGACGCCATTTATATGACGTATAGACGTTTTAAAAGGTTGTGCGAGAAACGGAAGGGGTTCAAATTTAATTTCATGAAATTGTTATTTGAAAATACGGCTCCTTCATGTTTCACATCGCAACAAAAACTTCAAATAGGAATATGCATAGGAAAAAATATAGATAATAATGTATATGAAAATTGATATTATAGGTGTACAGTCGTGGAAATAAGATCGTTGCACTCTGCCTCTCTCTGACCCATATCATACACATGTTTTTATATGGAGCAGAGAGAGATAGAGTATAACTAACTAATTTCCACCCTTGTACTGGGGTGCGATAACATAAAATGATAACTTACTTATCACGGTGACAAGACCCTCGAAGGCTGCGAATAACATTGAGATGAGAGGCTTGTCACCGTGACAAGATAGTTCTCATTTTATGTGATCGCACCCCTGGAGAACACTCGGTTCCACATCCAATTCAATCTCATTTAGTCAAATTATTATTTTATCGGTAATAATTTATAGCATGTAGATAAGGACCATTGGAAATGTTTGGAATAAGGAACGAAGGAACTGAATATGTATCACCGGGGAGTGACGTTTAGAGACAGAAAATTGAGCAGTGGAGCGATTTGATATGGAGTCGCAGAAAGATCAAAGGATGTGGAGACGTAGAATTTCCTAGTAACAACTTTTTTGAATTTTAAATAACTGCTCATTTATGAGACAGTAGCTTTCTGCTCTGGGCTTACTGAAGGCATCTTCTATCCACATAATCATTACTCCACTATTCTCAATGAAATTGATGTTGAAAAAACGTGTAATATTTAAATGTGTATACTTAAAAGTGGTGGATTGAAGTCTTCACTGTCTTCACGCCCTCGCATGTATTGTGCAAAACTGATGACTGACGGGTGAACTGATGTTGAAATCAATGGAACGTCCTGCTAAATCACCTGACCGGTGATGACGTCACTACCTCGCGGCTTTCATAACCTCTGATCGGAGTTTTTGTTTCACGAACAAAAGCTGTGAAGATTGGCGTCGAAACCACTTTGCCACACAATTAACTTCGATGAGTCTAGAGAGAGGGAGAGGGAGGGAGAGTGAGTGCGAGAGGAGAGGAGAGGAGAGGAGAGGGGAGAGAGAAAGAGAGAGAGAGAGAGAGAGAGAGAGAGAGAGAGAAACGCTGGACAAATCTCGCGTGTCAGCTTTGATCCCAGAGATTACGAACTGATCTCTGCTTTTCATTATGATTTTACTTTGTAATTGAAACGTCGGGACGTCATTATACCTGGGATTAATTAAAGTGAATTAAACATACTCTGTCACGTAATAACTAATAAAGTAATGGAGCTGTAAAGTCATCTGCTCTAACACAACGACACGACGGCTTTGAATTCAAGTGGACAGAAAACACATCCAGCGAGAGAAAAGAAAAACGACCACGAAGTTCTAATAAAATGCTTTGATACACATTTTCAATATTTCCGTGAGCAAAAGTTCGCAGAATCTCAAGAGACCAATCCCCTACGTATAGTCTTCTGCTTTTCCACCAAATTCATTTAGAAGTTTGTAATTTCATTATATTTAATTCTTGTTTGAACTTCTTTTACGAGTTTGGAAAACGTGAGATCCTCGGTCACTTCGTCACTGCTCGTCGATTTGATCTGAAGTGAAGTGGGACGACATAAATCGCGTCATGCAAATCAACCGCGATTATCTCGCTGACGCTTCATGAAACGTTTTGCTTCTCAATCTCAGCAAATTGTCTTGTCAAGTTGATTCGGGCGGATGAAGTGATGAAGGAAACCGACGCCATGCAAATGAAGCGTCGGCTCGTGAGACCGCGAGTTTGCAGCTCGGTTACACAGGCGTCAGCTACAGAGGCGTCGATTATACACAGGCGTCGCTACCACGGGCAGCGGTTACACTGGCGGCGGTTACACGGGCGTCGGTTACACGGGCGGCGGTTTCACGGGCGTCGATTACACAGGCAGCGGTTACACGGGCGGCGCTACCACGGGCAGCGGTTACACAGCGGCGGTTACACGGGCGGCGGTTACACGGGCGTCGATTATACAGGCGTCGGTTACACGGGCGGCGGTTTCACGGTCGTCGGTTACACGGGCGTCGAAACCACGGCGTTGGTTACACGGGCGTCGATTATATGGGCGTCGCTACCACGGGCGTCGGTTACACGGGCCCGAATATGATCAATCACGTGACTTGACTGTGCTACGAAACAATTAATAACGTTTTAATTACTATCTCATGACACATTAGATTCACACCCGTCCCAACAATCCTGTCACCAAAGTAATATTTCAAATGTATTAAGTATTAATTAGTTTTTAGATCAAATACGAAAGGTTTAAATTCATCAACCACGTATGTCATTGAATGAGTTAACGAACTCGTAACGTATATTATGTATCACAGAACTCGAACTTAGTGGTCGAATTCGTATCGATTTGCCGATCCTACAACATCCCTAGGTGTGTTAACAACAATCTGAAGTTATGCGACAGAGTTCAGATACAGCACCGGATTTCCTTGGGGCAGAAACATTGCTTGGATTGCCAAGAAACTAGGAAGAGGGAAAAGGGAAAAGGATGTCTTAACATATTGTTTTTGTTTGCCAACTTGTAGATAAAATTTAAAAAATGTCTAGAATCCCTCCTGACTGCAGAGTTTATTGATGCACTGCAAGTGTTCATGTTGAAGTATGGTGTGAGATTGATGAACTAATCTCCAGCCTGGAGCGACGAGTACCCACGAGATGGATTACGGGAACAAAAGGCTCGATGATCAACTCGTATTTTCAAATCGATGCCCTGAACGCGTTCTTTTCAACTTTCTCTTTACAAACTTTCGGTGCGGTTTAAAAAGGTCAAATCTGGAACGAAGTATGGCAAAGTCGTAACTTTTTCAACAGAACCGACATAAAAGTGAACACGTCCTCCGTGAACAAAATGGCTTCCATTCTGTCGCGTTGCCATCGCCATTGTGCTTATGTTCTCGCTCAATTTCTATATTTCATGGCATTGTGTCGTGATCACAATGTGCTTCTGTCTCAACTCATGCATATGATATGTGCCGGTTTTTCAATGCCACAGTAAATCTCAGCTAAATTACCTCCAAGTAATGCGATTTTCTTGAACAATGAAATAATTTTACATTATACTTTCAGATGCAAAAATAATATCTCTTGCAGTGTGTCTATATGACATAGATTCCTCACCCCTATAGCAATGACTCTCAGGCTGAGTATCTTAGTATAACGACTTCGACCCCGTCGAATAGCAATTCAGGTTAAAATACTAACTGAACTTGTTTCATTGAGGTGATAAACACCAGAATAAATGGAGCACGTTTACAGCTTGCTTAGCTTTTAAATGTTATATCCTCAGATATGTAGCCAGATTTAATCTCACAGTCTCTGGCACATTCCCTGCAAGCTACATCTAATCGCCACCGAAGCGCGCATACTTCTGGCAACCCCCGCATATCTTCCATTGTTGCGTCGACATTCTGATGTTGAACGCTGGACGAAGCCGATAAGAAGGAAGTATTTATATCAGTTGGGTGCGCATTCGCCCGGACAGTGAGAGTCCTGTACGTGTCCTGCCTTCAACATCCATCGTCCTGGCGACTCTGGAAGACGTCCAGAACCTGCGCGCGCCGCTAGCGTCGCAGCGGGAGTAATGAGGACCAGTGCGTAGCGCACAGAGAGTCAGGAGTCCGGGGTTCAGTACCCGACATGTTCGTGCATCGCTCCTCCTTCATTCCCAACATTGAGAAGGCGTACAGGAAAAACTCACTAACAGCATTCTTCCGAAAAGTGAGATCAACATGTAAATATATCTTAATTAATCTAGATTCACAAAATTCTCTTTGGGTTTGTTTAACGAAATAACTGCCATGTTTCAAATAATGTGGCAGTCATTTTACGTAAGCTAATCGAAACCGAACCGAATGCGATTACGAGAACCTAGCTTTAGTTGCATTAGAGAAATTCAGTTTTAGCTTATAAAGACATTTCTTTATGATTCACATCATGAACCACGTGGTAGGATGCAACTGCTGTTAGTGAGTTCTCGTCACCCACGTCACAGAACTGATAACGCCTTGTGTTCTGATAGATCCGATGGGCGCGCAGCCGCAGTCGCAGCAAGGAGCGTCGTGGCGCCAAGGAGGACGCCGACGCCGCGCGTCGCGACAGCACCGACTACGCCGCCGACAACTCGTCGGAGCACAGCAGCAACGCGACGCCGTTGACGCAGAGTCCTCGCCATCGCCTCCTCACCCTGCAGCAAGGTACACGGTTCACATCATAGGGGCTTAGTGTTGACGTCGCTCGGTGTGCTTTAGGTAGTTGCCGCCTCGCACGTGGGCTGTCCCACTTATAGGTTAGCGCAAACCTCACTCAAAGAAGACTCGCGGCTACTGAAGTAGAAATCAGAATAGAAAAGACAATAATGTGGAAGACAAGTGAGTAAAACGACTTGAATTGATGAATTCCATTGTGGTTTTTATTCAGAAGTGAACGAGAAGTTTGTATTGGACGTAATAATAACAGCTACCACCAGAATACTCTTACATCGGATTTTGGTTGCTTGTCACCGCTTACTAGATATCCAACCAGAGAGTACAGTTCGTTTTTCCTATGCTTGAACTCTCTACAGACCGTGCCGCGGTCAGTTGTTCTGCTAGGCCGAGAAAGACAACATTGCAAGGTGAGCGCGCAATGAAGTCTTTCTCGGCCTAGCAGAACAACTGACTGTGGCTCCATCTGGTGAGAGTTCATACAATAAAAAAACAGACTGTAGTGCATTTCTTCTTCATGTTTTCAAAGTGAACAGAAGACTGCATTTAAAAACTGATGGAATAAAAGCTCGGATAATGAGTCTGTATGTACGGCGATCGATTGGTGTCCAGAGTGGTCAACATGTCCACATATCCCGTTGTATTTACATGATATTGGTGTCAACTATAAACCATGTTCACACCCATACTGCATTCTGGAGGATTAGTTGGCTTCAAACACAAGCATTGAGTATTGACCAATGCGCGGTAAGCATTTATTTGATTTTATTTTCTTTTACAATGGCAAGATTTAACAAAACAAACTCATACGTCAATAGAGAGAGAATGCACTCTGAATGATTTTACATGCAAACAATACATTGTAATTAACATCGAGTTCCGTAATTCACAATTCACTGTAAGTTCCTTTTTGAAAATGAAAGTTCCAGTCCAATGGAACTTGGGTCCTCCGTTCATTTACAAAGTGAATTTTTGGCATTTGATTTTAATTGGAATATTTTGATTCGCTATGAAAATTGTACTTTCAATAGTTTTAAGAATTCAACATGGGGAATCTGACTTTCTTATAAAACCAAATAAAACTATTATTGATTGTGAGATAAGTTGGACAGGTTCTCGGAGTAAATGTATAGTACAGTTTAGAAGAAAAGGAACTTGCCGAAAATCGGTATAATTCCTCAATAAATGTATGTTTCATAGCTTTTGTCTAGAAAAAGGAAACTCAAAGAACTGACAAACGCTTATTTGTTTGGGATTCGTAACTCTGTCCTCGATGTATTCAGACAAAGTGCGCCGCCGTCGCGTCTGTATTGGACCAAGGTCAACCTTTACGCTGCGACGGCTGAGGTGTCTTACCTTTTACCAAAGTAGGAAAACCTGACACAATACAACAATATGCGTCTTATATTGTCGTACTTTAAATATTAATACATGTACGGCTAAATAGTTCGGCTATCAACTTCGAGGAAAGCAGTAGCAGTAACGAATTCCAAAAATAAGAGCGGATTTTAATGCTAACATGTTCCAAAGTTCTTTGCACAAGAGACGCATTACCAGTGTGGGTGGGAAGGGAACAGGGAGTTCCGTTCCCTTCCTAACCACTCTCGTAATTCATCTTCTTGGTGACATATGATTGTTTTAGTTCAAATAACTGTTAAAAATCGACGAACCAGGTTTCAGAAAAAGAGTTCGAAGTGACATTCTATTCGTCTTCCCCAAGAAAGTGAACCTCCAACCCAGAGAGATGCTCCAGGAAGTTCAGGACGTGAGCGTGAGCGTGAACGTGAGCGTGAGCGTGACGCGAGAGATCAAAGCGTCACACGCCGGGTGTCGGTGGCTCCACTAATGAGTCGCGAGCACGCCTGTGAAGTGTCGTGGGTGGGGGGGGGGGGGGGGGCACATGTACAGACATTCAAAGCATTCCTCTCATAGCGTTCGGGAAACCAGAACGACGTTCCAAAATATTTCATACCTTTTTCATCAGAAGTTCTGCGTTTCACAACGAATTGATTTTCACTCTGAGAATTGTTTTTGAAGCAAAAACCTTTGATGGAAACCAAGAAATAGAGCTTGGAATGAAGCAAAATCAGTGCTAACAGCCAGTGGGGAATATCACAATGCGAATGCGATGATACTCATGAACACGGAAATACTTTTATTCACTCGAGATGAGGTTTCAAGCGCTCTTCTGTAATCAGCAATGAGAGAGAAGTTTCTACGAGCGAAAAATATCAAAACCATGGCAACAATCAGCAATCAATTACGACCAGAAGAACACTTTTAAGCGGATTTTCTTTTTGCGGAAAACACCATCAGAGACAACCTTTCTCTTTGGGTTCAGCTAGCTTCAAACCGTAGTTGATTGGTTTGATGAACAAAACGTTTTGCCGCAAAATGCAGGTACACTCTGTGTGAATGCTCCTTATGATATTGTATACACCAAAAGAAGCGTTCGCAATTGCGGATAATTACACTTTCTCTTGAGTTGATAAGGAACAGAAAGAAGTCTTTATGCAGTGTTTTTCATAAAATCTTGCCACGTTCAACATGTACTTGAGTGGGTTTTCTTCATTTGTGATCTTGACACACAATTGTAATACTTCACTTGATGGCATATATTAGCTCCAAGAAATATCCATCATGAATGGTGTAAAATGGCAAACGCGAAAATGTCTATAAAATCGATTTTCCATTACTATCGGTTTTCCATGAATGATTTTGTTTCGTTACAAAATGTATCAGTTTTTAATTACGTGAGCTTTGATCGAGAATGTATAAGTGTAAATTACGTGGCCTTTTCATCGGAGTTCACGTAAAAACAAAACGCAAATTTGAAATGTCCATTCCTGCGGCAATTCGATGAATAATTAACGTCGCCCGGTGCGTTGTTGTGTGTTTATCTGTTGGCGACAACAGCAGTGAAATAGGGCGAGTCAACCCGGCTCGACTCTTCCAGCATCCAACCTGGTCTAAACAATTGATGCACCGAGCTTCTCGTCGTGGAGCAGTCATTGTTGTTAATATCAAGAGAAAGTAGACACACTTCTATACATTTTGTAGCAAGGAAGAGAATTATTTCCGTCTCATTCATTTGTCATTTCAAAAATAATATTCTGAAAACATTTATGACGAAGTCGCTTTCCAGATGGAAAAGTCATTTTACAACAAAGCAGTAAGTCCCAGTATTTTCCTTACTAGATGGCAATTACTTACGTTCGAAGTTGTAATCTAGTTGGAGGCTGTCTTTGTATATGACAAAAAGACAAGAACACAGGCCAAGTATTTCAAACTTTTCAAACTTTTCGGCAAGTTTGTGCCGCTCGATGAGCGATGATTTCACTGCCACGTACGAAATATTGCTGTACTTCCAGTTGGCATGAGAGCTGCTGGATTCCCAGTCACTGGAGCCTGGTTTCCCTGTCGCATTTCCCCCCTGCACATGACAATATGTACTGCGTGGGAGGATTTGCTCAATACACTCAGAAGCTGTGCCATTGATTGATACTCTAATTACGGAGAACATCTCACAAGATGAACTGGTAATGTAATTGGATTCGAAGACGCTTCTTGCGGTTTCCGCGGATTGATCGAGTTGTCTCAGACACGAATTGAAGCTTCTGAACTAAAGTTTGCGAGATTGATGTATGATTGCTTTTCATAAGATCGAAAAAACGGATTTAAAGTATTCCGAAACAACATCTCACCCTTCAGTCAGTCGAAACGAATTTTCTGTGTGATGTGCAAATAAACCAAACTCGATCTAACAATAGGCATAGACGGATTAGTAGCCTACGTCCATGCAATGACTCTGTTATTTCGCCATCGTCAACTAGTGTCCATCAAAGCAGATTGCACGATACCTTTCTCTCTCAGAAGCGCATGAAATGCTTGATTATATCATCTTGTAGAGTAACAAGAATTCGCGAGGTGATTTGCCAAATTTCTGGGCTTCCCTCGCAAACAGCCAAACTATTTGGTGAGTTGAGATTCCCTCGATGGAGCTTTAGTCCGTGCGAAGACAAGAATAGACCGGAACCCCGTTGAGTAATGCCTACTTACATTGCACAAAAACGGGTTGCTAATAAACGTACCTAAATTCATTTTTTAAGGCATAACAAACAATTACAATCATTTCCGCTTGCACAAACGGAAAATATTAGTATGATCTCGACTGTGAAAAAAACAAAAAAAAAACAGTCTTGAAGGTAATTTCTTGATGAAAAACTAAAGGCTAAGAGAGAAGGTATCATTTATTTTGTATTTAACTCCATTTTCCAAAATTACTTCGGGTAAGGGTTAACAAATTACAACATACAAAAATAACAATTTGAATATTGCAATTTGAAAACCATTATAGGTTTTACATTCGTTTGATGTAATTTATGGATTTTGTGCTCCGCAACTCGCAACAACACGTCATCACGTAAATTACTATCCTGCATTTTACGATGTGTCGAATATCTCGGCATCAGAAGAAGAAAAGATCGAACTCCTGACGCGGGTCTAGACGGCGTCTAGAAATAGCGACCAGGACTCAACGTTTCGTTGTTTCGTTGTTTACATGCGTAGTGACAAGCCACCGATCACAACAGCGTCGAACCTGTCATTCAAAACAAATCGAGATCGCGATCCACAGATTGTATGCTGGTACCCCAGAGCAACGACCTGGTGATCTATATAAAACTGAAAAAGTCAACGAATTAAATAACTTTTTGTAGCTATAGAATTGACATGCCAAGTTCCTGTCACTAGGCGCCACTAGCGCTACCTACATATAGTCCCTTTTCTCTCTCAAAAGTTTCACAACATTGGTTTGAATCGTTTAACTTTTTATCATTCTCAAATGTTGCTATTTGACAAAACGAGCCGTAAGTCTGAGAATATTATTTTCAGTATAGCAGAGCAAGGCCGGGGAGGCCAAATGGCGGGCGGCCAATCCGAGAGGGATGTCATTTGGCATCGCCATGGAAACTACCTCGCGTGCAACAGACGCAGATGCAACATCGCGTTTGTGCATTTTCACAACGTCGTTCCAGCTTTCAAACAGAACACCAGCTGCTACGTCTGAGATGCAGATGAGAGTCATTAGATGGCGTCTCAGCACTTGCGATGCACATTATGAAGAGCAATTCAGTTATCAGGCCAACCGGTAAAATACAAAATTGCGGCGTTCATATCGAGGTGTAATGGGTTTAATTTTTATTAAAATGGTTTTTAACTTCGAACTCTTCTACAACTACTAACTAGGCTAATGGCGACGGATGAATGATTGGAACGATGATGAAGATAGGCGAAGGATGGAAGGAGGTTGGAGGCGGTTGTGGCGTATGCCTTGGGAATCTTCCCTGAATTTGCCTCGCGATTGCGGGAAACTGCGAAAAAGTCAGGAAGGACGGCCACGGAATCGAACCCGGGAGTTTCGGAGTGTTTTGATCGCTGCTTGTGGAAATGTGTTATCACCCTCTGCTCGACGTGCAAATGACGCGCGTTGACACGCCGACAAGGCCGCCGTGTACTGAGTCATCATAGCGAGGCAATTAGCAGCTAATTAAGCGCAGACATTCACGTGGCACAGTTGATTAGTCACTTCCTAGGCGCCGCGCTGCAATCAATGGCGTCGAGCAGTGCGCTAATCCCCCGCCCAGCGCTGGTTATCAATTATCCCGCATAATTCACTTCAGAACTCCAGCGGCGCGACCTGCGGAGCAACTCGCAATTAGGTTAATCGTCTTGTTATCCCCCATTACAAAGTTCTGGCTACTGATTAACTACTAATTAACTAATCATCAGTTTCTAGTCACGATCATTATTCTGTAGCTCATAGTTTGAAAGGAAACGAATTCCGATTGCTTTTATCTTTGACAAATGAAAGGCTTCGCATTCACTTTCCTTTTATTCGAAAACAAAACGGATTCTAAATAAAATGGAAGCAAAGCTGTGTTATTTTTGTTCCCAAAGTTGGAAAATACGGAGGCGTTTCACCCTTGGCCGGTTTTCGACTTCTGAGTGCATCCGTTGAAAGACTGTTCTGATTAACTGGATTTGTCTTACTTAATCCGAAGTCAATTATCGAATAAACTACTTCTGACATTCCTGAAACTGGCTGTGAGAGAGTTCCAGGACTGAGTTCTCAAATAAAGCAACGATTTAATAATATATTCTTTTATACCCGATGACTCGCGCTCAAGGCCAGTTCTTGGCGCACTCTGCTTTGTCCTCCCTCCCGACAATGTGCCGTTGATTGACAATGTCTCTGTCTTTTGTTGCAGAGTCGCCAATCCGACGTCCGGCGTCGGCGTCGGCGTCGACGTCGGCGTCGGCCGATCAGGCGGCGAGTGAGTCGCCGAAGCTCAAGTCGCGCCTGGCGGGAGAATCCAGCAAGTCCGATGCTGTCTCGGTGAGTAGTTCCCCCCACGACGCCGCAGCGCTGCAACCAACTCACAGCCACATTGATTCGATGCACGCACTAGAAGCGAGTTGTCATCTCAAAACTATGGCAATCTCATCTCACTTCCCCAGGGGCCCTATTCTAGAACTTTTAAATTCCCACTTCCACTGAAAGTCGATTTCCTGTTGGTAATCCTTATGGCCGTGACCGAATTCCATCAGAATGGAATTGGGAAAATGTTCTAGATTAGGCCTCCAGCTGATCAAAATCTAACTGGGGGACTTATTGTTCTTCATATTTTATCCTTATTTTATTTGATAGTATTTATGTATTTCTTTTTAATATGTGACTAACTAAAAATTGTCTACCCCAACAAAATAAACCAGATTATGGTATGTTACCAGAACAACAAAGGTGTTGCAACTTCCCTATTTTAATAGAACATTCCGTCAAATTAATTAAGCGAGCCTCTCCAGCAGTGCGATTGTATAACTTCTTAGCCGAGATAATGGATCGTTATCGATACCAAATGATGAAAGTAATTTAGCCTATCAGAAGGTAAAGCAATTCAAAGTGCGTAAAGTCGACTTCCTGAGATAAATAATGTAATTATATTTAATATCCTCTTAGCTTTTGCACAATTCAAATGATTAACAATGATATTAATAGTTTACTTTCATCAATTGGTATAGATAACGATCCATTATCTCGGCTAAGAAAGTTATACAATCGCCCTGCAGATACTCTTATGGCTCTTTCTCTGTATTTTTTTTGTCTGTTTGTGTTTTTGCCTGCACTGCCCAGGTCAAACTGTTCAAACAATCGATCTTAAGAGCGGTCACGTCTGCTGATTTCTTTCATGATAACGCATGATGAAAGTCATGGATGGACAAGCCTCAGTTGGACAAGCTCCCAGTTGGCTCAAATTGTGTTATGTTAATCTGTAGATACAAATGCGGTAATTGGGCTAAATAAAACCTGTAGCAATGAAAACGTTTCCAGCGGCACTGTGTTTTATCAGTAAAGTGTCATGGTTTCTTTTTTACATTATAACACTTTTGATTTGATGAATGATGGCTGTACGTGATAAACCACAGGCGCTGTGCTCTTGTCGGGAGTCCTGGGTCGATTCCCGCGGCCGACTTTTTGTCATGTTTTCTCGCGCGGTTCACTCATTCGAGAGGCTGTGACGGCTCCTTTCACAGCCTCCACGCCACCTCCCATCCGTCTCCTTTCTACGTCATCTTCCAATCGTATTGTAGCTGTACCGACAGACTATTTACAATATTAAAACACAAATAATAATTACAGAATGTAAGATGGAGAGAGGATTTTTCACGCCCAGAGTTCTCTCCCCCCGACGGCTGCCCCCCGCCCCCCGCCCCCCTCCCCCGAATCGTGTCCCACCGGCCCGGACCCTTCTGCATCCCGGTCCATCCCCATTCCGGACTGGCATTCCCCACCAGTACGGGACTCCCCCGGACCGGGGCCCACTACTTCACCCTTCCCTATGACCTTCATTTATGATCAAAACAAAAATATACTTAATGTGCGCTTAATTTCCTAATTGCCGACGAGCCATTAAACTAATAAATCTAATCAGAGATCCCACTTGTGGTGGTTATCTGTTGTGAGCCTATCAAGATAAAAGGTTGCGGTGCACAGGACAAGGTGCGCCATCTGTGTGTTCTTCAGTCACACTCTGGCACTGACGGCACTTCGCGAGCCTCCCGGTCACAACAGTGCGGCATTAACGGTCACGTGATCTCGGTTTAACATGGAAGCGCCGATATGCGCAATATCTCCAACTATAGACACGATCCAATCAATCAGACATTATTTCTGATTTTCATCACAACTTTCCAATTTACATCAGTTACACTGATGAATAACATAACAGATCCAAGTGCGTGAATTTGATGCTTTTTGACTAATCTCTGGGAGTAAGTCTGTAAATATGTGATGCTGTAAATGTGTAAAATATAAGATCGCTTAATAAATAAACATTAAATCACACGTTATCGTGTCAATGCCGCAAATACAAAGTTCGCGAGATTGCGCCAATGTTTGGTGTTTTGATTGCGAATGAGTTTGCGCCCGGACTCTCGAGGTCAACTGGTAGACTTGCTGGTATTTAACCTTGCAATGCTGCGAGTGCAATAGGTCTTGTTTACATCAGACATAGCATCTTCCTCGGGAGACGGACAGTCGTGTGTCAGTCTGGAGCGAGTCTGCAGCCATGTTGTTTCTCCTGGAGAGCGTCGGGGCGTTAGAGGATGTGTCACGTGACCTTGTCAAGCCGGTAAACAACTCGCACGAGGGCTTCCAATATTCAGCCGATAATAACTATCTTTTTGTCGCTGAAACTATAGAGAGCCGAACTGCTGAAATCATTCAACGTCAAGCGTTGCATTTTGGAAGGCTCGTTAATTAATCATGTATTAATTAATCATCATAAACGTATACACAGGCAGGAAAACAAAATGTGCATTTCTTGACCGTTTGGTGCGCAAGGAGTTGAGACTATAGAGAGGCGAAGTTGTGTACGCATGTGTTTTGTGAAGCTATCAGAATGTTATGACACTGTTTTGTGCGCAGGTGATTGATGAGCTAACGCGCAAGCGCGAGTCTTCGCTGCGCCAACACTCGTTCTTCCAGCTGCGCGTGTACCTGCGCCGTGGCATCGACCTCGTCGCCAGGGATAAAGGAGGTACGGTCCAAGCTTCCAAGCTTTGTCCCGCTTTTCTGTTCCACCTCCGAGGTCCACTTTATCCGTGTTCGTGTATTACTATACCGTCGGCGTACTATTACAAACTATTCAGTATTTATTGAATCGAAATACGAATATTTGTGAGAAATTTAACCCCTTAACCCCTTCTCCCAAAAGCATCGCCATTCGCCAAACATTTATTTCTCATTTCATCAATGTTTCTGCTCTGTGTTTTTTGGCCCTAAATCAGTCAAACCCACCCTTGGCCCGAAGTTGCCAACAGCCCAGCCAGCCACTAACTGGCGAAACATCGTAACCCTTTTTAGGTCCTACAAAAACAAAACACAGAGTAAAGACATCCGAGTCCAGCATTACGAAAGCACTGTTTATAAGTTTTTCTTTGTTAATATTCAATGGGAATAAAACTGTTTCTTCTCTTCTCGCATGATTATCTTTATAAATTACTAGGAAAACGCTCAGTGCAACGCGTTGATGAGCGAGCACGGGTACGTGCAAATTCTCGAACCGGAAATGCGTACACAACGCACAGAAAACATATACATCCATATTGAATTGATTATGATATCAACTTAAAAGTATATGCTTTTCATCGAAACTTTAAAATAGCATCTAAGCACCTGGTTCATAAAGCAAATCAGAATCAATTTTCAATTGGCACTGGAAAACATTCATTTCGATACTTCATTACTGACAGATATTAAAAATGTCAATAACTTCATACGTTCTTAACTGATTGGGACGAAATTTTGTAAAAAAAGAGACAATATTGGTCTTAATGATCATGCAAAATATGAGTTTGATCAGAATTATCGAAGACCGTTTTCATTTATCAGCCTATCAGGAGATATTTATTTAAATTTTAACCAATGAATGGATTTCAAAAAAAATTATGGTATGCAAACAGAGAAGGTTGGTTTTACATGTGTACAACATTTCAGCTCGATCAAAGAAAAATACTGACCTGTATAGCCAAAATATGAGTTTGATCAGATTTATTGAAGACCAGTTTCATTTTTCAACCTACCATCAGGAGATGTTTATTTAAATTTTAACCAATCAATTTTTTTCAAAAAAATTAGGGGTCAGCAAACAGAAAAGGTTGTCTCCACATGTGTGCAAAATTTCAGCTCGATCGAAGAAAAACTCTGACCTGTATAGCGTCAGTAAACGGAAAAAAAATCAAAAAAAAAAAAAAAAAAAAAAAAAAAAACAGATGTCCATGCCAAAAGAGCCAAAAGGAGACGCTCGCTTCGCTCGCTCAATAATGTGGTTATTTTGCATTCCTTCCGACGAGTTGTGCGATATAAAAACGCATCCAACAGATCATTCCAATGAGTCATTCACTGTTATTTAGCAGCAGACCCTATTCTAGTAGTTTTAAATTCCCAATTTTGATGGAATTCGATTTATTGCAATGTTGATCCTTTTACCATTTCATGTGTTGCACGTTTTGGTAGAACTACCCGTACAAAACCGAGTGTTAGTACTTGCTGTCTATTGAAGTACGATGCGCGAACCGAGTGGAATCGTCACGTGATTTTGACCACAGATTTCCTCAACAGGTGCGAATCGTATTGCATGGCTTCAAGCCGAGTCTCGTGCATTCTTCACATGTTGCATTCATTTTGCCCACATTCTTGTGTTTACATAAAGCAACAGCCTTGTAACTAGGGTCAGCCTGCAGTTAGGAATGCACTTAATAGCTGCAAGCGGACCGTCGCCTTTCTAGTAGTAAGGAACACAGACTTCAGCAATTGGGCTTTTCTTATAAACTACTTTTAGCTCAATACCAGTGTCTTTTTTAGATATAATTATCGTTCGAATTGAAATAATTTTTAGCTAGCATTAAATTAAAAGATTTTTAGCTCTGTTCCGAGCGTTCGACTTCGCGTTCCGACTATTAACAGCAGTCCAGATATCGAGGTAGAAAACTTTCTCGTCGTCCTGAGCTCATTATAAGTCACTTTTTCGCTCGTTGCAGTCAGTTTCACTAACGATTGGCCGTTGGATTGGCGCCAAAATGCCGCACCACTGCCATTGCCACGGTCCATGATTCCGTGCTCTTCGCCTCGGCACTGAAGTTCATTTGGTCGATAATGCTGAAATAACAGCTAGTAGTTCAAGGATGAGGTCCCGTGTCTCTTGTCGTGCTCCTGCTGGGGAAAGTGCCAAATAACCCTCGCCCAAAACACTCATCTCCTCCATTATATTTCAAAATAGTTCTAATCTTCACAGGCGTTTGCCATTTGCTAATGTTTACATTTATCGTGGCCAGGGACCGATATAAAAAGCCCATCCTTAGAAACACTGAAATCTGCTACTGATTGAATGAAGCAAGTTGGCTCAGGCAATAACGCTCTTGACTGCCGGAGGTCCTGGGATCAACTACCGTACCGGCAAATGCTGAGCAGATTCCCTACTAATAGGCCACGACAGGCACCTTCACACAATCCATCCTTACCTTTTTGTTATCATCTCCTTATCATATCCAGTCTTCCATCGTTTAGATGCAAAACAAAATTACTACAGTCTTATTACCAACATTGTGTACCCATCCATATCTCTTTCTTCACTACATATCTACTTGTTTATTACTTTCAATTTTGTAAGTTCATACATCTTGAAACTTTATGTATATGAAACTTTAAGCTCTAACCTCTAACTTTTACTTATGTAAAATAACTTTCCTTCGCTTTTACGATTAACTTTAATGGCGCACTTTATGATACAAATAATATGATTGTCAGTTAGTGTATGGCATCTAACTTGAACGGATGTTCCAGGAACGAGCGATCCATACGTGAAGTTCAAAGTGGGCGGTCGCCTTCTCTACAAGTCCAAGACCATCTACCGCGAGCTGAATCCAGTGTGGGACGAGACTTTCACCATTCCCATCGAGGATCCCTTCATGCCAGTCCACATCAAGGTACAATTTCATTGCATGAATAGCAATTTAGGGAAATGTATCGGCAAAGAGCTATGCTGGATTGAAACTTTTTGTGAATCTGGCCCCAAGGACTGTAGGGAGCACAAAATACTTCAAATACGAAAAATGTGAAATTTGCAAAAATGTTATAAATTTATATTTGAAAATCGATCACGAGCTAACAGATCGACTATTTTCATAACAGCTTTTCTGGCCATATGCCACTGAAGGATTTATTATTATTATTATTATTATTTATTTTAAAACACATATATAACACATATACACAGGATACATATTATTATACATGCGTTTACTGGCAGTGGGAATAGAGCAAAGCCCCGTAACAACATGTGCCCCACTGCAGGAAGGAAGCTTGTGATGCCGAAGAGTGTTTCGACTAAAGATGTTGAGCACCATTAACGTTTACGTCACTAACTTGTACTCGATGTGGTTCAGTTGATCATGCGTCTATAACTCACTCTGTGTTGCTCAGGTGTTCGACTACGACTGGGGTCTCCAGGATGACTTCATGGGCTCAGCTTACCTTGATCTCACAAAACTCGAACTCATGAAGTAAGTATGACTTGTGTGGGTAAACGTTCACCCTCTATCAACAGAAGGAACAACATTTTTAGATGTAGACAATCCACAAACTAAGAAATTTGGTCAGGATTCAGACTAACAACTTTTGGTTGAGCAACTTTTCTGCTCGTGCGCAGAATCACTTTGGCGATGATCATGTGACATTTCACATGTGTGAACCACGTTGATCAACCAAATGATACTAGTGTGGATATGGATGATGAAACACATTTTAATATGCCATTTGTAACACCGCGTTTTAAATAACATGCAGATCTAACGCGGGTTTGGGTACATTTATGCTTTATTTTTTCTTATTAAATTGTTTCTTATCATCTTATCCGAGTATGACTGTAAGAAAGAGACCTCGACCTTGGTCCATGCAGACTCAGCTGAGCAGTAACATCTCATGCGAACACACCGCCTTGAACAAACACGATTCCAGCTCAATGAGTTTCATCAGTAACATTGGTTCCCATGGGAACTGAGTAATGAGTATGAATGAGTGTAATATTAACGTGTGAGCACAGTTTAACTGGCAATCATTGCAGTGCGACTAAAAAAATATACGTGGGCGTCCACAGAGGGAGGGGGGGGGGCAAGGGGGGGGGGGCACTTGCCTTCCTCCTGGATGTTGGGAATACATTATTTTTTTGTGGTGATTTACGTAAGTTTTATGTTGTAAGCACAAAACTAAAAAAAATCAAAAAATACCCTGCGGGGCAAGGTGGGGTTATCATGCCCTCTACCACCTTAAAGTGTCAAATTTAAAAAAAAAATTAATATTTTTACGCAATACACCTCATAACGTCTCAAAATTGATTTCAAACCCCCCTTAACGCGGAGAAAATTGTTTTCCTCGCCTTCCCCCCCCCCCCCCCCCCCCCCCCCCCCCCGTGGCTGAAATCCTGCGGACGCCCATGCGTATATTTCAATTATACGATGTTGTTGAACTGGGATTTCTTTTCCTTCATAGGGGACGGGTTGCACGACGGGTGTTCTTTTGACATTGTAACTTTTCCTAGTTTTTGCTGCTAACACTGTCAATAGTCTTTATTTGCTTACATGTTGTCGTCCTACCCTATAATTATGTTCAGCCCTTTGCAAAAAGTATTCCATGTTTAAAAGTGTGGCGGTTTGGGAGTTGGTCTGAAGCCCCGGGTCCACCGAATTCATGTCATAGTAGGCAAATGTTTGAACATTGGAGGTTCGTTCAGGGGACGGTTCGCTATCAGAAGTGAGAATGAAAATCACACAGCGAATCAAAAAGAAGTGAGCCAGAGTCAGATCTTTGTGCGGAGGAATTGAATTGATTGGTTCCATTGTCTCCGGCATGTTGGCAACTCTCCAGTCTCAATAATATCTCATCAAGAAGTGATAATTCTTTGCACTTCTGCTCTGCCAACTCAATTGATGTGTGCGGGCGCTGTCCCGACGTTACCGCATTATTTATCTCATTATTAGGGAAGTCTCTGGTAAATGTTTGTAAAATATCGATACAAATAACAATGACAAATACGCGGAACCAGAGAAATGTAAAATTTGCATTCATTAAAATCTATTTCAATTATCATGGGATGTTTTAACGGGAAAAAGTACATGTGAAGAGAATCAGGATTATGATGTAATTTCTACATTCTCAACAATGTGTCGCCATGGTGATATAATTTTTTGCCATGGCAACACAAGAATTATGAGGTCGACGTCATTTTTCCTGTTTTAAAAAATTTCCAACTTTGTTATTATATATTATTTTCCTGAAATCTAATTTTAAACAAGACGTCCCAATTGAGGTATTCTGTAAAAGAATTATCGTATTGTTGATTTGTATTTCATTTGACAATTGACTTGTACTTTCTGATGACGTTTCTGGTGATGTCAGTTGAAACGTTGCAAAATAAATAATTTGCTACCAGAATATACCGCAATTAGTGAGATAGAATTACTATACAATCTATTCTGAAAGCTTCCATGATATTATCCGCGATGTTGTTGATATTATCCGCGAGCTGTTGTTGTCCGCCACATTATTCTCTAACAACTGATGTGTTGTGTTGTCAGACAGGCGGACTTCACGCTGTCTCTGAGAGATCCCGGCAAGTCGGAGTACCTCGGCGAGCTGTTGTTGTCCGCCACATTATTCTCTAACAACTGATGTGTTGTGTTGTCAGACAGGCGGACTTCACGCTGTCTCTGAGAGATCCCGGCAAGTCGGAGTACCTCGGCGAGCTGTTGTTGTCCGCCACATTATTCTCTAACAACTGATGTGTTGTGTTGTCAGACAGGCGGACTTCACGCTGTCTCTGAGAGATCCCGGCAAGTCGGAGTACCTCGGCGAGCTGTTGTTGTCCGCCACATTATTCTCTAACAACTGATGTGTTGTGTTGTCAGACAGGCGGACTTCACGCTGTCTCTGAGAGATCCCGGCAAGTCGGAGTACCTCGGCGAGCTGTTGTTGTCCGCCACATTATTCTCTAACAACTGATGTGTTGTGTTGTCAGACAGGCGGACTTCACGCTGTCTCTGAGAGATCCCGGCAAGTCGGAGTACCTCGGCGAGCTGTTGTTGTCCGCCACATTATTCTCTAACAACTGATGTGTTGTGTTGTCAGACAGGCGGACTTCACGCTGTCTCTGAGAGATCCCGGCAAGTCGGAGTACCTCGGCGAGCTGTTGTTGTCCGCCACATTATTCTCTAACAACTGATGTGTTGTGTTGTCAGACAGGCGGACTTCACGCTGTCTCTGAGAGATCCCGGCAAGTCGGAGTACCTCGGCGAGCTGTTGTTGTCCGCCACTCTCTTCCCGCGTTCTCAGGAGGACAAGGATCAGGTGAGGCGAGAACATCAATCTGATATTCCATCTAGAATAGATTGGCATAACTCTCATCACAGTAGATCTTGACTAACGCATACATCACAAGTCAACCGTTGAGCAAGGAGTAATCTTTGTACGCAACGTGCTATCAAATGGAGTGCATACTCCTGGAGTATTTGCAGAATGGTGAAGTTACTACCTAATGCTAGCTATAAGCAGTTTTTATTTATTTGATGTAGAACGGCATCACACCATTAGATACGATACACGTTAGTGGTGTAGAAGCACATTACGGAGTGATTTCTTACTTATTACCTCGGAGATAAGAGTTTCAAGCTTGTATGCTAAATGCATATCGTCGCTCACGCATGGTCGTGTGATTTCATATCGCTCACATAGTCTAGAACGCATGACGTATCATTGCACTCGCATGTCTTTGTCAAAGAGTTGTTATAATATTTTATTTTTATTTATTTTATTTTTACATTATTATCCCGCAGACTAGTACATAATACCAGTATGGGTATCGTCAGGTTATTTACAATATTTACATATAATGCACAATCAGCATAAACACAATATGGTAAATAATTAATTGGCAGATTCATAATATGAAAAACACCATGGCAAATAATTAATTAGCAGATTCATAATATTATAAAAACAGGATAAATAATGATAGTAATGAGATCTACTTACTGCTAAAGAATTCTTCGAGTGAATAAAAGGAATATTACTGGCTAACTTTAAAACCTCCTTGAAATGTGCAGTGCAGCAGTGCAAGAGTCGCTGATCATTTGATGGAGAAGTATCAAATGCATGGCATATTGATCTGTTACGATCTGTATTGAAAAACTGGACCTAAAGCTAATGTGACAAATCTTATCTATTTACGTAATATTTTGTCATTGTTGTGGTCTGGTAGATTATCGTCAGAGGGGTAGTTCCGGCTAGTACAATGAATCATCGAAGTTATTAAAGTCATGACCGAGCAACCGCATTGACTTGCATGCATTACACGGCACTGACTTGCGAAGGCGCCAAGGTGTCATCGAATTATTTTAAGCGTTTATTAGCGCTACTCAAGTTCAATTGTGCGCTCCGCATGGCTATTCCAGGCGTCAACATTATCAAATAATTAGAATAATACCGTATTGTTAGTTGATCTAGTAGGGCGGTCGCACCCCTCGGCCAAGTTGTTGCACTACATACCGGGAAACACGATGGGGACACACTTAATGTGGGGTTTTCGACCTGCAATGTTTAAAAAAGGAAAATCTCATATTTTGGTCTTAATTGCCCGAAATCGCTGTAATTGCTGTATTGCCCAAATAAATCGTGTTTTATTGCATTTAACGTTGTGATTAAAGATTTCTGGTCAATAAATACGTTTCTTTACATTGTTTGTTAATATGATGAGATAAAACAAATGTAGATTATAAAAATTAATGCTGGAATGAATGACCTGACAGTTGACACATTTTTAATATCACCCCCTTCAATGGTGAAGTTTTTGATTTTTTGCATGGTCTATTTACACTGAGTAATTTTATGGGAGTGTTATTTGACGTTGAACAGTACACTGCAAATGAATTGGAGAAGAAACTGTGTATTGAGCATTACGCAATCTGTTAGGTATTTGAACATCTTCATGCGGCACGAAGTCAAGCATGGGAAACCATAAAATAATTATAGCTTATTGTCGTCGTTAGTTATCTCAGTATATGTAATGTTATCTTACATTATGACGTCGTTTGTATAATAACTGTTTTCCTGCATATCCATAGCAAAGCTAGCAACTCTTTTCGCTCTTTTGGCACGAACCTCTCCGTTTATTGGTTCAAATCTTACAAAATTATCCAATCAGAAGATCATTTTAAATTTTTGTTATGTCATTAATAAAATTTTACAACATTTCAGCCAAATCCTCCATTGGTTAAAATTAAGTCGATATCGGCTGATTGGTAAATAATCAAAATGTTCCGATTAAATTCAAATTTTGCATGATCAAGACCAACATTATCTCATATTTTACACATTTCCATCACAAAAGGTCAAGTACCTAGTTATAGAATTATTGCCATTTTAAGAGTTTTAATATAGCTGTCAGAAGAGATTAATCAAAATGTACCTCACAAAGGCACACGGATCTGTTATTTAACTATTCCAGAGTGTATGCAAATTGGAAAGTTGCAGTGAAAATCAGCAATAATGCAGTTAGTTTTACTTTGATTGAGTGTTCGGTTGGCGCTCGCTCATCAACGCGTTACACTGAGAGTTTTCCTACCATTGTGCATGTAGAAAACATGCTGCCATGCAGTGGTAAGGAATTTCAGAACTTTCATGTTTCAAAGTTTCGTACTGACTAATGCTGATGACTTTCAAATTCTCTTTCTCCATCCAAATTCCCGGCTTTCTCCGTTTCTGTTTTTGATTTGGCTGAACCTTGCTGAACTGTCCATGGGTCACGCCGATCAACAAATCTACTGTATTTGTACCCTCTCTACGAATATGAGCGGCTACAATGTATAGTTTTTGTGAAAATTTCTCTGTTTGGTTGAAAAGTGAAAATAAACCGTTTTCAGATCACATTCAAATTTTGCATTGCTATTGGGACCAACACATTTTTTTTAAAATATTTACCATTTTAAACCAAATCGGTCGGAGACTTCTAGAGGTATTGACATTTTTAAAGTATATTTTGTGGCTTTTTTAAATTTTAAATATCGACTGCAAATTTAAAATATTTTAGCACCAGAGCGAAGTGGAGAATTGGGAAATTGTTGCATTGCGAAGGAATTAACGCACCGCACCTTGAGGTTTGCCTTGACATCTGTTTCAAGGTCAGTGCAGCAATGCAAGATGAACATATTTCACCGAGCGTCACCACGGTACTCTTATGACACTTTCTCTGTGTGTTTTTCTGTCTCTTGCGTAGTTTTAGAACATGATAATGTGATTTTTTAAATTGAAACTGAAATTTACTTAAAATTTTGCATAGTCATCGGGATCAGATATTATGTTTTTTTTTAAATATACATTCGAGGTTTAATGTCCGTACATTTTACTGACATTTTATCCATATTCAAAAATATTTGTCAATTTTCTTGAAGGAAATGTGCCAGATATTTTATCACTGCTTCTTTGACGATTTTGTTTCGGCTCTTTCCAAGGTCTGTAGAGCAGAATCTCGTTAACGCATATTTATATGAATGCGATATGAAGGCTCGCTTATCAACGCGTTACACAGAGCGGTGTCCAGTAATAGCGTTTGTTACGAATCTATAAATAGAATGACAACTCAAGTGTGCAGTGGAAAGTCGGACACAAATTTCTTTCTTGATTGGCTTTTTTTAAATTTTTTAGCATCGCTTTTCCGACCTATTGAATATTGTTGCGTCACTTGAGTGCTAATCGTAACTAACGCCGGTCTCGATGTATCTGTCCAGTGCCTCCTGGAGTGCAGGGATTCGGTCTCCATGTATCTGTCCAGTGCCTCCTGGAGTGCAGGGATTCGGTCTCCATGTATCTGTCCAGTGCCTCCTGGAGTGCAGGGATTCGATCTCCATGTATCTGTCCAGTGCCTCCTGGAGTGCAGGGATTCGGTCTCCATGTATCTGTCCAGTGCCTCCTGGAGTGCAGGGATTCGGTCTCCATGAATCTGTCCAGTGCCTCCTGGAGTGCAGGGATTCGATCTCCATGTATCTGTCCAGTGCCTCCTGGAGTGCAGGGATTCGGTCTCCATGTATCTGTCCAGTGCCTCCTGGAGTGCAGGGATTCGATCTCCATGTATCTGTCCAGTGCCTCCTGGAGTGCAGGGATTCGGTCTCCATGTATCTGTCCAGTGCCTCCTGGAGTGCAGGGATTCGGTCTCCATGTATCTGTCCAGTGCCTCCTGGAGTGCAGGGATTCGATCTCCATGTATGTCCAGTGCCTCCTGGAGTGCAGGGATTCGGTCTCCATGTATCTGTCCAGTGCCTCCTGGAGTGCAGGGATTCGGTCTCCATGTATCTGTCCAGTGCCTCCTGGAGTGCAGGGATTCGGTCTCCATGTATCTGTCCAGTGCCTCCTGGAGTGCAGGGATTCGATCTCCATGTATCTGTCCAGTGCCTCCTGGAGTGCAGGGATTCGGTCTCCATGTATCTGTCCAGTGCCTCCTGGAGTGCAGGGATTCGATCTCCATGTATCTGTCCAGTGCCTCCTGGAGTGCAGGGATTCGATCTCCATGTATCTGTCCAGTGCCTCCTGGAGTGGAGGGATTCGATCTCCATGTATCTGTCCAGTGCCTCCTGGAGTGCAGGGATTCGATCTCCATGTATCTGTCCAGTGCCTCCTGGAGTGCAGGGATTCGGTCTCCATGTATCTGTCCAGTGCCTCCTGGAGTGCAGGGATTCGATCTCCATGTATCTGTCCAGTGCCTCCTGGAGTGCAGGGATTCGGTCTCCATGTATCTGTCCAGTGCCTCCTGGAGTGCAGGGATTCGGTCTCCATGAATCTGTCCAGTGACTCCTGGAGTGCAGGGATTCGATCTCCATGTATCTGTCCAGTGCCTCCTGGAGTGCAGGGATTCGGTCTCCATGTATCTGTCCAGTGCCTCCTGGAGTGCAGGGATTCGGTCTCCATGTATCTGTCCAGTGCCTCCTGGAGTGCAGGGATTCGATCTCCATGTATCTGTCCAGTGCCTCCTGGAGTGCAGGGACTCGATCTCCATGTATCTGTCCAGTGCCTCCTGGAGTGCAGGGATTCGATCTCCATGTATGTCCAGTGCCTCCTGGAGTGCAGGGATTCGGTCTCCATGTATCTGTCCAGTGCCTCCTGGAGTGCAGGGATTCGATCTCCATGTATCTGTCCAGTGCCTCCTGGAGTGCAGGGATTCGATCTCCATGTATCTGTCCAGTGCCTCCTGGAGTGCAGGGACTCGATCTCCATGTATCTGTCCAGTGCCTCCTGGAGTGCAGGGATTCGGTCTCCATGTATCTGTCCAGTGCCTCCTAGAGTGCAGGGATTCGATCTCCATGTATCTGTCCAGTGCCTCCTGGAGTGCAGGGATTCGGTCTCCATGTATCTGTCCAGTGCCTCCTGGAGTGCAGGGATTCGGTCTCCATGAATCTGTCCAGTGCCTCCTGGAGTGCAGGGATTCGATCTCCATGTATCTGTCCAGTGCCTCCTGGGCCCTCATTCACGTACATTGTCCTTATCCTTGCCTACCCCGGGGTAGCCTACCACTTGCTTACCACCTCGGGGTAGTGAATGACAAATTCGTATTCACGAAGCAGTGGTATCTTGGAGGTAAGTCACTGCATACTTGAAATTTGTATAGTGTAAATAGAACGTTAGTTTTAAGTAGGCCGTGGATTATTCTACCAATCAGATTCGAATATTATTTTCCGCGCGCGTGCATTTGTCTTTATTAAAAATAGTGACAGTTCAATTCCAAACGATAAACTACACAAATACTAAACAAAATGTGTTAGTGCAATAAAATCTGGTGCAACAATAGTTTTGTATGGTGAATTCAGTGCTAACTTAACTCTGCAACATAAAAATATGTTGTTTATTACTTATATTTAGTGTTTAAGAAAATGTTTTGGATGTTATGGTCCATGGAAATTGACTTTCTAGAACCAATAATACTATCCGATATTTTGTGGAATGATTAAATAATCATGAACTAGCATAGTAAACGTAAGTAAAATACAAAGTAGACACAATAAACACACAACACAGCTGATCAGATGACGACGCGAAGAAATCACTTCAAACAGTTGTCTTGACAGTCATGTCAAGTTCAAAAATGACCGCCAATAAGTTACCACGGCTTACCCCTGCCTCGAGGTAGGGGTAGACTCTACCCCGGGGTAAGACATGATAACTTCTTCGTGAATACCGATACCACTGCCACCCGGTCTACCACGCCTTACCACTCGCTATCATGGCTTACGCCATGTACGTGAATGAGGGCCCTGGAGTGCAGGGATTCGGTCTCCATGTATCTGTCCAGTGCCTCCTGGAGTGCAGGGATTCGGTCTCCATGTATCTGTCCAGTGCCTCCTGGAGTGCAGGGATTCGGTCTCCATGTATCTGTCCAGTGCCTCCTGGAGTGCAGGGATTCGATATCCATGTATGTCCAGTGCCTCCTGGAGTGCAGGGATTCGGTCTCCATGAATCTGTCCAGTGCCTCCTGGAGTGCAGGGATTCGATCTCCATGTATCTGTCCAGTGCCTCCTGGAGTGCAGGGATTCGGTCTCCATGTATCTGTCCAGTGCCTCCTGGAGTGCAGGGACTCGATCTCCATGTATCTGTCCAGTGCCTCCTGGAGTGCAGGGATTCGATCTCCATGTATGTCCAGTGCCTCCTGGAGTGCAGGGATTCGGTCTCCATGAATCTGTCCAGTGCCTCCTGGAGTGCAGGGATTCGATCTCCATGTATCTGTCCAGTGCCTCCTGGAGTGCAGGGATTCGGTCTCCATGTATCTGTCCAGTGCCTCCTGGAGTGCAGGGATTCGGTCTCCATGTATCTGTCCAGTGCCTCCTGGAGTGCAGGGATTCGGTCTCCATGTATCTGTCCAGTGCCTTCTGGAGTGCAAGGATTCGATCTCCATGTATCTGTCAGGGCCTCCTGGAGTGCAGGGATTCGGTCTCCATGTATCTGTCCAGTGCCTCCTGGAGTGCAGGGATTCGGTCTCCATGTATCTGTTCAGTGCCTCCTGGAGTGCAGGGACTCGATCTCCATGTATCTGTCCAGTGCCTCCTGGAGTGCAGGGATTCGGTCTCCATGTATCTGTCCAGTGCCTCCTGGAGTGCAGGGATTCTGTCTCCATGTATCTGTCCAGTGCCTCCTGGAGTGCAGGGACTCGATCTCCATGTATCTGTCCAGTGCCTCCTGGAGTGCAGGGATTCGATCTCCATGTATCTGTCCAGTGCCTCCTGGAGTGCAGGGATTCGATCTCCATGTATCTGTCCAGTGCCTCCTGGAGTGCAGGGATTCGATCTCCATGTATCTGTCCAGTGCTTTCTGGAGTGCAGGGATTCGATCTCCATGTATCTGTCAGTGCCTCCTGGAGTGCAGGGATTCTATCTCCATGAATCTGTCCAGTGCCTCCTGGAGTGCAGGGACTCGATCTCTATGTATCTGTCCAGTGCCTCCTGGAGTGCAGGGATTCGATCTCCATGTATCTGTCAGTGCCTCCTGGAGTGCAGGGATTCGATCTCCATGTATCTGTCCAGTGCCTCCTGGAGTGCAGGGATTCGGTCTCCATGTATCTGTCCAGTGCCTCCTGGAGTGCAGGGATTCGATCTCCATGTATCTGTCAGTGCCTCCTGGAGTGCAGGGATTCTATCTCCATGAATCTGTCCAGTGCCTCCTGGAGTGCAGGGATTCGGTCTCCATGTATCTGTCCAGTGCCTCCTGGAGTGCAGGGACTCGATCTCCATGTATCTGTCCAGTGCCTCCTGGAGTGCAGGGATTCGGTCTCCATGTATCTGTCCAGTGCCTCCTGGAGTGCAGGGACCCGATCTCCATGTATCTGTCCAGTGCCTCCTGGAGTGCAGGGATTCGATCTCCATGTATCTGTCCAGTGCCTCCTGGTTAGCAGGGACTCGATCTCCATGTATCTGTCCAGTGCCTCCTGGAGTGCAGGGATTCGATCTCGATGTATCTGTCAGGGCCTCCTGGAGTGCAGGGATTCGGTCTCAATGTATCTGTCCAGTGCCTCTTGGAGTGCAGGGATTCGGTCTCCATGTATCTGTCCAGTGCCTCCTGGAGTGCAGGGATTCGGTCTCCATGTATCTGTCCAGTGCCTCCTGGAGTGCAGGGATTCGATCTCCATGTATCTGTCAGTGCCTCCTGGAGTGCAGGGATTCTATCTCTATGTATCTGTCAGGGCCTTCTGGAGTGCAGGGATTCGGTCTCCATGTATCTGTCCAGTGCCTCTTGGAGTGCAGGGATTCGGTCTCCATGTATCTGTCCAGTGCCTCCTGGAGTGCAGGGATTCGGTCTCCATGTATCTGTCCAGTGCCTCCTGGAGTGCAGGGATTCGATCTCCATGTATCTGTCAGTGCCTCCTGGAGTGCAGGGATTCTATCTCCATGAATCTGTCCAGTGCCTCCTGGAGTGCAGGGATTCGGTCTCCATGTATCTGTCCAGTGCCTCCTGGAGTGCAGGGACTCGATCTCCATGTATCTGTCCAGTGCCTCCTGGAGTGCAGGGACTCGATCTCCATGTATCTGTCCAGTGCCTCCTGGAGTGCAGGGATTCGATCTCCATGTATCTGTCAGGGCCTCCTGGAGTGCAGGGATTCTATCTCCATGAATCTGTCCAGTGCCTCCTGGAGTGCAGGGATTCGATCTCCATGTATCTGTCAGGGCCTCCTGGAGTGCAGGGATTCGGTCTCCATGTATCTGTCCAGTGCCTCTTGGAGTGCAGGGATTCGGTCTCCATGTATCTGTCATGGCCTCCTGGAGTGCAGGGACTCGGTCTCCATGTATCTGTCCAGTGCCTCCTGGAGTGCAGGGATTCGGTCTCCATGTATCTGTCCAGTGCCTCCTGGAGTGCAGGGATTCGGTCTCCATGTATCTGTCATGGCCTCCTGGAGTGCAGGGACTCGGTCTCCATGTATCTGTCCAGTGCCTCCTGGAGTGCAGGGATTCGGTCTCCATGTATCTGTCCAGTGCCTCCTGGAGTGCAGGGATTCGGTCTCCATGTATCTGTCAGTGCCTCCTGGAGTGCAGGGATTCGGTCTCCATGTATCTGTCCAGTGCCTCTTGGAGTGCAGGGATTCGGTCTCCATGTATCTGTCCAGTGCCTCTTGGAGTGCAGGGATTCGGTCTCCATGTATCTGTCATGGCCTCCTGGAGTGCAGGGACTCGGTCTCCATGTATCTGTCCAGTGCCTCCTGGAGTGCAGGGATTCGGTCTCCATGTATCTGTCCAGTGCCTCCTGGAGTGCAGGGATTCGGTCTCCATGTATCTGTCAGTGCCTCCTGGAGTGCAGGGATTCGGTCTCCATGTATCTGTCCAGTGCCTCCTGGAGTGCAGGGATTCGGTCTCCATGTATCTGTCCAGTGCCTCCTGGAGTGCAGGGACTCGATCTCCATGTATCTGTCCAGTGCCTCCTGGAGTGCAGGGATTCGGTCTCCATGTATCTGTCCAGTGCCTCCTGGAGTGCAGGGATTCGGTCTCCATGTATCTGTCCAGTGCCTCCTGGAGTGCAGGGATTCGGTCTCCATGTATCTGTCCAGTGCCTCCTGGAGTGCAGGGACTCGGTCGATGTGATGTGCTGAAGGCGATACGAAGGTGTTTAAACGCGCGAAAAGCAGCTAATGGAGCGAAGAGAGGAATCGATGAAGCGAAGTGAAAAGTGCGTTAACTTCTCTTCTTATTCCTGACGTTTCGTCGATACGTCGTCCGTCACTCAAGAAGTAGACTCCAGGAAAATAGCGAACTTCGCTTTGAAACATCGTGAGAAGGTGGAAACATAAAACCTTCACGCAAACGAAAGTACAGTAGTATAATATTCATTCGTAAAATGAAGACTCTACACGGAGTTTTCCAAGAGGGTAAACTGAAATGGCATGTAGTACAGTAATATATCTCTATGGTAGAATCATGTAAATACTTCTGTCAATGAACAAGAAATTGCGAATTGAATAACGTCTCTTGATACTTGTCATGAATGCGGAGTGTAAAAGTGTTTAGGATACTAAACATGCACTATTAATAGACAAACAACATCGACAGACAAAATTAATAGGCATGTCATAAAATTCTTTCCACTCATGAACAGCAAAAGGGATTGTAGACTTGTTTCGCAATTCTCACCTACACCGCATTTTTCTCCACATTTTGAGACACCGCTCAGTTCTCACCGATCTATCGATCAGATATTTGAACATGCATTGACTAGTGGAGACCTGCAGATTCCTCTGATTGGTTGTAAAGTGAAAAAATTAACCGTTCGTACGATAAAATTGAAATTGAGCATGGTCAGGGTACAGGTGTCACTGATTGTACCTTGATCACTTGCAAATTATTGGGTGCACGATATCCAGAGTCGATCAGGAACTCATGATGCTCAGCATGCACGGAAATAGGGAAGTTTCATTAAAATTAGATTTCAGAATACTAGCTATTTTAGAAAGTTGAGATGTTGCTGAATACAGATTTGTTATTTTTGTTGTGAAATTAATACCCAGCAAACACAGCACTGCACGCTTTGTACCTTAATTGTGCCTTCCCGACGCATCATGTGCAAGGAAAGTGTTGGGCGTTGTACGGTTGATACAAGAAAGATATCTGTTCGTCTACACACATAAATTGCACCTTCAGAGAGTGTACCTTTTGTATGCTGGGCCTGTACCCGCGTACAACACTGCAATTTATTTGCACGCGCGACAATACCGGGCCAGTGTCTACCGACGTGTATGTTTCTTGCATACCAAAAGCTGCACGCGCCACAATACCGGGCCAGTGTCTACCGACGTGTATGTTTCTTGCATACCAGAAGCTGCACGCGCAACAATACCGGGCCAGTTTCTACCGACGTGCATTTTTCTTGTATACCAAAAACTACACGCGCAACAATGCCGGGCCAGTGTCTACCGACGTGTATGTTTCTTGCATACCAGAAGCTGCACGCGCAACAATACCGGGCCAGTGTCTACCGACGTGCATGTTTCTTGTATACCAAAAACTACACGCGCAACAATGCCGGGCCAGTGTCTACCGACGTGTATGTTTCTTGCATACCAGAAGCTGCACGCGCAACAATTCCGGGCCAGTGTCTACCGACGTGCATGTTTCTTGTATACCGAAAAACTACACACGCAACGACACCGGGCCAGTGTTGACCGACGTGTATGTTTCTTGTATACAGAAATACTGCAAGCGCAACAATACCGGGCCAGTGTTGACCGACGTGTATGTTTCTTGCATACCAGAAGCTGCACGCGCAACAATACCGGGCCGGTGTTGACCGACGTGCATGTTTATTGTATACACACAAGGAGTGCACTCAACAATGCTGGGCTGGTATCAACAGGAGTGCATGTTTCTTGCGTTGCGAAACAACTCTATCGGAAACATGCAAAACCATTGCTGGCCCAATGTTGTACAACGCTGTTATTCGTTCCACTTTCTTGCCTACCCAATCTGTATAGTCACGCTATGGATGTGTTTAGATATTTTAAAGCGAAAATATAAATAAAGAAAACGTGAATATATCTATGCGAAATCAATTCTAATCGATATCAGTTGTATTATTTCACATCCCAATACATGTCCGTGTGTTTTTTTCAGTTAATACTCGCAATAAGTCTTCAAAATGAGCATTTTAAATATAAAGTGCACGAAAAGTGCACGCAATGGTGCCGGCGTGGTACAAATATTGTATACGGTCATCCACAAGAAATCAAGTATTTCAATGTTACTTAAATATAAAATTAATTATAAAAGTATGAATTGGACTGTCATGACGTATATAATAATTTCATGTATCAATATTTTAACGGGATGTTTTAATTATGAACACATTTTATTTGTTATGCTCATTATATTAATTTCTTTGCACTGTACAAATTAATAACATAAAAAAATTATTTGATGATAAAATTGATGAGGAAATTGAAAATACTATGATATTTAATGCATTCTTTTAAACAAATTGAATTGCGCGGTATTGGAGTGCCCCAGCAGTAGGTACCCGTTTTGTATCAGAATTGTGTCGTACGATCGCTCGCGCTCGCTCGCCGGTCAAATGTCTTATTTCACCCTCGAAGCTCCATCGTCACCGTGGAGGAGTGGATACATCGGGAGCGCGCCAAATCGACGACCGGAGTTCGAATCCAGTGTATGTCTCATAAAATTGTCTTTCATGTACTAATTGCAATGTCTTCTATCACACAATACAAACTACCTCCTTGTATAAAACGAGATAATTTTTTCGATTTTGAATACTATAATGTTTGTTTTAAATACGGCAACATGAACTAGTAGCGATCACCGTAGCTAATTTTGGAACTAGCGTTTTACATGCGAAAGAGCAAGTGCAAGAAAGATGCCGTTTCGTTGGCGCAAATTTTGTGCACACAATCCGCACGGACGATGCACGCCCGGTTTTGGGAGTGTGCCTTTCATGGCTGCAAGATTAGTGCAAGTAAGTTAACGGCGAGGTATCTTTTCATGGCAGTTGGTTTTGTGCAAGAAAGATGCTGGTCCGCAACTGGGTTGGTGCACGCTGTACATGATGGAAAATGTGCATATTTTCGGGACATGATTTTGCCGGCCCAGTAACTTCTGTACAACACAAATACAACACCGCATGAAGGTACAAAAATGATACAAGGCGTGCACTCTTGTGTTTGCTGGGTAGTTTTCAAGGAATTAAAACAGGAAAACTGACAATGACATCCCAATTTGCTATATTGCCATGGCAACAATGGAATAACCATGGTAACACATTGTTGGAGACTTGGAAATTACATCACAATCCTGATTCTCGTTGCCTGCCATTTTTCCCGCCAAAATACCCAATGACATTTGAATTTGATTTTTATGAAGAAAATTTAAATTTCGCTGATGATAAGTGTGTTTGTCATTGTTATTTGTGTTGATATTTACATATATATAAATCTTTATTCACAATAAAATAAAGTCTGCCTTTGTACATAAAGGTTGTAAACACACAGAATAACAATCAATAAAATAATACATTAATTTGATATAAAACATAAATGAAAATGATTTGATTAAACAGAAAAGGAAAATCTAACTAACAACTAATTACTATAACAATGGTTTCTAAATATTTGAATTGAACCCTTTAGGGACAATAAAACTATGTTATAAATTATCTTTAAACTTAACTTAAAACGTTTACAAAACTTAACAAAGAAATCTGAAATGGTGCCACGAGCCCCGACCCACAAGCCAATCACTTCAATGTCTTTAAGTGCATATTTCTCCTTAAAGTATTCAATAGTTGGCTCATAAATGGTCTTCTTCTCCTCGTGCACTTCTTCGGGCTGCCCTTTGTGTGTTTCAAATCTCACAGTGGGGTCGAGGATGTAGCCTTGAAGAGATGTTCTGTTGATGGCAATTATGTCGATTCTTCTGTTGCTTCCATTTGCAGAGACACCAGCGACTTCTTCATATACCTCAAGACCTTTCTGCTTCAGGCTATTCGCTAGTAGCGTCCTGATGTTATGATGCCGAGTGTTTCGTAGTAGCTCTCCATAGGGACAGAAGCCTAGGACATGGGGAAGGGTTTCTTTCTCGTTGTCGCAGTGACGACAACGGGTTCCGTCCAGGCTTCGTCCATGAAGAGCTCTCACAGGGGCGGTGTTAGTTGTAAACTTCAGAGCTTCACGCCATTCTGAAGATGATAGTCCTCCTTTTGTTGTGATCCATTTATTAGCAGGTGTATATTCTTCATAAAGAATTGCGCCGCTTCCCTTCTGCACCAGAGCACACCACTTCCCATATTCTCTTTGCCGCAAAGTTTCTCGGATGCTTTTGCTACATAATTTAATTGGTTTTGATGTGCTCGCAGAAGATGTCTTGGACTGATCGGTGTTGATTTCGAGTTTCTTTAAGCAGTATGCCATCTCCTCGGGTATGTTTCTTGTTGCAATTACATACGGCTCTTGAGACTTTTCCAGGACTTGACAGATGTTGTGATGCTGTATGAAGGCCTCCCACTTAGCTCTGAATGTACCCAATCCTTTACATTTCCTAGCAGAATACAACATGCTATCGGGAGTGTCGCCAGGCAATGACAGAATCTCTTTGATAGTGCTCCTTACTAGCTTATCTAGATCTTCTAGATATCCCATCGGAAGTTTCTTCAGAGGTGCGTTCTGGAGAGGATAAATCAGAGTTGGCCAGATATACTGATTTAAAATGTTTAATTTCTGATCTGCCATTAACAAAGGAGAAGTACATAAAGTATTGAGCTTGGATTTGAGCTCATTAATCACGGATCCGAAGTTTGTTACCAATAGATTATTAAAGTTAACTCCAAGATAACGGATTGATTCATCTATGGAAATACTTTTAATAGAAGTGCTCTCATCAATTAATATTTCTTGTTCTTGTAACTTCCCCTTCTCAATAACAATAGCAACTGATTTATCAGGATTCAATTTCAGACCAAGCTCTTGAAGCCGTTGCTTAGCCATGCTGGCTAGCGTTGCAGCTGAAAGGTTATCCTTCCCTATAATGACGATGTCATCAGCAAATCCCAACACAGTTAAGTTGTCCAAATGATCTACCAAGTTGTATCCGTAAAATTCAGAAACGTCATTTTCCGAGAGCTCATCCAAAACATGGTCAGTTGCAAGATTGTAAAGGGCTGGTGAAAGTGGCGCTCCTTGCATAACACCACAGTTCAAGGCAATTGGCTTAGTTGTTTCATTGTTTGCCTCAATTCTAGTCGTATTACCGGTTTGCAACTCAATTATCATGTCTTGGATACAGGTAGGTATTGATGTGGATCGTAATGTCGATATCAGGTGCTTATGGCCAACATTATCAAATGCTTTGGAAATGTCTAGGAAAATCAGTGTAGCATCGTTCTTTTCTCTTTTGCACTTTTCTAAGATGGCAGAAACAATTGATATGTTCAGATGGGTACCTGGTGATCTAACAAATCCTCTCTGGTGTATGTTAAATGACTCGTAATATCGAAACATCTTGTCCAGAACTCTCTCAATAATTCTTCTTAGAACGGAGAAAATAGTGATTGGCCTCCAATTCCCTGGACTATTAGTGTCTCCACCCTTGAAAATCAAAATTGTTCGGGCTTTCTTGAAACTGTCTGGTACCCAACCTTTCTTTAACATGGTCGTCGCGATCAATGAAAGTATTTTCACTACTCTTTGAGACTTAACTACTCTCATCAGGACTCTGTCTATACCAGAAGCTGTATCGATTCGTATAGATTTCATGGCATCCTCTATGTGAGCTTCTGAAATACACGGGTCAAATGATTCGTCAATCAATCTCCTTTCTTCCGGAGTGTACTTGGAGGTGTATTCTTGTCTAACCTCGTCATTTGGCTGTGCGAATCTGTCACTGAATGCTTGGTATAATCTGTCACTCCCAATGCGACATTGAGGATTATCGCCTTTCAATATCATGTTAACAGCTTTCTTTCGCTGATTATAGTATAGATATTGAGCTTTCTGATATTGATACTTTTCTTGTCGCTTTTCTCTATCCTTCTTAGATCTCTTCTGCGGATTTGATGAGTCTTTGTATCTTCGGTCATTGTTTTTGTAGGATTTATCTTTTCTTGCTCGAAAGTAGCGAGTGGCCGGATGTTCTGGACCTGGTAGATACTGTATTGCTTGAGATAAGAAGGTAGATAGCTCAGTTACCTTATTGCTGAATTCCTCGAATGTGTCCTCGTCTACCGAGAACTCGGCAATCCTCTTCTCAAGCTCAGCATGTAAAAACTCTTCGTTGGCTTTCTTCACTCCAGCGTTATGTGACAAACCTTCGGCTGCTTCTTCACTAGAAGTTTCATCCTTCTTCATTCCAAAGTAAGGATCCGTTGATTTACTAGGAGGTGACTTTGAGTTGTACTTGCCGTTGATGAGGTCCCGGTGTTGCTCTGGATGAGCGCGGGTGATGTGAGTTCTCACTCTCTTGTATAGTTTCCCACAATGTGGACATGGCTCTAGAGTTGACGCAATTTGAGATGTAACAGATTCTTGGGACATTCTAAAGACTTTAACTAGAATATTTTACGAATATTTTACGAATATTTACGAATATTTTAGAATATTTTACGAGACTTCCCTATTACTCGCTTCTCGAGTCTTTTCCAGGATATTCACTTGCAACATTTGAATGTGAACCGAAGTGAGTGATGTGTGAGCAGACAATATGATTGAGAATACTGCGAGCTGCTGGCCACGGATCCACGCAGCGCAAGAGAAGAGACAGCACAATCCAGGCTCAACAGGTTGCAGCATTGTGTACAGCAGAGGATCTGCAAAGTGTATGGAATATTGAAGACATGAACACTCTGCGTAGAGATGAAAAGAATCGGAACTCAGCAAAGCGAACGGCGGGAAAAGAGAGCAATCAGCAGTGTTTAAACATGAAGAATAGAAAAGACGACTCAATACAAACCTGTTGCTTGAATGTTTTCGAGCTCTGTTCTTTCAATTGCACATGACTACTGAGCACTGAGCAGATATCGCATTACAAGAAGCCCGAAGAATCTACGTTTACGATCTTCTTTCATTTATAGGTATACCTAATTGAATCATAATTAGTTATTCACAACTTTCCACGTTCTTTAGGATTTAATCATCATGGTGCAACACAATACGATTTTGTAAGAGTTTAATAAAAGTGATACATAATGTTACCGAAACTCCACTCAAAAGTGCTTTACTTGAATTTCTTTCGGTCTTCAGTGCTAAATATCTATAATTTAATTTAAAAAAAAAATCAAATCGGTGTCCAAAACAACTATTCAAATTGCCAAAAATGACACGTTTGTTACCCAAATGTAACACTTTGTCATTGTAGAATGTGTAAATGTTGGCATGTCATTTGCAGTTGTGTTTACGTGATGTGCGTGATCGAACGTGTGAACTAGCCTCCTAGTGTGAACTATTGGGCGGGCTATTTGAACGCATGTCCGTGCGCGCCACCTGTGCAGTGATCCAGCAAACAGTGGCCGGCGCTGTGACGTCACGTCACGTGGTCGGCATATCGATCGCCCCGCAGAGCGCTCAGCCCCTCAGTCAGCGGTGGACCTCGACTCAGACGGTCGGTTGCGTCGAACGCGCCTCAGCCATGCTGCCACATGACGTCAGCACGCTCAGGAAGGTCAGGACGAAGTTGCAACGCCTCGGCGACAGACTCCGCCGCGACGACGAGCCCGACGACGACGAGCTCGGGACCTCGGCGAAGGCGGCGCACAAACAGATCCTCAGACAGATCCTGTACCGCGCGGCGGGCAGTGGTGAAGTGGACGTTGACAGTGACACGGACGGCGATGTTGTGAAAATCTGCGATTGTGACGGTGTCGTCAGTGACCTCAGTGATGACGGGAGAGCGTCGCCGGCGTGGAGAGCGACGGAGATGCCGCCCCGAGCCATGACGCTGCCGGAAGAGACGCCGGCGACGCTGGACGACGCTCAGGCGCCGGCGGTGGACGTCGTTGAGAGCGGGCTGCTCGAGAAACTCGGGCAACGCTTCAAGGAACGAAGTGATAGAATGCACAGGGTAACGAACACACGACTTGATAATTATAATCGCTGTTTTTGTCAACACGATCTCGTACACTGTCATTACAGTACAACGTTACAGGGATAGTAATTACTTAATTATCGACCAACAAACCAAGCGACAAAGTACGCTTCTTATTCGTTTTCTTGTGCCATGCAATTGTTATTCATGCTGTAATAACATGTAACAAACGGAAAATTTAAAGTAAGTTTGTTTGTAGATGATCTACATATTCTCTGTAAACAACACTTTGGAATGATGATAAGATGTAAATGTGAGTGTAGTTTTCTGGTGGCTGCGAACAGCTGTCGGTGTTTTGAAGCGAGTTCTTCACCCGCTCGCGTCTAATCGAAGAACAAAGCGGCGTATCGCGCCTCTAACCGCATGTTGTCGGCCGACCTTCATGTTGTCACTGTGTTCATGCGGTTCACGTCTCGGACCTTGGATGGAGGCGGGCTTGCATCGGAGGCTGCAGCCTGGGGGAAGAGTACAGACAACCTCGCGTGTTGGTCAATTACTAGGTAATCATTCCGCGTCATACGATTTGACTTGCATCCTACTCAGGCGATATAAAACAAACCACGTACAAGCAACTGAACATTAAATGTGTTTGTTCTTAAATTAGATACGTAATTAGGGACAACAAAGCATGAAGCGCTTGCTCGCTTCAAACTTTCAAACTGTCGAGGCAATGTGACACTTCTTACAGTATTCTTTGAAACATACGCTGAGGATGATACAAACTCGACGTCTAAAACATTACTAACTAGGAAAACGCTCAGTGTAACGCGTTGATGAGCGAGCACGGATACACGCAACACCTCGAACCGAAATTATGTCTATCGAATGTCATTAATTTCTTAATTTCTTTAGTTTCGTCACATACTTGTATAAAAATCTCCAAAATCTCCAAAAATATTGGTGCCAATCCTTGCTAAGTTTTAAGTTGATCGATTAAACCTTTATAATTGAACGGTTCCTTGTTAATTTTCAAAAATCACAGGATCTCGTTCAAAAAATATACCTGGGACCACCCATATGATATGATATGTAGTGTGTGTACACAATATCAGATAAATCTGTTGAACGGTCATTATTAGTTTCATATCGTTTAAAACTTTCTGCTCTAACTACCTTGCCTTGAACTGTAGATTCGAAGACGCCGTGAATTTGACAGCCAACACGCAAAATGTCCCTAAAATGACAAAAACTTTTGAAAATAACGACAGATTAGAGTGAAAATTGGCAAAAATACTTTAAATGTTGGTACCAATGACCATGCGAAGTTTTTAGTTGGTCGGTCAATCGGTTCCAGTTTAAATTTCAAAAATCACAGGAAAAATGGTTTCAAATTTGAACCAATTGGAGGATTTGGCTGAAATTTTTTTTGATTGGGTACAATGTTGGTTGCAATGACTTTCCTAAATTTCAAATTGATCGAACCAACCAATCGAAAGATAATTTTTATAAAATTTGAACCAATCACAGGATCCCGTTCAGAAAAGATCCCAGGGATCGCATAGATTACGTTAGTATGTGTACAAAATTTCAGATCGATTGGTTGTGCGGTTTGACCTGGGCAGTGCAGGCAAAAAAAAAAAAAAAAAAAAAACACACAGAGAAAGTGCCATAAGAGTACCGTGGTGACGCTCGCTACGCTCGCTCAACAATCGCTAAATGTGCAAATCATTATTATATTTGAGTATCGAAGTAACGTCTTTGTTCTATGTGGCATCACCTGTTAGTTGATTACAAGTGTTCTTGACTATGCTGTGTAACCACAAGACTCCGACGTATTTACTTCCTACCGCGCAACTGATGGCCTATATTGCCTTTCTTATTTAAGCTCGGCTTTTAAGTCTATTTACTTTCACTCTTGTCAATCGAGTCTGGATTTTCTTTCACGCCAAATAGAAGAAGAGTTATGATTTTCCAATAACTTTACGTCATCGATAACTTTATGGTTCTATCGAAGATCTGATTGAATGTCCCGAGAGAGATGTAGGTTGATTTCAGACCTTTCTTGGTTAGAAACTCAATTGCGGAGTTTTTTGCCAGCACAATTTTCTTCTCTATTTATATATCAAATCAATTTATAAATCAATCAGAAAAGCAACCTATGATTGCCGCCATTATAGCTTATTCAGACACGAGAAAGAACAAATGAACAAATAAATTGAATGATAGTGATTATTGGCATTGTCGATCAATCCGCTGAGTACACGATCAGCAACTCCATAATAAGACTGCATTTAAATATAACTAACTATACCATTCTCGATATTCACAATCATATATCATAATCTCATTCATTCATTCTTAAGCTTCATTCGCCTGCCTTCATTTCCAGAACTTTACCCAACAGCATGGCAAAGAGTTCAAAGTAACATTACAGTTTTTAACGATCTACAAGTTTCGCACAAATAGTACTGAAAGTGTATGCAGACGATTACAACCTAGGAATGTTCGTATGACAGAGCTAAGATTTCATAAAGTTTGAGTAACAACCCTGAAGTCGTTTAGGAAATGTATTACTCGTCTGTTGACGTGACGTCAACAAAATATAGCGAACTTGAAATTGTGATGAAAATCTCGGCGTCCGAGTTGATGTTTTCTGGCGCCGCGACGCTTTCACGAGTGCTGAGCAAATGCATCTCGTCGAAGTCACATCTTCCAACAAACCGAGCAAGAAATCGATAAAGTTTCTGTGGATCTAAATTTAGACGCTTGTAGAGATTCAATGATGCATTTATATACTTTTCAAGACGATGTAGGCCAAAGTTCAACAGAATGACGTTTGTAATTGCAGACATTTCATTCTATTTGTGATGCCGAATGTCAAAACTGTCAATTGTTTGCAATCAACAAAACTGAGATTGATGTTTTCTTTAAATAGGTATTGATGATGATTAATACCCGAATCTCTCGTCGATAGGACAGATTGCACTTTCACATTTAATTTGATTTGTAAGGTTATTTGGTAACTGTGAAGATTTGAACAATGTTTCAAAATGCTCTCCCCTTGAAACGTAGGGCTCGAATCTAAGTTTTTGTTGTTTGTTTGCCTGTCTGTCTGTTCTTTTCGCATTACGTGTCGATCGAAGTTGCGGATCAGGCTAATTCTTTTAAAAAAGATTCATCAAATGCAAATTGATTTTTTTGCAATCAATCATTCATTGGTTTCGTCGGAAAATTGATTTATGTAGTTTAGCAGTTATTCTTTCAATTGACTTATATGAGTTTTCTGTAAAGAGAATGTCAGTTCAAGGTGCATGCACGTATTGGTGCTCGCTTATCAACGCGTTACACCGAGCGTTTTCCTAGTAATATATTTTAGTTGAACACCAATGACGCAAGCAATTATATCATGTATAAAATGATACCGAAACTTTAAAACACTGGGGAAAACTTGTTCCTAAGCCGCCGCCTTGTAAGTGAAAATGTATCGACATTCGCAATCCCACTTTTATACCTAATTCCCATGGTATAAGTATCTCTACGCGGTCTAGCTAGTATATTATTGCATCATGCCTAATTCCCTATAAAACATATCGAGGCCGTAAAGTGTGAATCAATATAATGGTGCTGGGAGTTGATCTCGAGCGCCATCGGCTGCCGTAAAGATGTCGATCGTAAAGATCTCACACAACAAATGTGTTGTGTTCGATATAATTGAGATAACATGAATGATGGATTCGGCTATCGGGCCAGTAATCTCGATGGAGCAAGAAGAAATTCACACAAGCAGTCAACTAAAATATTAATGTACTTGTTAGAATAATTGCCCACAAAATGCCGGCACAGTATTTCGAACTCATAATATCATGACCCTGTTAATAAACAGAATCATGCAAGTTTTAAATATAATATGACCTGTTTCCCATTTCACTGCAATTTGATTAATGCTTAATTAAATTCCGTCTTGCATACTATTTGACTGCACGAGAAGTTGCTTGATATTTTCTTGGTCACGACATATAATGTTGCCTACTTGACTCTTGTCCAATAAACATTTTATCTTCAAAGGAGGGCAAACAAATAAAAGAAAATAAAACCGTACTTGTGTCTTCAACCTATAAGAATGATGTACGTAGTCAATTCTGATTAGCAATTAAACCGGAAGTGATTGCCTGCGATAAGAACGGGTTATCATTAAAATTGCATCTATAATTATTTAGTAGGTACACCAATAAGAATTGACGGTAAAGTGCTAAGTGCTAACTATCAATATTTGTTGAATGGATTAGTATGAGGTTGAGATGCTACTACCCTTGCCCGGTAGAATACTAACAAACTCAGGAATAAAATTAAATAGGTACTTGAAACCTCTTGAAATAAATCATACCTTCCGAAAAACACAAAGGAAACTAGCTCAGGTGGTATAGCAATAATATGGTCCAAAACAATTAAAGTAGTACTCATATAATTATCAGATTAAATACAACAATTACAACTATCATTAAACCCTACTTGGCCAAGTACTAAATGATTCTCTGTCTCGTCAATCACACAATAAAATACAGTGATACATCAAACCTTATTCGCCTTGTCCATATTCCTCGTACATCTTCCCAGTCCAACACAAATATCGCTTGCCTTCTTGCTTGACGGTTACGTGTGTTGCCGGCAACGCAGTCTCGACCCTACGAAGGGCACGCCGTTTTAGGACGGCGATTTCCAGCCGTTACGGGAACCATCTTGGCCCGAGTTTCTCGCCGTACTCCCCGATCTCTTCCAATAACGTGTAAACTCCTGTCTCACTGGATTATACAGTATGAAGGTTCCATTCAGCATACCTGATAGGTTATTTACTTCTCGGTGGGTCTGGTCCCCGGTCGTCATGGCCTGCGTATTCGAATTTATCACATTTGTTGGCCAAAAACTTGACGAAGAACACTTTACATGTGACTTGTGTCAGTATATAACACTTAAATAGACTTATTAAACTTCACAGTAAGATATTAGCGGTAATTTCCAAGACCGCGTGGTCATTTGACGGACCAAAGTGTCGTGGACCTGCTCGGTTGACTGCCGTGCACGCTCTGCTCTCAAAACTTCTTCTCGAAATGTTCACTGACGCTATCCCCCCTCTCTGTCCTGCCGCACCCGACGCTTGTCCAATCAAAATTTTGTTCGCCGCTAGTTAGTTTCTCTCAACCAATCAGCGATTTCCGGATAAAGCCAACAGTGCAGAAATCGACAGGATCCCGAATCCATGGATTAAGCGCTAAGTCTTCACTTTGGACTTCTGCGCATGTCCAAACACCCTGACTCGTCAAGAACTTCCTTCTATGCTCGCACTCGATCAGACTCACTCGACCTTGTGGGTATAATCGGCGCGCACATTCAAACTGGACATGGCGCGTACATTCAAACTGGACATTTTCAGATACTATAATGAGAGTTGATACACATTCCTATTCTTTTATAATCAAAGCATACATAATATAATTAACATAAACATTTGTTTAATAATAGTTACGCTAACCTGGTCATAATAACAGTAAAATAAATTTACAAAACAAGGTTGAAACTTTGTAATTAGCTTCGTAATGCTTCAAGGTGGTTGGTTGGTTCTTATAATCAAACTCAGAAAAGTGTAATGGAAATTGTTTTCCTATGTAAACTTCCACCCCATTGCTTCTACCCCATTGCTCGCCCTCTGCGTTTACTTCTGTGTTTCAGTCCGGACAATAAGTTTTGAAAAAGGAATTTTGCAAGCAATTTATGTAACCGTGAGGGTACATAAAACAACAGAATTAATATTCAATATCGTTCATCAGAAAAAGTGTAATGGAAATTCTATTTCTATGTAAACTTTAAATGTCATGTATTTCAAGCATCGACACAAATCATTTAGAGGATAGGGGGAGTTAATGCCACATTTTAATTGCTTCTCATGTTTTTATTTGACAAGGGTGGAAACGCGTCGGCACTTCGAATATTAAATTCACAATGAATACTTCAGAAGCACGATAAGTAAGTAGCTAATTGTTGGATTCGAGATCAATTACTCCACCGAAGCCATTTCGTTCTCTCATTTCATCGTTTTGGAAAGTTATACTCAGGTCGATCGCTGCATTCAACGTCGAGTTGCGGAAGCCACAGAAACCTAATTATTTCAGGCGATGAAAACTACTGATGATTAACTTTTATTAATATTTAAAACTATTAAGATATAATTTCCAGCAATTAGTAGATTTCATGAAAATTCCAAAGCAGAATATTAACTGTTTAAAAGATGCTTCATTTAAGTAAATGGTTCTATTTTTTAGTTAATTATTTATAAACATTGAATTTGTCTATTATTTTTGCACTTTGATCTATTAAATAAGCTTCTTATTAGGATAATCTAGAAAAGAATCAGAAGTAATGAATCATTATGTGAATCCACCAGTAAAATGTTCACTTGCTTTTGGCTTGAGTGGTTGTGTTTCCTCAGCCACAAAGCTCTTAGCGTAACCCAATGAATCTATCTGCACGAGCAGCGCCTCTAGCGGTTCACCTGTGCACTGCTTCACTGAACACTGGCGTCAGAGTCGGCTAATGAGCGGATGATAATCTCGTATTGCAGTCGGCAAAGGGAGTTGTTATTGCGGGGAAGCGATTGACCTGAACTCTGGACGAGTGCCACTGACTAGATAGTATTACAGTCGACCTGGTGGAAATGTGGAAAACATCATGCCTTTGTTCTCTCGAACACAACTCTCCATTCCCAGCATCGGAATAAAAGCAGTTGTTTAAAATACTAGGAAAACGCTCTTTGTAACGCGTTGATGAGCGAGCACGGACAGGCGCAACACCTCGAACCGAAATTATGTCTATCGAAAATATCATTAAAAGCCAATAATTCTTGAATTTCGTCAGACTCAAGTATAAAAATCTCAAAATTGTCCTAAAACATTAGTCCCAATAACCATGCAAAGCTTGAACCTTTTAAACCTTTCTGATTGAACTGTTCCTCGTTAATATTCAAAAATCACAGGATCTCTTAAAAAAAATAGACCTGGGACCACTCATATGATAAAAGTGTGTGTACTTACACAATATTAGATCGATCTGTTGAATGGTCATATCAGTTTCATACGTTTGAAAGTTTCTACTCTAACTACCTTGGAACTATAAAGAGTCGAAGTAGCCGTGATCAACATTTTCGAGAAATTTGACAGCCAACACGCAAAATGTCCGTAAAACGTCAATAACTTTTGGATTGAAACATAGATTAGTCTGAAAATTGTCAAAAATGCAGATAATGTTAGTCCCAATGACCATGCAAAGTTTTAAGTTGATCAGTCATACGGTTCAAGTTTAAATTTAAAAAATAACATAAAAGATTTTTTTAAATTTTAACCAATGGGAGGATTTGGCTGAAACTTTGTAAGATTGGGTACAATGTTGGTCGCCATGACTTGTCAAAATTTCAAATTGATCGGAACTACCAATCAAAAGATTTTTTTTTTTAAATTTGAACCAATCACATGAGCCCGTTCAAAAACGATCCCAGGGACCGCATAGATTACGTTAGTATATGTGCAAAATTTCAGATCGATTGGTTGTGCCGTTTGACCTGGGCAGTGAACACACAAAAAAAAAAAAAAAAAAAAAAAAACACCGTAAGAGAAAGTGCCGTAAGAGTACCGTGGTGACGCTCGCTACGCTCGCTCAATCAACAGTAGACGTGGCTCTATGGAACCGACATTTTAATTTGAGGCTCTGGCTTTGGATTAGGCCTCGGCGCTTTTTGCGGGAGAGCCAGATCAATCAACTAGATTGCTCTGGTGAGTGAACAATTATTGCCAGAGCTTCACTCTCTCGGATAAACTGTTTTGAAAATGGGATTAGGTTACTGGGGTTCATTAATACGTATACGTAAAGAATGTTAAAGATTGCATCGTCTTGTCTTGACGCTTGGCACTGAGAAACTAACATGTTAATTAACAAGGAAGGAAGTTAAAAAATTGCATCTTGAGCAGTCAAGAGTCTAGGGATGGACTAAACATAATGCTCAATAACAAATTAATAAAATTATGGAATATAGAAATCAATAGGTAACTAAAAAAGCAGGGATATTGTCAAAACGCGGACCTTGAAATCCTTCGATATCTGATGTTCATTGGCTGTTGATGGGCATGCGAGTGCTAACCAGCCTCACGTCATGGGAGGGCCCTGGGTTCGATTCTCATCGCCACAACAAGCACGTCGCGACCCAGTACTTGCGCTTCTTGTTCCAATACGCCACCCTCTCAAGACAATTCACTCCACATTCATATTCACGAGCCCTGGCTCTCACGTCCAGGTACTTAGAACCCGACAGACAGAAGAGATATGGATGTTTTCTTGTCATAAAACCCAGTGGGATTGCTTTTATCCGTACGCTCTTTCAGTATCGGATCTTCAAAAGAAAATTGAAATATCATATTTAACTGAAGTAGCTCAAATGTCAAAGGGCAATTATCGATTGCTCGTCTTCATCCCCTTTAATTATTAAAGGGTAAAATCTCATATTCGTCTGCAGAAAATGCAAAGTTTTTAGTTTGAAGTTTTGCCAGAAATGAGAGAGATCTCTTGTGTAGAGAGATCTCAAAGTTTCCGCGTCGAATTTCACATAGTGCTGTGTTTCTGTTAAGAGGGCTGGGTAGTGAGTTTGACCTTGAAGAGTTTTTTAATCGATTTTTATCAATATCTTTTTCCAGTGAATTTGTAAACAAAATAGGGCTATGGACGTGAATTCAGAACAGTTCAATGAATATAATTCCATAGCTTGTAATTGTTTATTAGATATACTTTGTCCTACAGGTGTTTAGAACCCGAAAATTTAGTAATTTTCGGGTTCTAAACACCTGTTAAACACAATAAAACTAATAGCTTATTCCAAACTATGAAATTATTTTCATTGAACTGTTCTGAATTCACGTCCATAGCCCTATTTTGTTAACAATTACACTGGAAAAAGATATTGATAAAAATCGATTAAAAAACTCGTCAAGGCCACGCTCACTACTCAGCCCTCTTAACGGGTTTCTGAAGAAACAACTATCAAAAGTTGTATAATAAAAGTTCAACCATGTGCAACCGTGTATACAATTATAGTTATTTTAAATGCAAAACCTTATTTACAACTGAATGTTTAAATTATTAATGTTGATGACTGGACTAATAGTAAATAGTTTAAATAATTTTTGTGTTATGTTTTAAATCCCACTTGTGGAATATTTTGTATTCTGTTGGTGATTTCAAATAAAATGAAAATGAAGAAAATGACTGACAATGAGAAAATGCTGAAATATCTCCTTAACTAGACGAAGGTAAAGTTGCGTGTCTGCAGAATGTGACGGATTTCCATTTGGCACGATGAATGACAACTCCCAAAATATTCTTGGCTTTGTCAAACTTGCCGTCATGTTATAGTGTTTATTTATAACATTTAGTTTAGGCGATGGAAACCAATTACTAAATTACAAGATTCCTCAGTTGCTAGAGCTAATTTCTCGCTCCGTTAGAATCAACATTTCCCGAAACTTTCTCCCAATCTTCTTAACTTGAAAAAGATTTGCATAACCCAGACACACGATAATACGTCTATGGGCGGTTTTACATAACACGCGTTTTGCGTTTTGCGTTTCGCGTTTTTTCTTTTTTTATAACGCCTAGAAGAGGCCGTCGAAAACAGTTGTTGATATAAATTTATTATTATTGTTAGTAACAATGTGGGTGTTATTAGATATTATTAGATGGAATAATATGCACATGTAAGACATTATTAACATTATTGTCTTATTTTATAATAATTTAATATTTTATTTTATAGTTTACGTATAGTGACGTCATTTTCGCCACGCGAGGTACTGAAAATACCTCCCTACAATCGCGATCGAATGGCTTAAAAATAAAACGCGTGCGGCGAAATTTTCGGTGGTTTTGAATTTGATGGGTTAATAAAAAAACGCGAAACGCAAAACGCGAAACGCGTTTTATGTGAAACCGGCTTATACCTAAGAAACAAAGTGCCAAGTCAATTTTCTTGATTTATAATTGCACACATGTTGATCATGTTTAATCTTTGTCAATTGACCAATGTAGGTGGGCGTTGCCGTATGAAAGACAAAAGTATTACCATGGTAACTCCAGGGTTCTTAGAAAAATAACAATTTTTCATTGAAACAAATGAAATTCAAAAAGATCAAATAATTTAGCTCGCACGTGTTTAATAGTTTAATTTACCAGTTGAAATAGAACAATCAATATATTTAAACTCATATAAATCATGTTTGATGATTGCTGAACAATTATTACAGTGGTACAACGAAACAAATTATATTTTGTCAGGTATGTTGCCAAATTGTTTTACTTTTTAATGGCTTCTGTCACTGGATTGTTTCGTCAACTTAAAAAGGCCTTAGCTCTCATATGATAAGTTAATTGAGACTGAACAAGATTCAAGTAGATACTTTAAATCATTACTATTATTAATGGCAATTTGTAGATTGTAAAACTGTTAAATTCTTTAAGAAACAGCTGTTTGCTGTTAACTGACAGTTGTTTGGTCACTGACAGCTGTCAGTGACCAAACTTTAACTTTTCTTTTATGATGTAGTGGGGGGAGGAGATCTACATTGGTCAATTGCGAATTGACAGAAGTCTGCAAATACAAATGTTCTCTTTCACATGACTGGTGTCGCCATTACAAAAGGGATTGAGTAATAAATGGCAGTTATACCATAGTTAATCATTGAAATGGACTCCCGGCCTTCATCTTCTAAGCCACATCGTCGAGGAAGCGAAAGAGGAGATTGAGCTGATAGAAACTGACTCTGATCGTAATGCGTTGTTTCTTGTTGCAGTACTTCCAACGCAACAGCAAGATCTGTGATGTCAACAGGAGGCTGAAGAGTCAGATCTGGAGCTCCGTGGTGACCATCGTTCTGGTCGAGGGGAAGAATCTGCTGCCCATGGACGTTGACGGCTTCAGCGATCCGTACGCCAAATTCAGGTCAGTTTTGTGGACAGATATCGATTTTCCAAACCACAAGCAGTGCAGATGTGGGTTGATAGTTTAGGTTTGTTGATAGTTTAAGTTTGTTGATAGTTTAGGTTTGTTGATAGTTTACTCACTGTCGCTTCGAATCATCGATAATCAAAAAGTCTACAAATGGTGACAGATGTAGGATGGCCAATATTATTTTAATTTTCCAGCAGCCTTATATTCTGATTTAATTGATTAAAGAAAATAGAACATTGTTTTACTTTTACTCCAAAGTTCACGTGAAACAACAAATTAATAAGAAAAGTTTTTTCCAATATTACGTATGGTGTCAGATGTGAGTATTTTTATATTTTCATTCTAAAGCTGACCAACAGCTTTTCACAATAATAACGGTTTTGTTCGAAGATGTTTCTGCGCACAACCAGTAATCTTAAATAAACAATTGTCTTGGAAAATGACGAATCATCAGCAACGTTTTATAATAAGTTACCTATTACACTTTCAATTGTATTTCAAATGACTACATTTCAAACGAGATGTTAATAAAATGAGTTGAACTTTAAGAGAGAAAGAAGATGAATATTCTGAGAAAGACGAGAGTAATCCGCATCTTTTAACGATAAGTGCGCGCGCAGACGAAGGTCTAGTGAAGGTATGAAAAGCTTCTAGTTTTATGCCTGATCTCCTGAGACACGGCTATTGATTGCCTGCTTCATGTACTGTGTGATAGAGTGCGTGTTGTGACTCGACCTCTGACCCTCTGACCCAGCCTCTCGTCTAGTGGCGTAGATAATTCAATTCGGCTGACGACTACCCCACAATCTGCCGCTTACTCAGAATAATGATCTTTTCTGACGTAAAATGTAAAATCAACTGATTCGATCATCGAGTGAGTCAAACCGCTGACCTTTGAAATGGAATCCAATTTTTTAAGAGTATAATTTTATTTGTCGTGATTCTCTGACGTAGAGATTCAGTTTTTGAAACGCGTCGTTTAATTGCAACAGTATTCTGAATGCAGGCGTGGAAGTGTGACGTCACAGAATGCAGCTAAATCGCGTGAAACATGCCTCAGAGCACTGGCAGCAGATCAATTCACACAGATTTATATTGTGTATTGAGTTAAGACTTCTGTGGTATTTGAAGTGAGGCACCACTTAACTTTTCCCACTCACTCTAGTCCATGGGTGATTTCAAAGTGGAAATTGCACTGTAATTGCAATTGCGCGGCAAAGGTGATATTGTTCTTGCTATTTCATGCTGTCCAACGTATGTGAAATAGGCCACTTCAATAGGCCACTGCAATAGGGTGGCATATTTCAAGCATATGTTGGATAGGGAGTGGAGCTCGATTCTGCCTAGCCATAGTTTCTTATTCATGAAGTTCAGTATGATTTTTCCCGGCCAAGAGAATTGCCGCCGTCTTGCATAAAGTCTATAAATCTGTAGAGTAGCTAAGGGTAGAGACAGATAAAGGTCAGGTCAGGGAAAAATGGTACGACTGTGTTGAGCTTCGACACATATTACCCGCGGGGACGAAGGCACTCGAACTTATACATAATAGAGTATTGGTCCTCTCTGCTGGAGGCGTCTGAATCATGCACGTGGCACTTGTCAGCGGGTTTACTCTGACTCTGACAGGTCTGCTGGTGGCCACAAAACATTCGCATGCGATTTACTACTTCGTCTTGCGGAGTCAAGTATTAAGATGTCTCTCAGTGACGCTGTGTGGCAGAGAAGAGGCAGGTTATGTTGGCGAGGGGGACAAATGAGCTGGATATAAATACCCACAGTCACCTCACAGTAATCAATAGCATTGTGTGTTCAATATAATTAATTGAGCGAGCGAAGCGAGCGTCTCCATTTGGCTCTTTTGGCACGGACCTCTGTTTTTTTTTTTGTTTGTTTTTTTTTTTCTGTTACTGACGATATACAGGTCAGAGTTTTTCTTCGATCGAGCTGAAATTTTGCACACATGTACGTAACATTTCTGATTGTTGCAGACCCTAATTTTTTTTAAATCCATTGATTGGTTCAAATTTAAAAAAAAATAACTTTCGATTGGTTGTTTTGATCAAATTGAAATTTTGACAAGTCATTACCCCCAACATTGTACCCAATCAAACAAAGTTTCAGCCAAATCCTCCCATTGGTTAAAATTTAAAACCATCTTTCCTGTGTTTTTAGAAATTTAAACTATAACCGATTGAACGATCAACTTATAACTTCGCATGATGGTTGGGTCCAACATTATCTGCATTTTTGACAATTTTCATACTAATCTGTGTTTAAATCCAAACGTTATTGACATTTTACGGACTATTAGCGTGTTGGCTGTCAAATTCACGGCGACTTCGACTCTTCAGTTCAAGGCAAGGTAGTTAGAGCAGAAACTTTCAAACGCAAATGAAACTGATAATGACCGTTCAACAGTCGATCTGATATTGTGTAGACACACTTATATCATATGAGTGGTCTCAGGTATATTTTTTGAAGGAGATCCTGTGATTTTTGAAAATTAACACGGAACAGTTCAATCATAAAGGTTCAATTGATCAACTTAAAGCTTTGCATGGTTATTTGGACCAATATTTTAGGAATGTTTTGAGATTTCTATACAAATCTGTGGCGAAATTTTAGAATTATTGGCTTTTAATGACATTTTCGATAGACAGAATTTCGGTTCGAGGTGTTGCGCGTATCCGTGCTCGCTCATCAACGCGTTACTCAGATTCATTGGTTAAAATTTAAATAAATATCTCCTGATAGGCTGAAAAATGAAAACGGTCTTCGATAATTCTGATCAAACTCATATTTTGCATGATCATTAAGACCAATATTGTCTCTTATTTTACAAAATTTCATCCCAATCAGTTAAGAACGTATGAAGTTATTTACATTTTTAATATCTGTCAGTAATGAAGTATCGAAATGAATGTTTTCCAGTGCCAATTGAAAATTGATTCTGATTTGCTTTATGAACCAGGTGCTTAGATGCTATTTTAAAGTTTCGATGAAAAGCATACACTTTTAAGTTGATATCATAATCAATTCCATATGGATGTATATGTTTTCTGTGCGTTGTGTACGCATTTCCGGTTCGAGAATTTGCACGTACCCGTGCTCGCTCATCAACGCGTTACACTGAGCGTTTTCCTAGTATCATTAACTCAAACTAGCAGAAATGCAGTCTGCACGCTGCAAAATGAATTAAGAGTCGACAGGACTCGCAGAAAATTTCGATTCCGATGTAAAAAAAAAACTTAGAAATGCATGAAAATGCATTAGCTCTGGGTTGTACGTGACATTTGTGACATTTAATCGTGTGTTGCATGTTGCATATACTGCTGTGAAGTAAGGTATTTTAATTCAAATATTGAAAACCACAAGAAAAACATAAAAAGGCGGCCCCTACTTTTTTCTTAACGGCTTGACCGATTGTTTTCAAAATTTAACAGCATAGATATAAATAGTAAATCTGTGCCTCTAGTGATCCAAAAAAATAATAAAAAATGTTTTTTCTCGTTTTGAGGAAGTGCTAACATGGGCAATACATTAGTCTTTTTGGCACCACTGCCCTGAAAATTCTAAACAAAAAAACAACACTTTTGGCCCACTAGAGGCACAGATTTATTATTGTGAAAATTTGAAGACAATCGGTAAAGCTGTTGAGAAAAAAGTAGGGGCCGCCTTTTTGTGCTTCATAAAACATGGATTTCATCAAGTATCGTAGACTCTTAAGGCTACGAGAGCCCTAATGTCACAAATGAGCAGGATCAACTCTACCAGAGCCCAGCTGAGACAAAAGAAAATGATTCTACAGTCCGTCTTCCAGTCAAACGTCAGAACCAGAGCAAGATAAGACTGCGACGTTCTACTCGTAAAAACAAATCCAAGCCAAAGCGGTATCGTTGACAATTACAGGCCCCTGTACCTGATACTTGTAGCAGTAGCAAGAACACCTCACCTACTGATCAGGGAACAGGGCGCAAGATTCATATTGCAGGCTTAAACGTCAGAGTACTAAATAATGGTTTTGATCAATTCAAGGAAATTATAACTGAAGAAGACGTAGATATATTCTGTATGACAGAAACGTGGCTGAAACCAAATCACCCTTCTGAAGATTATGCCATTGCAGGATATTCGTTGCTAAGATCTGATCGCACTAATTCTAGAGGAGGTGGTGTGGGTATATATATTAAGCAATCAATAAGACACACCATCATAACAGATATTGAGATTGAAGAAGAAGAAAATGATGAAGATTTGGTCAGAAAACCAGAATATTTGTGTATTAAGATTAGCCTAAAACGGAAAAAGATTGCTGTGTGTGTAGTCTACCGGCCACCTGATAATTGCTACACTAATATCAGCATTCTGGAGAAACAACTTTCGACACTTCAAGGACTTGTTGATAATATAATTCTAATTGGGGATATGAACATTGATCTCTTGAAATCTGCAGAACCAAATAGCAAGTATCTCATTAAATTCATGAAAAAGTTTAAATTAAATCAAATCATTAAAGCCCCCACAAGAATAACAGAAGAAGATGTTCAGCAGCAGGATGGAAGTATTGTTAGTCGAGTCCAGACCTCCACTCTTATTGATCATATCTACGTTCAGGATGAGGACTCAGTAGTCAGCACCAAAGTATTAGACATATCCAAGATCATAGATTCACGTGGAAAGCCAGTTACTGATCACTGTCTAATATCTTGTACATTAGTTTACCGGAAACCAAAAAGGGAGATTCGGAAGATTACTTATAGAAACTACAAGAAAATTAATCCCCTGGAATTGAAAAAAGTTTTAAACAGTATTGATTGGAATATTGCAGAAGGTGAAGATGATATTAATGTAAAGCTAAAAATACTTAATGAAAATTTACAATATACTGAGAATAAGCTAGCACCAATCAAGGAATTTACAACCAATAAACCGAAATGTCCATGGTATAATGATAACATTCAGAATATGTGCAAGCTCAAGTCAAAAGCACTTTTGAAGTTCAAAAGAAGGCCATCTGCAGCTAATTGGCAATATTATTGTCATGTTAGAGATTACATAACAATAGCAGTGAAGAGAGAGAAAAGATCATTCATGAGGAAAGAAATACAAGCAAATTTAGGTAATTCTGCATTCTTATGGAAGAAACTTCAAGAGTGGGATATTCACAGCTCAAAAAAGCCAAGACAACTAATTCCTGAAGAACTAGCTAAGCCGGATTTGATAAATGACTATTATGTTGATTCAATACCACATTCTTTAATTGCTTCAAGTATAATTGATCAATACAAGAACAACACTCACACTATTACGTCAAAAAATGCCTTTGAGCTCAGAGCAGTTAGTACAGAAGAAATCGTTGATCAATTGAGAAAAATTAAGACCAAAGCAACAGGCATTGATAATATAAATATCAATACATTACTTCTATGCATGCCAAACTGTTTAAATGCTATACACAGTATTGTAAATCATTCTCTTGTTTCTGGAATATTTCCTGATCTATGGAAAGAAGGAGTAATAACACCCTTGCCAAAATGCTCACATCCAAAACATTTCAAAGACCTTAGACCCATTAGTATTCTCACTACAATGTCCAAAATACTAGAAAGAATTGTTGTGAAGCAACTGACTGCATACCTAGAAGAACTGCAATTATTATCTAATAGTCAGTCAGGATTCAGGAAAAATCGTGGGACAACATCAATACTTCTAGATGTAACTGATGAAGCGATCAAGGGAATGGAGAAGAAAATGGTTACAAGTCTTATATTATTAGATTTTACAAAAGCCTTTGACTCTATCAATCATGAACTCCTACTGGCTAAACTCACATATCTTGGAGTGGGAGAGATGACAATTAAATGGTTTGCAAGTTACCTCACCGGACGTCAACAACGGGTAAAATTATCAGCTAATAACGTATCAATGTCAAGGGAAAATAGAACAGGAGTACCACAGGGTTCAAGTATCGCTCCACTACTGTTCATAGTTTACACAACTGATATCGATGAGAGTGTGAAACACTGCAAAATACACAAATTTGCAGATGATACCCAGCTTCTATATACCTTTCGCCCTCAAGATCTAGCTGCAGCACAAGAGAAAATAAACGAAGATCTTCAGTCTATTGCTGCATGGAGTGAAAGTCAAGGACTCTCTTTAAACACTTCGAAGACCATATCAATGATTATAGGGAACAAATGTCAACGGATCAAAATACTTAATAGTGAATTTAAACTACATATAAATGGTTCTATTATTCCCACTTCAGAAAATGCAAGGAATTTAGGTTTGATAATGGACAGCCAAATGACTTACTCAGATCATATTCAGAAAGCAAATAGCAAAGCTTACGGCAAACTACGAACAATGCAAAGATTTAAACAAATTCTGACAAGATCAACAAAAAGCAAGCTTGTTGAGGCACTTATAATATCTAATTTGAATTACTGTGACATCGTTTACGGACCGTGTATTTCGAAGAAAGATGTAGGTCGTATTCAAAAAGTCCAGAATTCTTGTGCTAGGTTTGTATTCAATATTAAGAGAAGACACCATATAAGTCCCTACATTCAAAAACTTCATTGGCTAAAGATGGAAGCGAGAAGAAGCCTACATTTAACATGCGCAACGCACAAGATATTGAGAACGGGAGAGCCAAAGTATTTAAATGATAAGTTGAGAAAGCGTCGTGATATTCACCTACGAGACACGCGGTCCAAAGATAAGCTAGACTTTGGAACTCATCGAAGTAAAAAATTCAAGAACTGTTTTTCCTATTCAGCCTCAGTAGCATACAACACAACAACAACAGAAGAGCAGACCCTAAGTTTAAAAGCTTTCAAGACGCTCGTTAAGGATAAACTCGCTATCATTCAAGAAAGAGAATTCGTGAAGTAATGATATTGGAAGACGAGAATCAAGATTACATCCTGCTGAGAATGTTTTTTCAGTGGTTTTCCCTCAGCTAAAAAGCAAATGCTTGGATGTTCTTCCAATATTACCACTGATATTGAAGCACAATTTTAATGACTATTATGAATTAAGAAGAAGTAGGTAAATGGTGAAGATGTGAAGCAGCTGAAGAGAAGAGATGGATGTATGGAAGATCAACGACTCGATTGTTGAATACAGACCAATTATGTACCTATTTTATGTGCTCAATAAATTACATTATTATTATTATTATAATCTATTTTGTGATTGAGCTTTGAAGTGAAACGAGAGTGAAGTTTTGTGGCGGGAATTGGATCCCTGGACTCCAGAATATCCACTGGAGATGTGAACTTCGTAACCTCGTCAGAGTATTTCCACACGTCAAGGAAGTAACAACGTCTTATTAGAGGAAGCAATAATTCTCTCTAGTCCGTGTGATAAGATTACAACTAATGTGTTTGACAAGAATTGTCGCCAAGTCCGTCCATGCGGTAAATTGCTCTTCATTGATTGTCTGCTTACAATCATTAAAGTAACAACGGAAGAACAAAGGTCGTTAAATATATCTGTTTTGTAACATTCCCATCTGCTGTATCTTAACAAACCGTGGTGAGACGTGACGAAAGTTCTGTATCTTCCATCCAATCTCAGAACTGTGTTTTCCAATACTTCGTGTGTGTCACTGTTACGGCAGAGTTTTAAGTATCAGAATAGTTTCAGCCTGCTCTGCTTGTGTTCCAATTAAACTTCTAACAGCAAATATTCCGCTGCGATCACAGCCCTGTGTGATTGCGATCCTAGACGCCCGCATCGCGCTCGCTCATTGGCTGATCGAGCATTAGCAATTCCACACGCTAATGGAGTTAACTTGAATTACCAGTCTCATCAGTCGCACCTTGACACGACACAAATAATACACAGAGCAGGGATACCAACTTACTTGAGCAACCAGTAAACACGGTACACTCACTTATGTACCCTGGGACTACCAGAGCACATTCCTCCTAAACTTTAAGAGAATGGAAAGAAAAGTGAAGCATGAGTGAATGGAAGAGAAGAGAATGGAGAAGTAAGGATGGAGGACAGCTCTAAATCAATGTATATTCTCGGTTGCCTGCAGCGGGTTGGAGTCTGATTTGAATAATGTCGTCGCACTCGTTGAGCAATAAGTCTCTTCAAATTGAAGGAACCATTGGGAATGAGACAAATAAATAACAGATAGTTGTCAAAATCTCTTACACCAAATTCTTTCTTTGGATTTTGAGGTTTTGAATTGCATTTTGGTTCATTGGATAAATGTGTTATTTTACGTATTCAAGAAATCTTTCTGCACGCAAATAGATCGTAGATATAACTAAGTAAAAAGAGAAACTTCGAGAGTATCTTCATTGATCCTTCTGTTCTTTTGTTCTTTCTTCTCAGACTGATTATCACTCTCTTTGATTCCTTCAGCCATCTTCAAGCTGACCACAACTCTTTGACTTGCTTACGCCCGACTACAAGTTTCGTCTCCAATGTTTCAGGCTGGGCAATGAGAAGTACAAGAGCAAAGTGATCAACAAGTGTTTGAACCCGAGCTGGTTGGAGCAGTTCGACCTGCACCTGTACGACGACCAGAGCCAGGAGTTGGAGGTCACACTGTGGGACAAAGATCGCTCCAGAGACGACTTCATGGGCAGGTCAGCAACTCGGCAACTCAGCAACTCAGCAACTGTTTCAATCAAGTTGCATACTTATTTTATATACAATTATCTGTTAGTGTTTACTGTTAAAAATACATTACGAAAAGAGTTTACATTTGTAAACCAATACAAATAAAATATTATTATTGATATTTGTGTGCATAACGTTCAGTTAAATATTTTCTCTGAGGACATGATTGGATGGATAGCAATACATTCTGAAGCAGGCCACGTCCTTCCTGTAGACTTTCTTCGCTAGAATACAACTTTCAAACTCAATATATGAGAGATCCAAAAGATAGAAACCAATCGCTTTCCCTGAAGCTTTGTAACCGGAGGAAGAGAAAACAGAATCATATTTGCTTTCTTTATCGAGTTTCGTTATTGTATTACGATGCGAAGTTAAGAATTGCCTTGAGTTATTTTTTACTTTGTGTCCCGTGTCACGTGCCTCTTGTCCCGTGCCACGTGTCTCTTGTCCCGTGCCACGTGCATCTTGTCCCGTGTCACGTGCATCTTGTCCCGTGCCACGTGCCTCTTGTCCCGTGTCACGTGTATCTTGTCCCGTGCCACGTCCCTCTTGTCTCGTGTCACGTGCCCGTGCATCTTGTCCCGTGCCACGTGCCTCTTGTCCCGTGTCACGTGTATCTTGTCCCGTGTCACGTGCACGTGCATCTTGTCCCGTGCCACGTGCCTCTTGTCTCGTGCCACGTGCCTCTTGCCTCGTGCCACGTGCCTCTTGTCCCGTGTCACGTGCACGTGCATCTTGTCCCGTGCCACGTGCCTCTTGTCCCGTGTCACGTGTATCTTGTCCCGTGCCACGTGCCTCTTGCCTCGTGCCACGTGCCTCTTGTCCCGTGTCACGTGCACGTGCATCTTGTCCCGTGCCACGTGCCTCTTGTCCCGTGTCACGTGTATCTTGTCCCGTGCCACGTGCCTCTTGTCTCGTGCCACGTGCCTCTTGTCCCGTGTTCTGTCCCGTGTTCTGACGCGTGTCTCTGTCCAGGTGCACGATAGACCTGTCTCAACTGGAGCGAGAGAAGACGCACCGCATCTGGCAGGACATCGACGAGGGCTCCGGCTCCATCTTCCTCCTGCTCACTATCAGTGGTACCACCGCCTCGGAGACAATCTCAGACCTCACCTCCTACGAGGACAACCCGAGAGAAAGACTCAACCTCGAGAACAGATATGTAAGTCTTCCTCCTGCTCACTATCAGTGGTACCACCGCCTCGGAGACAATCTCAGACCTCACCTCCTACGAGGACAACCCGAGAGAAAGACTCAACCTCGAGAACAGATATGTAAGTCTTCCTCCTGCTCACTATCAGTGGTACCACCGCCTCGGAGACAATCTCAGACCTCACCTCCTACGAGGACAACCCGAGAGAAAGACTCAACCTCGAGAACAGATATGTAAGTCAAAGATAAATCAGACTGTCAGATACGGATCTGCTTCCACACTAAATCATTTTCATCGTGTATCATTGATCTATAGTTCTGACTTCTGAATGATACAATCAGTATTCAGTTCAGATTGAAAACAAACCCAATGCTCAGAGAATATCGCCCGTAGTTTGCAGAATAGACCACATTTTAAATTATCTAGATAGCCCTGCTTTTCAAAAAATTTCATATGCAGTACCGTGATCCTCATATCTATTAGTGTTTTTCAACAATGGATCATAACATGAATAGATATTAGGATCACGGTACTGCATATGAAATTTTTTGAAAAGCAGAGCTAACTAGATAATTTAAAATGTGGTCTATTGATTTATTGATTTACTCTTTAGCTGCATCGCACGTTGCACAATAATAGCGTACTTGATGCTGCGCTTGTTTTCCTCAGACCTTCTGGCACACACTGCACAACGTGAAAGACGTCGGCCATCTCACCGTGAAGGTGTATCGAGCGCAGGGATTGGCTGCGGCGGATCTGGGCGGCAAATCTGACCCCTTCTGCGTGCTGGAGCTCATTAACTCGCGGCTGCAGACGCAGACGGAATACAAGACTCTGACGCCGTCGTGGCAGAAGATATTCACGTTGTAAGTGATTCCATTTGACATCATCAAGACACAGCGGGGTGAATGACATTAGAGATCCGCTGGGAATAGAACTAAATAACAGACGCAATTTGATGTAATGAAAATCAATTGAAACTGTAACATCATATTGGTTGCCATTCAATTTCATGTCGTTCGTATTTTCTGATCTTTCTCATCAATATTCACAAACGTTCTACGGCACAAGTTGGCTCAGGCAGTAACGTCTGGATGCACATCCCAGGTTCGATTCCCGCGCTGTTCTTTCTGACTGAGGTTTCTTTCGTAGTTACCCTCAGTTGAGAGAAAAATGTTGGAAAGGTTGCATACTAATAGGTCACGACCACCTCCTTCCCAACGCATATCCTTATCTATTCATCAGCATCATTCTCTCCCTATAAGCATCACAATCATGCATCGCCAGAGTCCTAGTTCCAGAAGAGTGTGACGTTAAACGGCACTTAAATTGAAAACCAACGTTCGTACAACACGGCAAAGAAACTCAGTTAAAAAAATCCTCGAAGTGTGTTATACATATTATTGAGACCATTATTTGTTCTCGACCTGTGCTTGCAGCAACATCAAGGACATCAACTCCGTGCTGGAGGTGACGGTGTACGACGAGGACCGCGATCACAAGGTTGAGTTCCTCGGCCGCATCGCCATCCCGCTGCTGAGGATCCACAACGGCGAGAAGAAGTGGTACGCGTTGAAGGACAAGAAGCTGTACGGTCGAGCCAAGGGGAACAGTCCACAGATATTGCTGGAGATGACCGCGCTGTGGAACCCGGTGAGTCTTTGGGCTGATCTCATACGTCATATCTCACTCAACTTTACTTCAATAATTATTAATCTAGATATGATACAATGTAATATTACTTATATGACATCTACACAATGTAATCATTCGAATCCAACATCTGGCACCATGTAATATTGCTTATCCAACATCTGGCACCATGTAATAGTGTTTATCCTACATCTGATACCATGTAATTTTGCTTAACTAACATCTACACCATAAAATCATTTGTATCCTACATCTGGCTCCAGACAAGTTCTTCTCATAATGTCCGCTACAACATGAATTGCACGTGGGATATTCGTTGGTACTTCTGAGTGTTATTATTCTTATGAGAATGCCGTGAAAAAGAGCAATGAATTCTTTATTCGTTGCTGGACATTAAGTTTTTATTCATTCACAGTAAGGAAAATTCACCGATACAAGACACAAAAGTTCCCAGCAAGTTGTTCATTAGATGTGTTTGTTAAAAATACCGCACAAGCAGAATGCGCCATTACACGAGACAACCTCAACATTAAGAACTGAAAATAACTCTGCACAAAGTTGTAAAAGCATTCATTTCCTGCAGACTGTGTTGCATGACGTGCAGCTATTGACACGGCTATTTCCTGTTTCAGCTGCGCGCGTCTGTCCGCACTCTAAATCCTAAAGAAGAGAAATTTATGCAGACTGAAACGAAGTTCAAACGCCAAGTATTTGTAAAAAACGTGATGCGGTTAAAGGCCATAATTATGTATTTCATAGAACTCGGGAAATTTATCCAGTAAGTATAAACGTACGCTTCGTCTTCTCTTTCTATGACATCACTTTCATTTGAAATACAGAAGAAATCTGTTAAATTAGTTTTATAATCACACTCAAAATAAATAAAAAAATGTAATTTCTGTACACAGAAATGTGTCCTCTGCATTATGATTGGTCGAGCCGGTCACGTGTTGTCATTGAGCGCTTGTGATTGGTTCTGATGCATCATTCTTGTTTCCAGGAGCTGTTTTGAATGGGAATCTACACCAAGAAGTTTGGTAGCACTGTTCTTGTTCATTATCCTGTGTTATTACTTTGAACCTTACATGATACCTGTTGCCATGCTACTAGTCTTCCTCAAGAACTATATTGTAAGTAACAGCATTAAATATGACCGTGTCTACCATTAGTCTACAAACACTAGGATTCTGTTTTGTAAATTCATCAAATGTATAGATTTTTTGATTTTATCATTTGGCATCCGAGCAAAGGAAATCATTTGTTTGCTGAGAGACTGTGTTCATGTATTAAATGGGAAACAGAAAGAGCTCGTGCAAAGCATGGTTGTGGGTTGCGTAACAATTTAACAAGAAGTTACAGTTGCGGTTGCGTCATTGAATGCACGTCATGTGTGTTGCAACGTTATTCCTGTCTTTTTCTGGAATTAATCAAATAGTCGTGAAACTTTTCAACGTCTGTGTTTGCAAAAGTCTTGAGCGCCTCTAAGTTGGCAATGCGTGAGCTTCAGAGGTTGTGACGTGGTGTGTCTTGTGCCAGGTGATGACCTTGACGAACGGGTGGTCGGCGCACGACGAGGACGACGAGCCGCTCGGCGAGGACGACGACGACGAGGACGACAAGGACAAGGTGAGCGATGACGACGCTATGACGTCACTCTGGCACGACACGACGACGTCATACCCTGATGACGTGTTGCAGGAGGAGAAGAAGAGTCTCAAGGAGCGTCTCCAGGCGATCCAGGAGGTGACGCAGAGTGTCCAGAACGCCATCGGATACATCGCGTCTCTGGGGGAGGCGATCAAGAAGTGAGTCCAACACCAAGTGCTTTTCACGAACAAGAATGAGTTTTCTGTCGCCATGTTCCACGCTGTTATGACTCGTAAAGTTGACGTTCACTTAAAGTGTCTCAACGTCAACTTTCATAGGTGTGTTACAGTGCAACTAAGTAGGGCTGTTGGTTGAGTTGAACTAAACCTGCTTAAAGCTGCTCGAAATTGTTCCAGCACTATACTATAAAATAATTCTGAATTCTATACATACCTACTGATTGATTGATTAGTATGATTTATTAACAACTTAGGAACACTGTACACATTCATTATAAGTAGTAATATCTGAACAGATCTAATTTCCAGTGGCTGCTAGTCAGCTGAATAAAACAATAATATTACATAGGAATTATTCTACTAGGTAATTAAAGTTACAGCTATATTTTTACTGATTTAGTAATAATTTTAAGCTTGAACGATGTCATTTGGTAGGTTGTTCCATTGTCGAATTGCCTGAGACCAACAAAAAATAAAAAATCACTTGGAACCGTTCCGAGCATGCTAAAAGCAGGCCTATTAACTATAATGGACTTTTATTTCTGGAAGAAAGTGGTGACACAAAACTAATTCTTAATTATAGAAACGTTTAGTTTCCTAGTGTAAGCGGCATGTGTCTCGCTTGTGCTGACTGCGTCGATCTCTGTTCTCTTAGCACGTTCAACTACACCGTGCCGTACCTGAGCACGCTAGCTATCCTCATGCTGCTCTCTGGCGCCGTGGTGCTGTACCTGATCCCCATGCGCTATCTCATCATGGCGGGCGGCGTCAACAAGTTCGCGCGCAAGCTGATCCGACCTCACACCGTCCCCAACAACGAAGTGCTCGACCTCCTGTCCAGAGTGCCTGACGACGAGGATCTGGTGAGTCCAGTCGATAGGCGACCTTGAGGCACAAACACGATTGACGCGGGTGCACAACATTAAAAGTCAGATTTTGCTAAAACTTTTTTTCGCCCGCTTCGACCGTCCGCTTCGGAATTGTGAGCATCGGAGTGAATTTGCCATATCTGGATCATCGCTTGCGTTCGCGGTACCATTAAGAGACTTGTCCCTTAAAGTATGGGACTTGATGCTTGTGCCGGGGTTACACACATTCTACTTAACACCGAACTATGCCGGTGTTTACGTTTCGCTTACGTTTATAAGGGCAGCCATGTATGCTGTTAGAATGGTATTTATTCGCGAGAATTCGCGTTAGTTTTCTGCTGTATGAAAAAAGAACATGGAAAAGTAGAAAGCATAAAGACTGTTTAATTTAGACTGTTGCGGAGACACAACTAATTGCAAAATGATTAGAAAGTTTGTGTATTTTCTTGCATTGGATTATTTCATTGTGGCTGCTCGATGCGCCCAACCTTCCTTCTCCTGTTCGCTGAGAACTTGCCACACTTTCCCCGCGAAGCTGGCGATCTCGGAGACCTTGATGCCCTTGTTGTCGCGCACCATGCACAAGTAGAAGTACATGTAGCCGTTCTGAAACACACATCGTGATGTCAAACACGCCACGACACATCGCCTAGGTGCATGTTATACTCACAACCACTGGGAACTTGCGGGGTCTGTCTCGGAGACTCTTCGGCATGGTCGCACGACAAACACGCCACTACACATAGTCTAGGTGCATGTTATACTCACAACCACTGGGAACTTGCGGGTTCTGTCTCGGAGACTCTTCGGCATGGTCGCACGACAAACACGCCACGACACATCGCCTAGGTGCATGTTATACTCACAACCACTGGGAACTTGCGGGGTCTGTCTCGGAGCCTCTTCGGCATGGTCGCACGACAAACACGCCACTACACATAGTCTAGGTGTATGTTATACTCACAACCACTGGGAACTTGCGGGGTCTGTCTCGGAGCCTCTTCGGCATGGTCGCACGACAAACACGCCACTACACATTGTCTAGTGCATGTTATACTCACAACCACTGGGAACTTGCGGGGTCTGTCTCGGAGACTCTTCGGCATGGTCGCACGACAAACACGCCACGACACATCGCCTAGGTGCATGTTATACTCACAACCACTGGGAACTTGCGGGGTCTGTCTCGGAGACTCTTCGGCATGGTCGCACGACAAACACTCCACGACACATTGTCTAGGTGCATGTTATACTCACAACCACTGGAAACTTGCGGGGTCTGTCTCGGAGACTCTTCGGCATGGTCGCACGACAAACACGCCACGACACATCGCCTAGGTGCATGTTATACTCACAACCACTGGGAACTTGCGGGGTCTGTCTCGGAGACTCTTCGGCATGGTCGCACGACAAACACGCCACGACACATAGTCTAGGTGCATGTTATACTCACAACCACTGGGAACTTGCGGGGTCTGTCTCGGAGACTCTTCGGCATGGTCGCACGACAAACACGCCACGACACATAGTCTAGGTGCATGTTATACTCACAACCACTGGGAACTTGCGGGTTCGGTCTCGGAGACTCTTCGGCATGGTCGCACGACAAACACGCCACTACACATAGTCTGGTGCATGTTATACTCACAACCACTGGGAACTTGCGGGGTCTGTCTCGGAGACTCTTCGGCATGGTCGCACGACAAACACGCCACTACACATAGTCTAGGTGCATGTTATACTCACAACCACTGGGAACTTGCGGGTTCGGTCTCGGAGACTCTTCGGCATGGTCGCACGACAAACACGCCACGACACATCGCCTAGGTGCATGTTATACTCACAACCACTGGAAACTTGCGGGGTCTGTCTCGGAGACTCTTCGGCATGGTCGCACGACAAACACGCCACGACACATCGCCTAGGTGCATGTTATACTCACAACCACTGGGAACTTGCGGGGTCTGTCTCGGAGACTCTTCGGCATGGTCGCACGACAAACACGCCACGACACATCGCCTAGGTGCATGTTATACTCACAACCACTGGGAACTTGCGGGGTCTGTCTCGGAGACTCTTCGGCATGGTCGCACGACAAACACGCCACGACACATAGTCTAGGTGCATGTTATACTCACAACCACTGGGAACTTGCGGGTTCGGTCTCGGAGACTCTTCGGCATGGTCGCACGACAAACACGCCACTACACATCGTCTAGGTGCATGTTATACTCACAACCACTGGGAACTTGCGGGGTCTGTCTCGGAGACTCTTCGGCATGGTCGCACGACAAACACGCCACGACACATCGCCTAGGTGCATGTTATACTCACAACCACTGGGAACTTGCGGGTTCGGTCTCGGAGACTCTTCGGCATGGTCGCACGACAAACACGCCACGACACATCGCCTAGGTGCATGTTATACTCACAACCACTGGGAACTTGCGGGTTCGGTCTCGGAGACTCTTCGGCATGGTCGCACGACAAACACGCCACGACACATCGCCTAGGTGCATGTTATACTCACAACCACTGGGAACTTGCGGGTTCGGTCTCGGAGACTCTTCGGCATGGTCGCACGACAAACACGCCACGACACATCGCCTAGGTGCATGTTATACTCACAACCACTGGGAACTTGCGGGTTCGGTCTCGGAGACTCTTCGGCATGGTCGCACGACAAACACGCCACGACACATCGCCTAGGTGCATGTTATACTCACAACCACTGGAAACTTGCGGGGTCTGTCTCGGAGACTCTTCGGCATGGTCGCACGACAAACACGCCACGACACATAGTCTAGTGCATGTTATACTCACAACCACTGGGAACTTGCGGGTTCGGTCTCGGAGACTCTTCGGCATGGTCGCACGACAAACACGCCACGACACATAGTCTAGGTGCATGTTATACTCACAACCACTGGGAACTTGCGGGTTCGGTCTCGGAGACTCTTCGGCATGGTCGCACGACAAACACGCCACGACACATCGCCTAGGTGCATGTTATACTCACAACCACTGGGAACTTGCGGGGTCTGTCTCGGAGACTCTTCGGCATGGTCGCACGACAAACACGCCACGACACATAGTCTAGGTGCATGTTATACTCACAACCACTGGGAACTTGCGGGTTCGGTCTCGGAGACTCTTCGGCATGGTCGCACGACATGGCGGCGGCAAACTCTGGCTGCGTGTGCGAGTTCGCATCTTATTGAAGTAGAACAGGAGTTGAGCCGAAATAATGACAAATCTTTCACTGAATCTGAGTATTGCAGTCTTCTAATATAGACGTAAGCGGGGAGAATGGGCACTTTATACATACAATAATTTATATTAAATCTTTGATTTCAAATTTTGATGATTTCCTCAGCTTTGAACAGAAAACAAACTAGGTTTTTAGTAGTCCGTGACTTTCTCTTTTCAAGGTTTGTAGAAAGGGTAGAATCAGAAAGTAAGTTTTTTCTTTGAACGCGACGTCGGAGGGTGTCGGACCCTTACCTAATATCGCCAAATTTCAGTAGTACCGTGTTACTGTAGCACAACTTTTGTTTTAAAAGATTTAGCCATAAGAGCTAACATTGTCGCCATGGCAACTAGCCGATCATGCTACTGTAACACGGTGCTACTGAAAAATTGGCGATATTAGGTAAGGGTCCTGATGCGGAGTATGGTGTAGCTGGACCAATGAGATACCCGATGACTTGATTATATTATTATGAATCGGTATTTCAATCGAAATCAGTAATAACACACACATTTTTATATTCAATTTGTGTAGTCTCAATTCTCTGTAGATTCAACCTGAATAGAAGTTCGTAATCAAAAAAGTTGTTGGCAAAGTCGTCATCTCGTTGAAAATGGAGTCACGTGCTCGTTCTTCTACGTGCCGGGTTCGCGGCCCGAGACCGGCCGTCGTGCTCGTGGTTCACCGTGCGTGTCTCTGTTTCAGCTGGCGTATCGCGAGCTGCGCGCGCACCCCACCACAGACGTCGACAGAAGAAGAGATCAGAAGAGGAAACACAAAGCGTCCTAGCCGAGTGCATCAAACATGTTCTCGATTAGCTGCAGAAAGCCATCCGTGTTCTATTTCCAAAGTTGACAAATATTATAGCTAGGTTTTACATCATTCGTATTCTAGTCTTAGTCTTACGATAAGATATTCATCTTGACCTTGAGGTGTCAGTGGGGAGATGTTTCTCCAGTAGGTATGTACCAAGCCGCCAGGAGTGTTAGCGTACTCTTTATTTATGTTTATTATTTATTTCTACGGCTTCCATACTTGTGAGATACTAGCTGACTTGGACATGCACGATCATGAAATGTCATAATTTTAATTTTTATAAAGCTCGTTTTACTGTTAAATGCTAGTAAGAAGCAGGTTTTCCCGTGCGTAGGCAAGGCAAGGTGTGGAGGTTGATGACTATCTGGCGGCTGGGGATGTACTACTTCCTTATCTACAACTTTTTTTATTACGGAACGAAACATCTACCCAACTGTCTGCCCATTCTACCAAAAATACGAAATAACATTACCTATTGAAATATAATCAATCAAATGTTTCCTGGTAAAGGTTTTAAATACTAAATATATATGCATGTTATGTAATAATCATCGCAAGCCATGAGTGTTTCCAACTTGAGCTGATGTTTACATTCCTCTTTTTGTATTGTTATCCATTTGCTAAGACATATGTGTGTCCATCCATTTCATCACTGTCGCTTCCTAATCAAGAATGTGATTCGTGTTTTGAGTTGAGGAAATATCTCGATTCATGGAAATCTATTTTCCTCCCGCGACTTTCTGGATCCAAACATTTTGATTTGTTTCAAAGAACGAGTAAGACAAGAAATGTCAATGATTTTACGGACAAGTATTATTTCTACTGCTGTTGGAGGTATATTGTGATATTACTGGCGCTGGAATACTGCTGTGACGAAACACGCATTTCTTTGAAATAACAATTCATTACGTCTAAGCTGCTATGCTCTATTGCTATAAGTTTTACAACAATTAATGGAAATATTGGCACATAACTTACTTAACGTACAAGACAGTTCCTTATATATAGTTTCACAAATGTCTGGTGCCATTTAGTAACAATATTTGGAACTATTATTAATGCTTATAATGTCAAATGTATGTATTATGTTACTTATGACCGTGCCTGTGATTGGCTACCTTCTGTCCATGTTTCACCGCACTTACAAATGTATTTGGAAAAAAAACAGAGGGAAATCATCGTCAATTACAAGTAGGTATTTTGATGTTAAATAGCCACTTTATTAGTCACAACTGCATTATCGGAGCCAGAAATATGAACATTGTCAAGGTGTAAAACCTTGTGCCACAAGCACAGTCCATATTGTTCTACATTTTGCTTGAGCTGTCATGGTTTCCATAATAACCCCTGTAAGTTCTACTCGATTCGCACATTGTTTGAGAGGTAAAACTAAAAGACTATGGCTATTGTAATGTTATAATTTGAAGATGCTCTAAGGTTGTGGAGACGCATTTGTAGAGTGAATAGCCATAGCTCGCTGGAATCTAGATATGAAGTCGATCGGTGTCTTCCCGTTTAATAACTCTAAATGTTTACTATCATCACAGCCTCGTTCAATTGTCACTTCTGTGTGTGGTAATCTTGTCATGACATTGGAATGTACTTAATGTCAATATGTGAACAGCACAACGTTAAAACTACCTCTCTCTCTCTCGCACATCATCAAAAACTACCTACCGTTTTAAAGAATCCATGTATTATTGTTCATTTTTCTAGAATATGGTATGTTTCATTTTGAGTAAAATTGACTTCCTGTGGTTATTGAAATGAAATGCCACTGCTTAACTATTCCCACTCTAGTCCATCTTCATGTAATTGCAAAGTGGAGTTTGAATAAAGTTTATCTTTTGTATGGTTAAAACTATCTATTTTTACATTTTAGTTAGTGTAATTATGAGTATTATATTACTGACTTTATAAATACTTTAGTCTCAAATAGTTGTGTCCCTCTGTGTATCCCCTCACCTTACACCTACAACAAAAACAAACAAAGAAAGAAAGAAAGAAGTCTCACACTTTGGAATAGTATTTGAGAACAGGGTTCACCAACTTTATTCTGATGGAAAGAAAAATGAATTGCGAATTTTGTTCCTTAAGAGGGCTTGGTAGTGAGCGTGGCCTTGACGAGTTTTTTAATCGATTTTTATCAATATCTTTTTCCAGTGTAATTGTTAACAAAATAGGGCTATGGACGTGAATTCAGAACAGTTCAATGAAAATAATTTCATAGTTGGGAATAAGTGATTAGTTTTATTGTGTCCAACAGGTGTTTAGAACCCGAAAATTCAGTAATTTCCGGGTTCTAAACACCTGTTGGACAAAATAAAACTAATAACTTATTCCAAACTATGAAATTATTTTCATTGAACTGTTCTGAATTCACGTCCATAGCCCTATTTTGTTAACAATTACACAGGAAAAAGATATTGATAAAAATCGATTAAAAAACTCTTCAAGGTCAAACTCACTACCCAGCCGTCTTAACATTACCCTTTCCATAGGCAATGAGATTACATAATTGGGTCCCTGTAGCCCTATTCTAAAATTTCAAAATTCCTGATTCCGCTGGAATCCGATCAATATGGTCGTGAATCTTATTAAAGTAAGATTCGGGGATGTATAACAGTTTAGAATAGGACACTAGGACCATATTATATGACGTTATATATCCAATAGAAAAGAAATTGAATCGGGACGATTCTCTTTTGTATCCTTTTTAATACAAGATAGTAGCCACTAACTGTATCTTTAGATTCCAGATAGTTTCCTTTCATTGAAAATGGCATACAGAAAAAAAGGATGTGTATTTTTAAATTCTACTGAAAAATTCGATCAGCAGTTCGAAGTGTAACTTTCTTTTGGAGATATATGACTGAACATTACGTATCCTTCCTTGCTCCGCCATTGGCTAGATACAAAACAAGCTGCTGGCTTCAATAATTCCAGCCGGGAGTGCGTTTTTTTTAATCGGTATATTTATTGGAAATCCACAGAAATCTATTGCACGTTCCAATAAAAGGCATTTGAAATTAGCGCGGTTTTGAAAAGAAGCGCTCTGAGCGGTCGGGGTGATGCGCGCGCACTTGCGGTCTAACCTTGTGCCGCCTTGTGCACTTGTGGAACTGGAGGATGGATCTTGATTGAAGCATCTCTTCTTATTTAACAGGCAGTGGTTTCATATGCTTTCATTTCATCTTTCTGACATCTGACATTGATCTTGTAGTGATAAAATTTGTCTTGCTCCTTTGAAAATGGTAAGTTTTGTAATTACTGTCCGTAAAAAGACAATTCCTGCATGTATATTATACCTATTATAATTAAACAGCTAAATTATGTAGGTACCTAGTTAGTTAAGCAAATGGATGTTCAAGTTCTCCAGTCTCGAGGGTGCTTGTCTTTCATTCCCTAGCTCTGTCTGCAACTCTACCGTCTCTGGAGGTCTAGATACTTGCAGCTCCACCTAAGCAACACCTAATGTATATGATGAATTAAATGTTTTAGAATTCTGTTTATAATTGTAAAGGTCATTTCTCTTCCAATAATTTTGCTCTCTAACCCTACTTTATGCCAAGTTTTCTACAACCTACCTAGGTAAGGTACTACCTACCTAGTACTAGAAAGGTAGGTAGGTAGGGTACCTAGGTAGGTAATCTTGAATTGTCTTTTCTGCTGTTGAAATACGTACATCATTTATAAATTATTATAAACACAAATTACAGTGTCATGCACTTTTCCCTGTGTACCAAGTTATTGTTACGTTAGACGTAAGAATAATGATATGTCCAGACTCGCTCATTAGCTGAATAGTGGAAAAGAGAAGTCAAACAAAGCCCAACCTGAAATGTCAGGGGAAAACAATTGATTTGAGTTACCTTAACTGACACCCTTATCAAAATGCACTAAAGTATTCTCAAAGTTTAAATAGAGAAATAGGGAATATCAGTTCTGTAAATAAACAAGTCAAACATCTAGGAGCCCCACACCCCCCTTAGCGCTTAGCAATGAGTGTTTAGCCTAGTCGTAACTTACCTACAGAATTATTACTACGTCTCTACGTAAGAATACACTGATTCACTGTTGGCTACATGACCACATCCAGTGGTGCTTGCAATTATACAAAAGAATTTAATTACTATTTTTAATGGTGGTATGCAGGCAGGGGGACCATCACAAGTTGCCATTACCTGTGGGGAAATGACTTTCATCACGTAATGACAGCTGTCATTTGACAATACAATTGTGCAGTGCAGGAGAAGCAAGCCTCAAAATGAATTCTATTGAGTGTCTTGGCAGGACCCACCATTTCTCTCTAGTTGATAATTAGGAAATCGAGACAGAAAATAAACAGTGTTTTTAAAAGATTAATATAATATGTATATAGGTTATCAATCAAAATATTAAAGATTTCGATCTGACAGTGTTTGAAAAATGACTGCAAAATGATCTTTCAATTGTGTGACCGCAGACTAAAATAGGTAAAGATTATTTAATTATAAATTTAACTCTGATTTTGAGAAATTGGTAACCAATATTGTCGATTCATTTGTAACATCAAAAATAATCTTGTCACATGAATTACAGTAAAAAACATTGTATAATTATTCTGCATCAACTCTCTTGCAGTCTGTGGCCGAATTTTTGAAAGGTCTTCCGTCCTACGATGAAAACAATTTTGCTCGTTTTCATACTGACAATGGCAGCAGGACATGTGTGAAACGCCCTTCGGTGTATCTTCCTACGAAAGATTATCCATCGGAACAAGGTAGCTTCCTCCCTAAGTTATTAATTGATTACATTTTCAATCATCTTTGTTAAAAGCACTTTGCTGATGATTAGGTAATTGTTTAGTTAGTTACCTTCACACACTACATGGTGTGCAAAGCTGAATGCTTCAGATTGTTATACGCTTCCAAACCCTGTCACAACTTGCCACAAGCTACACCTCATCAGAATGATGTGTTGTCAGATTATGGCAGGTTGCGCCAGGTTTTGGCATTGTAAACGAACAAACCTTCATCAAAATTGTTTTTTTAACGAAAACGAAAGCTTAGAGTTAAAATAAAAGTAAGAGTGGTGACATGTAGAGCCTAGAAAACGTCATCTTTTATCTATAGTTTTAGTTTTAACAAATCAGTTGACAGTTTTCTATTTTCATATGCATTGATGGAGACGAAAGTCAATTAATTTAGAAAACATTTCCAAGAATGTATGAAATTAATTGGTTATAATTTGTAGAGGATTTTTTTTCAAGTTTCCAAAATTAGCATTGAAATACCAATTCTGGAAATGTATAGATCATTTGATATTTTTCAGTGATTGTAACGGAGAAAACCAACATTCTGCTCCGATACTTGCACCAGCAATGGGATAAAAAGGTAAGCACTGCCTCCTGTGTCAACATGCTCTTACGGTGTCATCGGTCTCACTTCCGATGTCTAATTACAGAACTCTCAGAAAAAGCGTGACCACGTCAGCGTGGAGACTCCCGAAGAGACCTCGTCTAGGAAGCGGCCGCGCTTGGAACCCGCACCAGCTCGCGCCTCCACGCCATAACTTGTTGCTGCTCGTGCACCTCCAGTGTTCACACACTTGCCGAGATACTAGATATCACGGGACTAAACCCTCAACTGCGTTCAACAATGTTCATCTCATCTTATCTAAGTTTTCATATCGATATTTTAAAGTGTCATCATATGATTAAGGTATCTTTTTTTAGTGAATACGTAGCATTCTTTTTCATCTTGCTGTAGAAATCTGGGCTTAGATATTCATCTTATCCAAAGTTCTTGTGTGGTCAACCTCATTGTGACTGTTTTGTATTGAAACTGTCACTGGAGAATATCGTATTATTCACGTTTTAAAGTCGTAATTGAGTGTATTAAATACACTTTCTACAATTTTCTTTGACCACACACATCTTCATGTACAAATAAATAATATATTTTAAATGTATACTACCTATACGTAAGTGATGGTTATTCGACCTGCTTGTTTTCTTCACATGCTGGCAACATTTTTATTAGTTTTGGAATAATTTTACTGCTGTTATTTGCTAACTACTATGTATGTACAATGCTTATGCCTCCAATATTTATATTTATGTCACTATATTTGGAACATAAAAGATTGCCTGCTTTTTCTGGTTGTTTCTATGAGGCTGTAGTGTGTTTTTACATTGCTACGCAATATTTGTATTATACTTGGGAACCGCTATCCACAGTGCACTGTTGGATCTGTTGAAACTATTTGTAGTATGTAGGTACACTCAAATGACTCAACAAATGATAAAACGGTAGGTATTTGAAATAAATGGGTTGTCTGACAGAATGTGATGGCATCATCCCATGAAGTCTACGCTAACTCGTCATCTAACTCTTGTAGGTGAACTTTCATTGGTAATAACAAGGATTGATTGTCAAGGAAACTGATCAGCAGCCCATTCCGTTTCGTTCAAATACCGTTTTATGATTTGTTAACTTAGCTAGGGGATGTACATAAATTACTCTTGTGACATTTGTAAAGGCCTTCGCTAGTTAATGGCCTTGTGTATCATCATTATCAAGGGCTGGAGCTAAAAGTAACATGTTATGTTATAACAGTAGTAGTAGTAAAATCTTCTTTTAGCATATTTTGCTATTTGTTCTAATAGTACATTATTGGCAGCATCAGCAAAGCTAAACACGATCACATTTATTTTACTTATCTTTATCTTCCGTTGGTTATAACTCGTTATCATTCGATGTTTTCGAGAAGAAAATGGATCTTCCTCATGAAGGTTACTTGTTTCTGTTTAATGAATGCAAAGTAAAATTAATTTCTTGGGAGTGATCTAGCCTAGATATGCCAGCAAATATATTAAGCCTCTAGCTCCTGCTCTAATGACTGCAGTGGATGTTTTGTCAGAATCCTACCCACGAAACTCATATCTTGTTTACGTGGTAATTATCTCTACATTACTTATGTCATGTGTTGAACACATGGAAGTTAAAGTGTTAAAGTAACTAGCCAGTCCACGAATTATGTATCATCATTTGTGGGATATTGAAGGGCCAGGGTGCAACCAAATGCTTTTTTATTTTTATTTTCTTTGGGTCTGCATTCTAAATTCCAATGTCCGTAAATTACTTGACACGGAATTTTAGGATAATGCCCAAGTACTCGTATGTTTGATGTAAAACTAGTTTTCTATTATCTTGTTTGACAGCACTCTGAATACTGCACCGAACACAAATCTAATGTAGTATTCATATTATGTTTCTTGAGTTTGATGTGGTTTCAACAAACGAATAATACTACAGACTTTTTGGAAGGGGAATTATTTCATTCCATACAATTACATTGTGAAGAATTTCCCCAAAGTTTTGTTGTTGTTTTGTGAGCATGATATTGAAATGCAAATTTCTACATGTATTTGGTCACATGGTCATATCTGAAATGTTCAAAATGAGTTGGGTGGTTATTTCTCTCTGTATTTTCCTACATGTACTTTATGATTAATTATTGTACATTTGTTGGCGATAGCATTTATTTCAATAAAACTTAATTATTGTAACTGTGTTATATTTTCATTTAACTTACCTATTCAAGGTGAATACTGAAGAGAGACTGCTAAATAGTTAATAGCGTTAGCTTAAGAGAGCAATCAGTACTAAAAATTATAATTTTTCGCTACAAAAGTTTTGTGTAAAAAACACACGAACCGAGAAAAAAAGTTCCTCCACAGCTTTGAGGTTGATTTTTGTAAGGGAGACAGCCTGAGGTGCCTGAGTGCTATTGTCATGCTGACAGTAAAGTTCAGAGTTTACGAACGAAATTAATCAAGTAGGCTATTCAGCCATTTGTCGACGAGGGGAATCAAAACGGCTACTGCTGAATGTTTTTCTATTCTACTCTTGTAGCATTTTGTCATTGGATTTTTATTTTTAGCAATTGACGAAAATGAAAATGGTTTAAGGTTTTCAATTACATAGTAACATAGGTATTGGTAACATAGTGTTACGAATTTGGTTTATGTTTTCAAGAATTCTTTCGGATTATTTTTCGAAATACAACTTTGACATAGAAGAGTAACATAGAAGCCAAGTCACATTATGGCTATAAAAAAAAATCATACGACGACAAGCCATGAAGTGATATCAAAATGGATACAATCCATACCAGTCTTGAATTTAGACATTTTAGCCCGGGGGGGGGGGGGGGGGGGGGCAAAATGATTATGCACCAAATGAAGTGTTATCGCTGGACTTCAATGGGGGGGGGGGGGGGGGATCTGGGGAATAACCCCCCAGAAAACAGCTGCGCAGTGAAATTTTTGAAAACTGACTGTCCTAGGTTAATTTAAAATTATTGAGCGAGCGTAGCGAGCGTCACCACGGTACTCTTACGGCACTTTCTGTGTGTGTGTTTTTTTTTTTTTTTTTGTGTTCACTGCCCAGGTCAAACCGCACAACTAATCGTTCTGAAATTTTGCACACGTACTAACGTAATCTATGCGGTCTCTGGGATCGTTTTTGAAAGGGATCCTGTGATTGGTTCAAATTTTAAAAAAATTATCTTTCGATTGGTTGGCACGTTCAATTTTAAATTTTGATAAGTCATTACGACCAACATTTTGCCCAATCAAACAAAATTTCATCCAAATCCTCCCATTGGTTAAAATTTAAAAAAATATTTCATGTGTTTTTTGAAATTTAAACTAGAGCCGTATGACCGATCAACTTAAAACTTTGCATGGTCATTGGGACCAACATAATCTGTATTTTTTACTACTTTCAGACTATTATGTGTTTAAATCCAAAAGTAATTGAAATTTTACGGACATTTTGCGTGTTGGCTGTCAAATTTCTCGAAAATGTTGATCACGGCTACTTTGACTCTTCAGTTCTAATCCAAGGTAGTTGAGCAAAAACTTTAAACGCATATGAAACTAATAATTACCGTTCAACAGATCGATCTGATATTGTGTACACACACTAATATCGTATGAGTGGTCCCAGGTATATTTTGTGAAAGAGATTCTGTGATTTTTGAATATTTACTGGGAACGTAGTTCAATTATAAAGGTTCAATCGATCAACTTAAAACTTTACATGGTTATTGGGACCAATATTTGAGTGATATTTGGAGATTTTTAAACAAGTATGTGAAAAATTCAAGAATTATTGGCTTTTAATGATATTTTTGATAGACGCAGAATTTCGGTTCGAGGTGTTGCGCGTATCCGTGCTCGCTCATCAACGCGTTTCACAGAGCGTTTTCCTAGTTTTAGAGCATGCTGGATTTGCCAGATCTGCAATCTAAAGGAGGTCTAGAATGACAAAATTGACAGTGCAAAAGGTGTCAAAGTAGGGGAAAAAGTAGGGGTTAAAAATGTTTTAGAGAATATTAAATGCCGTGAGGGTATTAGCATCAGATATAAAAATCCAATGAGATATAATTTGAGATATTAAAATTGTTTTAAGATCATTCTTTGTATTTTAAAAACACACGTGACTTACTTGTGAATTGAGAGAAGTATACTACAAAAGAAAGTTATGTAGAAATAGAATATTTTCCACGGGGGGCACTGGCTCAGCCCCGGCGGGTCATTCGCCCCCCTCAGGCACGATGCCTGAATTCAACACTGATCCATACCGCTGTAGTCGTGGTGTAGAACTAGACGTTCAGGGTGGCGTGGGAGAGCAGGTCACTGCGGTCGGGGACAGGCAAAGATGAACCCACTTTAGCATATCCCAGCGGGTTCATCTTTGTCTGTCCTCGACCGTACAGGTGGGCTCGATCAGGGCCAGGTTTGTGAAAGATCCACATTCAGAAGAGTGGGACATAAGCGCCCTGCGCCCTGCTGCATTTACATCACATCCGAAGGACGGTGGGAGGCGGGCAGTGATGATTTCAGGCATATCTCGGTGAGAGGGGGGGGGGGGCTAAGCCTGTTGCATCCTCTTCCTTGCACATCTTGGTGTTAGCGTCCCAGAATCACTTAAATCGTTTAAATTCGAAAAAAACTCTCTGCGGGGCTTAACCTGGCTCCTCTTCCGGGTGTCACAATCCCCCCCCCCCCCCCCCCCCCCCCCCCCCAAGCGAAATGTCTGAATTCATCACTGGAGGCGGATTTCCACAACCGTGCTGTCAAGAGACTGATAACAGTAGGTAGAGGGTGGAGCCTTCTAAACTATATACCTACATCAATTTCCCAGTGAAACCAATGGACCCAACTTGCTAAAACAATCAATAGGTAACCGAACAGGATAGTAATGAATCATTTGTGAAAGAATCGGCATGATCCAATTCTTCGTTTGACCTGTAATGCGAAAAGAACAAACACAAACGAACAAACAAACAAGAGATCGATCCTTCTTCGACTGAAGAAGCAGGATGAATGATCACATTCATGAACTTATCTGAGTTTATCTGTATTGATTCTTGGGAAGGTAATTGGATGTACAATTCTTATCTCCAGGTGATGTAATCTCGCGCTTGGCAGAATGAACCAGACCACGTTTCGTGTTCTCTGTTTCACGCTGATTGCCGTCTCAACAACAAGTGCGTTTAATTTAGGAGCTAGTCATGCTCAAGTGTACAGAGACCCGCACCTCGTGCTGGAGGGTTACTTCGGATACACCGTGGCTTTGCAGCAGAGGACGACAGGAGAATACCGGTGAGATGAGAAGCATCGTTTACCACGCCCGAGAATCCGTTCAAATACTCAGATGATACCTAAGATACAGAACTCAGTCTTATCTCAGCTCAGAACATTAATCAGAATCTTAATGCGTCGAGTACATACCTAATTCTTAGAATCTTTACTTCATTACTCCCTCTTTCAGTTTTCTCAAAGAGACTGTGCGATGTGCAATGATATAAACATGTTTGTAACGTAGATACACTAATTCCCAAAGATTTGGTAAGCGTAAAACTTCAAAAATTTGGAAATTACTAGATTCTTCGCAGGTTTTCAGTTTCGCACTAATGGACAACGAAATAAATTTCATTTATAATTTAACAAACAAATACTCTTTCAATATGGCTGATCTAGTGGAGCGGTCGCTCCACCCAGCCAAGTCGTACTATACACTCACACTCACTCAACATACCGTAATTGCCTAATAAACTGAGGAGCAGACCAAACACCTTTACTGTAAGCAACAACATAGCATTTTCGGCCTACTGGATCATAAAATTGGAAAACCTCACATTGTTGTGAAATATCTTAATTTCGAGCTATGGCCCACCCCACCCCATATACCAAATTTTGGAACAATAGGTTATGCCATTTGCGAGCTAGAGGGCCGTGAAAACAGTGAAATTACATCACTTTCATCTTCTTCTTCTTCTTCTTCTTCTTCTTCTTCTTCTTCTTCTTCTTCTTCTTCTTCTTCTTCTTTAGATGATGATTCAGATATCAGGAAACACCGCTATCACCGCCACAGCCTAAACGGCTGAGCCGATCGATCTGAAATTTTTACCACATGTGCACTTTTGGCGTCTGAGGTGCCTTTTTATAAAACCAACCGGAAGCCGCCATTTTGAAACCGGAAGTGACGTCATATCTCAAAAACGGCTAGACCTTTCTGAATGAAACTAGCGCCAAATGATTCAGACGGTCATCTATGTGGAATATCAATAGTTGAAATAGAAATGTACTATTACCGAAACCGGAAATGACGTCATAAAAATTAAAAACATACTGAATCAACTCTTTATGCAATAAAAATATATATTCAGAAGGCTTATACCGAGACATAACATTTATAGAAACAAATTATAGGTGGCAGTAATTTCAGCCGCCATTTTGAAAACCGGAAGAGATGCCATATATCGAAAACGGCTTGACCGATTGGAACGATGCTTTCACAAATCTACGTGGAATATCACTTTAAGCTTATATTTAGCACCATACACAATTTTTCATAGTAACTATTCGGAAATAGCTTATTTTTTTAAAGGAATTAGTCATTGTTGCTCCGATATGTGTTACAAGTTATGTAAATAAACTAAAAAAATGAGTGATATCCCCATAAAAAACACTCCGTGTAAAAATGCCAGCCAAGTCTCTTCAACTATAAAAAAATAGAAGAAATCTAAAAATTCAGCACTGAAAAGGAGTGATATCAAAAAATGGGCCAAGTCAAAACTTAATTTTAAAAACTAAAATATACTTGGCGCATCGTTTTTTTACGGCATTATAGGGTAGATAGATTTTATGTACATCACACATCTGGCCTATACTTCTAAACGATCTATATGCACGATGCGCCAAGTATATTTTGGTTTTTAAAATTAAGTTTTGACTTGGCCCATTTTTTGATATCACTCCTTTTCAGTGCTGAATTTTTAGATTTCTTCTATTTTTTTATAGTTGAAGAGACTTGGCTGGCATTTTTACACGGAGTGTTTTTTATGGGGTATAAAATACACCCCATGACAATATTGACTGCTCTAATTTAATAAGTAATTACTTGGTAATGCATTATTTCGGCATGATTTCGGTATATTATAACAAAGACTATATTATAATATTAGATTTAAATCTCAGTTTTACCATTTTTTTTTTATCAATGTCAGTGACTTGATTAGGGTTGTTTGCGGGTGATTGTGAGCTCACAACGATGTGCACCCCCTACACAATGAGACTATTGTTTGCATGCATGTGTTCTAGATTGCTTGTGGGCGCACCGAGAGCGAAGTCCTTGCTGCTATCTCACGAAGATATCGTGGAGCCGGGAGTGTTGTACACCTGCAGTGTGACCAGCCCGTACGAGCCGTGCACTGCCGTGGAGCTCGATCCAGAAGGTATTCATCTTGATGAACCCAACGGCTGGTGTAATGGATACCTCGGTTCTCGTCAGATCACCGAGGTTAAGCAACATTGAGCGCAGTCAGCGATTGGATGGGTGACCATTCAACTCTGCCTTGCCAGGTTGCTGCCGTTGGGCCAGAGGGACTGGGGTGTTTGGGGGTTAGTGTGACGACCTCCCTCCACCTGTTATCAGTCTCTCGACGGCGCGGGTTGTGGAGGCTCGTGCTGTGAATGTTACACCGTCCTTCGGAAGGGACGTTAAGCCGTTGGTCCCCTTGGTATCTTTCGTCAGGAGTAGGCTACATGCCGGTACCGGGTTTCCTCTCCTCCCTTCTCTATATTACATTCTCACTAGTGGAGCCTGGCTCTGTTGAGAATATAGACTTAATAATAATAATAATAATAATAATGCGACGATAAGGGAACGACTGCGAATTAATTTAGTAAAGATAAGAAACGCAATGAATTACTGGAGCGGGGTTGGTCTACTAAATCAGAGTCATACTAGCGAGTCATAATTTGCTCCAATTCGGAAACGGTTTTTACTCTGGCCGAGCTTTAAGGGAGCTAAAAAACGTAACGACTTTTTCGTTGGGTTGTTTCCTGCTCCAGATCAAGAATCATATAAGATGTTAGTCTCATATGATTCAATGTCAGCGAAGCATGGGATCAAGTCAACAAGATTAACGTCGTCCCAGAGCGAAGATGAAGTGAAACTTGCGTTGTGCGGACAACGAAGAGCATCACTGGAGTCTGGTGGAAGGATAACATGTGTCATTGTTACAGGCGACGGAGAGTTCGACATCTTCGGCTATGTGCCCGTCAACGCCAGCGACAAGAACGTTGGGATGCGCGATCACGCGTGGATCGGCGGGGCGCTGGACGTGCAAGACCGACCTGGTGGCGACATTGTGGTAGGATTAAGTGCATTTTACAAGTACCTTGTCTTGTAGTTGGGCCTCTGACCTATGCCTATGTGTCGTGTATCTGCAATGGAGATAACACTTTTACGTGGACACCATTCATCATGAGGTCCAATGTTTGGAACCCGAAAATTATAATAAATATCATTATTATATTATTACTCATTGTATAGAAACTATAATTTTAACGTTCAATCGAGAACAGGAATTCTCTGAAACTAGTAGAACGTCTCTGATTGTATGTCCGGCAAGTAATTTCTCTTTAACTGAGTAGTGTCCGCATGATGCTCGGAAATAACACTATCGAAAGGTGAATTGAACGGGCTTGTAATGTTGGCAGACGTGCGGGCCGCGCTGGAAGAACCGCCGCTGGGGGATGAACTCCATCACAAAGGAGCACGAGGATGAAGACTGGAACATGAACGGTATCTGTTATCACATCACGGAGTCTACATCGACCACGCTGCTGCCTCTCGTCGACCCAAGTAAACGTTCACAAATATTCACAATGCACTCATGCAATATCAACACAACTGCCTGAGAGAGCTCGCTAGAAGATTCTTTATCATCTATTTTTATTTTGAATCCATGTTTTAATCATTTGACAAGTTGGAAACTTCAAACTTTACTCTTTCTCTCCCTTCTGCGTTCCAACTTACCCAGCGGTACACTAAAACAGATTGAGGTATTCCAATTCGACACTCACTCCCATGCATGTCCTGCTGAAACAGAAGCCAACATTAGTGCCGAGATGAGCAACATTCCACTTACAATGCTCGGTCGATCTCTATCTGCATTTCCACATATTCGTAGCCACCTGAATATGACGTAATGCATGCGATGTGTCTTATTTCACCAAGCATGAAAGTGAGATGAGCATTATTGTGTCTTGTGTTTTTCAGATAAACAAATGTACTTCAGAACAAGAAATGAAACAGCTGATCCATTTGTGTTCAATTACAAGTACGCTGGCGCTGGGCTGTCGGTTCATTTTGTACAGGTGAGTGACCACTTTATAATTGTGGTAGTGAAGGAAGAAAGAACTGAATCTTTTCCAATATTGCACGAAAATGTAATTTATGACATAGTGACATAGTAAAGCGTAGTTTCAGACTTCTGTTGCACTCATTTCAAAGATATTTAAATAATTCCATTAGAATTATATTATCTTTAGTTTTACTGTCTACAATGCTGGACAGGTTAAAAAATGAAATTAAAAGAGAGTATAAATTCTGCATTTTCTTGCTTATAAGTACATTTTCATGGTTGTTAAGTTATTGTTGTTTATTTCTTTGCTTGTAGAAAAAGAGCGAGTTTCTGATCAGTGCTCCTGGAACTGTCAAATGGAAAGGTAAGTCCGAATCGAATGATCTCGATGTCTCACCATTGACACTCTCAATAGAACTAAATGAGACTTGTTTTCAGGGAATATCATCCGCTACAAGTCGTCAACCAGCAAGCCAGACATTCAAGACAACATCAAACACAGGACCGGCGGCTCTCAACTTTACGATAACTTTGGTAGCCCAACTTTATTATACCTAATTACACTTGAGCTAATAGACAGAATTTTCATAGAATGTTTTTACACATTCTGTCAAACTGAAAACGACCATAGTATAAAGGTTTTATCCTTGAGTTCCACATGCATAACTGAATATTTCATGAAGTGATTTGAGGTGTAAAATCAAGGAAGGAATTCGTTCTTGGACTTAGATATGTGCATTATGTCTTCTTCTTCTTCTTCTTCTATCCTGGATTAGGCATAAATGCCTGTTCCGGTTCCAAATGTTATGTCACCATCGTTTTCTGGGCCGCCCTACATCTCTTCTTCCTCCTGGCTGGTAACGGAGAATGCTTCGAGGAATTCTCGCAGGTGGCATTCGACCAAGATGCTGCTTCCAATTTGCTTTGCCCATTTCAATTTTGTCGAGCACGGAATAAATACCAAGTTCCTGTCTTATATCTTCATTGCGTATTCTATCCTCTCTGGTGCATCCCTTCACTGATCGTAAAAATCTCATCTCTGTGGCCTGTATTCTGCTCAAATCTTTTGTTGTTGTCACCCATGTTTCCGAGCCATAAAGAAGAGTAGGGACTGCCATCACCTTATAAAATGTAAGTTGTGTGTCTCTCCTAGTCTTACTTCTAAGAGTTCTTCGGATGTTCTAAGATGTGCATTATGTTTTGAACTAATTTGTTTCATGTCAACGAAAGCTCCCTCAACCATACACATTATTTGAAACCCTATGAGAAATGGTACAACTACCTACTTGACTATTTGCTTTGTAAGGAGGTAGAGTTTGAGTGAATGTCTTCTTCAGGATACTCGCTGGTCACGGGCAAGTTCAACACCGCCTCGGCGTCACTCATCGCCGCCGTCGGGACGCCCAAGAGCGGCGACAAGAACAGCATGGAGCTGACAGGACGAGTCTTCCTGCTGGACTTCCAGAAGGGCCTCCAGGTGAGAGCGATGGGAATTCCCGTCGTCTTAGAGCGAAATTCACGTCAAATTACACTAGTAGACTTCCTGAACATCAATAAGGTAATAATCTTGTAGTCAATGCTTTTAGACAAAAAAAGTAATTATTTAAATTGCTACCTATACTTGTAAAGAAGAGGTAAATATACAATTAAACTTTTGTCGAACATTAGCCATCTCTAGCTGACCTTTAAAAGATAACGATTTTACACTGATCAGACCACTCAGTGCAGTGGACAATAGCGCGAGGTGAGAATGACGTCATATGTGCAGAACGACGACGGCGACGTCTACAAGATCGTGGCGAAGGTGAACGGCACTCAGATGGGCGAGTATTTCGGCGCCTCTCTCTGCGTCATCGACGCCAACTCTGACGGCTTCGACGACCTCGTCGTCGGCGCCCCGATGTACTCCAAGTTCTCATTCTCCAACATGGATGAAGGAAGAGTCTATGTGTTCCTGAACCGGAAAGACGGGGTAACAAGCTTATTCATGAGGGACAGTTAACTTTTAAATATGTGTTGGACTCTACAACTGAAATAAAGAAATGCACTGCATTGTAGCTGCTCGATAATCCTTCTAATAGCTTATAGAGATAACTGTTCTTTTCAACTCGGATTAGTTGGAACAGAGTTTAAATGAAATGGTACAACATTAATCTCCCTGAATTCTTATTTCCGCAGCTGTTCTTCCGCAATATCCCCGACTACATTCTGGAGGGATTAGAAATACCAGGCGCAAGGTTCGGGACAAGCGTCACCAACATCGGCGACATCAACGCCGACGGCCATGATGGTAAGTCGCCGTCCTTGTCTCACCTCCTGCTCGCTTACCGGACTGCTCCAGTTCTCTCTGCTTGCAGACATCGCCGTCGGGGCGCCCTATGAGCAGCACGTCAACGGCAGCGGCTCCATCTACATCTACCACGGCGGCAACGGCGTCAACAAGACGTTCAGTCAGCGCATCACCGCCGACGACCTCCAGTACTTGCAGCCCGTCAACGGCTTTGGGATCAGCATCTCGCGAGGGTTTGACGTGGACGACAACACGGTCAGAGGTTAATGACCTTCAATTCTTTGATTTCTTTTTGAAAAACTGGAATTGGAAACTCTCATGAAAATGAACCGTATTTGCAATTATCAACCTCCTCGTTCTGTACGGTTTACGTGAACTATGTTTTGTCCACAGATATCGCTGTTGGCGCCTACGAATCGAGTCACGCAATCCTCATCAAGTCATATCCAGTGATTAAGTTTGTATCTCGCATCAAAATTGACTTTCATAAGCTGGACACCACGGCTACCAACTTCACTGTCAAAGCCTGCTTGAAGTATATTGGCCGAAACAATCTGCAGCTTGTTGGTACGTCTTAAGATTATCATGTGGCCCGAAGTGACTCCAATGAGATGGTCCGGTTGCAAAGTGGTTTGATTTGTGACTTGTTTAGATGCTGTGGTCAGGATGACCGCCGACCCGTCGTATCGGCGCGCGCAGTTCGTCGTCAACGACGAGCGTCTCTACGTCACGACCTACAACATAACATTGTCACGTGACATTGAGACATGCGCGCTGCTGCTCGTCAAGATAGCAAACATGGCGGTAAATATCCGATCTGTTGCCTCTGCAGCTCAAACCGCTCCTCTGATCAAGCTGACATATCTAGCACTCAAACAATGAGTTGCTGTAGGAAACTTATCTAATCGTTTACGTGTATCGTTTGACCTCCCAAATTATTATTTTTTATTTAGCCAAATATAGTTTCAATTTATAGTTTCAATTTCAGCTTCCAACGTCGTTAGGTTTTGTTTGCCTCTTCTATTTGCTATCCAATCCACGGTCTACAGATCGGCAACTCATATACAGTCTGTTCATGCACGAAATGGCTCACATATCAACGCTAACCACTCTTCTCATTTCTAGGACCTGTTTTACACGAAACCTATCGAGATTCACATGCAGTACTGGGTCAACCGAGGTCGCTACAAATGTGAGACATTTTACATTCTTCCTCGTCCATGAAAATCTGTTAGCTACAATTTTACATCACATTATTCTTCTGTTAGTAGTTCAACACTTTGTAAGTGCAATCTGAGTAATCCATGACACTTTTCGTCAATATTGGAGTTACTTTCTGCAGATCACTGACTATCACATGTTCACGAGAGTAACAGAGGAAAAAAATCATGTTGCTTAAAATTGAATGTCACATTTAGCGTTCAGATCATTTTATAGTTTGTAATTTATGTACAGTATACTAGGAAAACGCTCTGTGTAACGCGTTGATAAGCGAGCACGGATACGTGCAAAACCTCGAACCATAATTCCTTAAAAGCCGGCAATAATATACCTAAAACAACTGAAATCTAGAAGCACGATCCACTAAATTATATAAAAAAATAGCTGAATTTGCTTCTCATTGCAAGTTATTGCAACAGTTATTGCAAGTCATTGCAACATGATACACACTCATGTGTATTTATTTCAGTATTTAGGTACGTAGGTATTATGGAATTATTATAAATAAAAAATACAGAGATTCGCAAACCACAAAATAGGCCATTATCTAAGTGCTAATATGAGCACACATAATTTAAGAAACATTATCCAAACAGTTACTTGCCGTTCCGTATAAAAGAGCTTATTTCTTCTAGCACATTGCTACCTAACACAAACCTAACACATTGTATCTGATACAATTGAAATAAATATTTCATACACATAATTTCAATTATCAACCAACCAATCTATTTCTACAATCAAGCAGACATTTCATCGGTCTACAAATAATTTGCTCAGCCTTTGAAAAGATTGGAAGTAAGACTGCATGTTAAAACTCTCATAAACAATAAATACCTATACCTATTAACTACATCTTCAAAAATAATAAAATAAACCCTAAGTATAACCTCGCAGGTATTGCTTTAACTATTATCTAACCGCAAAGAAATAATTGTTACGTATTCAAACAATAATAGATAGACAGCTGCTTGCTTCCGAGTTGTTTTGAATGGAGCGCATCGGGCGGCAGCAACGGACTCCTCGAACCTACAATGCTATTTATATGGGAAAACGCGATTTTTTTTATTTGTGAACGGATCTTTCTCAAAAACTATACAGGTCTAAGTTAGTACGAGATGAAGGTGTGTGCAAAATTTCAGATCGATACGTTGACCGGTGCGGCCTGGGTTGAACCAGCAAAAAAAAAACACACACTCAGAGAAAGTGCCGCAAGAGTCAAGTGGAGACGATCGCTCCGCTCGCTTAATTATATAGTTTGAAAGAATACAATTTGTATAAATCCCTCTACTTTTATCTACTAAAGAATGTACCTAAATGTTCCTGCTTGACTTCAGCTGAAAGGTTCAACAAGTTGTGTCCAGCAGTGGATCCGAATGACCAGAACAGCACGCGGCTTGACGTCTCCTACTCGGTCGGCTGCGACGGCAAAGTGTGTCGTCCAGACCTCAGTGTTAAAGCCACATTCTCAGAGTACGTACATCATTATAAAAATCATTAAAATCACTGTAAACACAAGTTTCTGTTTATCTTCCATGCTTATATTTATAGAAAATGACGATCATCTCTGTTCAGTGTTTATTGACATTACGATTTAAAACTCTGCTCTAAGTCAGAGCATCATGTCTGTGCGTCGATGAAGAAAGGTCCTTCCTCGGTCAAAACCAGAGAGTTGAAGGTACATCTACGTGATTTAGCTGTCGTCTATGCGCATGTCGCTGCTTGTACAGGAGTCCGCTGGTGGTGGGCGCCAAGACGCTGGTGCTCGGCGTCGAGGTGCAGAACGTGGGGGAGCTTGCGTACCAGGCCATGGCCAACGTGACGCTGCCGAGCATCACGCCGCTGGTCCGGCTGCCCTCGTACTGCGCCAAGTACACCAACGAGTCCGGCGAGGACTTCGTCGTCAAGTGTCTGCTGAGGGACTACTTCGTAGCAGACACCACGGTGAGGAACAACACTTTCAGCAGAGAGCGAAATAAGTGAACACGAGCAGCGCTTTATGAGCCGACAGAGATTGGATGCAATTTTATAACAGAAGTAAACTATGGATCGAACAAAAACTGTCATTAGTAAATATTCAGAGTCTACTATCTCTGATATTTTCCACGTTATAATATGTTTTTAATTGGTTCTTCTTCACAATGGTATAAGTAAATGGTGCACAATGGTCAGGCCCATAAACGACTATGGTTTGAATCAAGCTGAAAGTTTATCTTAATCAACAAGTGTATAGTAAAAGGTCATGCTTCAATAGGGAAGTCTCCTTAGAATTAGATTTCAGAATAATAGTTATTTTATGAAAGTTGAGATGTTGATGAACACAGATTTGGTATTATTTTTGTTGTGAGATGAATAGTTTTCAAGGAATTAATTTACAAAGATTGATATATTTCTTAAAATTTTAAAACAGGAAAATTGACAGTGACATCATAATTATAGCTATATTGCCATGGCAACAAAGAAATCACCATGGTAACACATTGTTGGAGGCTTGGAAATGACATCACAATTCTGATTCTCGTTGCCTGCCGTTTTTCCCGCCAAAATATCTAATGACATTTGAATTAGATTTTTATTAATGAAAATTTTAAATTTTCTGACGATAAGTGCGTTTATCATTGTTATTTATGTTGATAATTACAAATTAACTGGAATAAAATTTCACGAGACTTTCCTAAAGACTACATCTAGTGGAGCGGTCGCTCCACCCAGCCAAGTCGTACCGTACACTCACACTCACTCAACATACCGTAAATGCCTAATAAACTGAGGAGCAGACCAACCACTTTTACTGTAAGCAACAACATGGCATTTTCGGCCTACTGGATCTTAAAATTGGAAAATCTCACATTGTTGCAAAATATCTTAATTTCGAGCTATGGCCCACCCCACCCCATATACCGAATTTGGGAACAATAGGGTATGTCATTTTCGTGCTAGAGGGCCGTGAAATATGTAAAATTACACCACTTTCTGATTCTGAAGATGATGATTCTGATGATATCAGGAAACACTGTTGACAGCGCCACAGCCTAAACGGCTGAGCCGATCGATCTGAAATTTTTACCATATATGCACTTTTGGCGTCTGATGATACCTTGTCCTTACGAATTTTTTTGTGCCACCATTTTGAAACCGGAAGTGACGTCATATCTTAAAAACTGATGGACCAATTGGGACGAAACTAGCGCCAAACGATTCGGATGGTCTTCTCAATGAAATATCAATAGTCAAAATAGAAATGTACTTTTACCGAAACCGGAAATGACGTCATAAAAATGCCAAATTTGAATGAAATCATCTCTTATAACAATAACTACATATTCAGAAGGCTTATAATGTTACATAGCATTTAAAGACACAAATTTTAGGTGGCAGTGAAGTCAGCCGCCATTTTGAAAACCGGAAGTGATGCCATAACTCGAGAACGGCTGGACCGATTGGAACGAAACTTGCGCTATACTTTATAGCATATCATTTATGGCATATACATAGTAACAAGCACAACTTTTCTTAGCAACCAAATCAAAAAGGCGTATTTTTTTAAAGGAATTATAGTCTTTGGTTCCACAATATATGCTACAAATTGTAAGAATAAACTGAAAAAAGGAATGATATCCCATAAAAAACACTCCGTGTAAAAATACCAGCCAAGTCTCTTCAACTAAAAAAAAAATAGAAGAAATCTAAAAATTCAGCACTGAAAAGTAGTGATATCAAAAAAAGGCCAAGTCAAAACTTTTAAAAATTACTTGGCGCATCGTTTTTCTATGGGATTATAGATATATTTTATGTATAGATGAGTATATTTGATTACCGACCTACTTCTATACTATTTATATGCACGATGCGCCAAGTAATTTTTAAAAGTTTTGACTTGGCCTTTTTTTGATATCACTACTTTTCAGTGCTGAATTTTTAGATTTCTTCTATTTTTTTTTTAGTTGAAGAGACTTGGCTGGTATTTTTACACGGAGTGTTTTTTCTGGGATTGTTCTTGCGTGACAACTCAATGTAAATCACGGTCTTCTCGGGTGAAATGAAAAGCTGGCCACTCGACAGCATATTGTATGATCGTACCCCTGAATATCTGATGTTGTAGCTTGTGCTGGAGCTGGAGCTGGAGACGAGCTATCTTCCTGAACACTTGACTCACCTGGACTTCTCCATGAACGTGTTCAGCGACGGAGATGAACAGACAGCTTTGAACAACATGCTGAGCACGCAATTGCCGCTCAAGAGAGTTGCAGACATCTCTATCAGAGGGTAATGGCTTTCTCACAACACCGTTCATGACATGTGTGGCCAACACACAATCTAGCCCGTCTCAAGCATAGCTTAATCATCAATCTCTCACTCTATTATTAAATATTTGAAGAGTAAAAAAAATATTTCTATCTAAGCTTATAATTGAAAAACCAGAAATATATATATATATATATATATATATATATATATATAATATATATATATATATATATATATATATAACATTCAGTATATAGACTATTATAACTGTCTATTATAACCGCATTATGTAACAATTGAATATAACTCTGTACCTCAGAGGTAGAAGTTCGGAAATTCATTTTTCGATTTTGCCTTGCATACTATTGGAATGATTTAGTCCAGCTCTCTTCATTGCAGCTTGACTGATGACAACAAATAAAGTTATATTGAAGCATTCTCTTACACAAAATCTCATGGCACTATTACACATAATTATGTATGATTACTGGCAGAACTGGTGAAATGGACTTCCGCCCTTCTAACACTAAGGCACAGAATATACAACTTATTATTATAAAGTAGTTATTTCCACTTCATTTTCATCTGAGATTGACGTCTCGTGCAACTAATCCTACTTCTGCTACCATGTAAAATCTTAATTTCACAAATGGTGTCAGATGTGGGTCTTGTGTTGAAAGTAACGCTTGCCTGTGATTGGTCAGTCTGGTGAACCAGAGCTTCTCACGCGTCAACTTGGACGAGCACCTGATCTTCTCGCACACGTACGACGTGCAGAACTTCGGGCCGTCGCCGCTGAGCGCGCTGATCATCGACTTCGACATCCCCGTCACGCTGTTGACGGCGGAGGGTAGGATCTCACTCGTCAACGTCACACATCCGGTGAGCAAATGATAATCAAGCAACATATCAGGAGACACAATGTGGACTCTTGACAAAGTAGCTTGTTTTCGCATTTATCTACAAGACGATCCAACAAAAAAATGTATTGTAATTGAATTTTCTACTATTCAAACTAACTATTCCGAATTCGACATCCGAAATCTTCAGCATTGCACGCAGCAAGTACGATTGGGTATTTCCCATTCTATTTTTATTTTCTTGACATTGAACTTTACAACACTGCAGCTAATCGTTCTTTTTAATTTAGTGGTGTTTATCGTCGCACCCTTCTGCAACTAGGCTAATGGCGACGGATGAATGATCATGATGATGAGAGGGTCGAGTCATGAAACTTACGCTTTCAGGACGCAAACGCTCTCGGACGTCAATAAGTACCGTTCACTGCAAGATTGACGATCTTAAATCTACTGTCAACTGTTTAGCTTAATTTTGAATGAAGTTTTAATGACTGTATACCTAACATCTGTAATAATAATTATAATGTTAATAAATTGTTCCAATAGATTGCTGGATGGCAATCAAATAAGTGGCAATTGACTTTATGTTACAATGTCGATAATTCTTACAGTAAACGGTACTTATTGACGTCTGAGAGCGTTAGCGTCCTGAAAGCGTAAGTTTCAAGACTTGTCCTCCAGAGCGCGACTTCCTGAGCCAACGTGCTCCGTTTGAATTCAGTCTCAAGGAAAACGCCACTGACATGACTGAAGTTCTGTTCCGCTGTTGCAGTCCTTGTCTGACTCCTCCAAGAACATCAGCTGCTCGACGTCCGGCAGCTTCGTGGACGTCGTCAACAGCACTGCGCACAAGCCCATGCGCGTCAAGCAGTCCACGTCGCTGTTCACGTCTGTTGCTCTGGACGGTCAACAGCCGACGCTGTTCGTCAACTGCACGGCGCCGGGGGCGGAGTGCATGAAGGTCCGATGCGAGGCCGGACCGTTCACTTATTCCTCAAGCTCCGTCATCGTCACTTTCCAGATGCGCGCCGACATGAAGAAACTAGGTCAGTCCAGCGCAGCCAATTATATCTATACAGTATTTTACCAATATGACTTTTTTAGAACATGAGTTTAGGTTAGCGCAGTTGCGCAGTAGCTCCAAGAACTAACCACGAAGAGTTACATCAGAAACAATTAATAAGCCTTGACAAAAATGAACGTTGTTTCCTGAATCTTGGTGATGAAATGTGTAGAAAATGAATGAGGGAAAGAACGCTAAGAGTCCACTCTTAGAAAAATAGAAAATAATGCCAAAAAGTCTTGAAAAACGCAACTGAAATATCGATTTGTATGGAAGATAAATACAAGCTTCAACATAAAACCTCGTTTATCTCAGTTTCATCCGAATGTGACTCATATCGTTCATTCCCCGTACCCTTCAAATATGATGATGATATTGTTGACAAGTGAATGCAGTGACTGACTGATCAGTGGTAAATTAGTTTAGATTGATATTATTTATTTCCAAGTGCACTAGAGCCCAATTTACACGGGAAAATTTCCTATCAAATCTTTCTTAAAATCTTTGTTCAAATCTTTTGCCAAATCTTTTATGAAATATTGTACAGAAAAAGAACATGCTTTTTATGATAAAAATTTTACACAACCCTTTGACAGAACATTTTACCATCAATTTGGCTTGTTTACATGGTACAATTTCTTTAAAGAAAAGATTTTATGCTACAAGATTTGATCGGAAATTTGTGCACTCCGTGATGTGGCAGCGATATCGCCAAATGCATTTTTCAGTTTTTGGTAAATCTATCTGGGTAAATCATTGCTTGGAACATTGTTTAAAGTAGGTAATTGCTCAGATTCGCAATATTTCAAAATCCTCAGAGTCAATTGTTTTTCTTCATTTGGTGTGAAATTGAGTCGCAATGCTCATGTTGCAGGCGAACTGTTGGACGGCGTCGAGTCGGTCGTCTTCTCTTCTGTCGGCGCCGTCAGCTTCTCCGACGCCTTCGACGTCGTCCAGGAGCCCAACGACAAGTAAACACTCACTTTCTCTCCACTCACATCACTACTTAGTCTCGGGTTCCGCCATCTTGTTATAAGAGTTGTGTTTTACAAGACCAAGTGCCCATGTGCTTGAGGGAGTTAAGTTGAGAGTTAGTGAAAAGACCTCCAACCTCCTGTTATCAGTCTCTCGAAGGCTCAGGTTGTGGGGTCCTAGTAAAATTTGCTTGCACTACAGAGCAAGTTTGGCTCAGATTATTCTAAATTCCTTGTCACCATAGTATAAAGATCCGCCGTTCACTCTGTGATACGACACGGCGTCTCTAAATTACAAGCTGTTTCGTTGTTAAAAATATAGCACCCAGTTGAGCAGTGAGTCAGTATCGAAGAAAAGGAAACTTAGAATCACCCTCCAGAGGTAACGCTCTGAACTTGTATTCCGAAAATCCAAAGCTCGATTCCCGTAGCCGTCCTTCCTGACTGTTTTTTTCGTGATGTTCCCGCAGTCGATAGGCAAATTTTGGGAAGGATCCTTGGAATATATAGGCCACGACTGCTTCCTACCCATATATTCCCACATACACGAGTATTTACAGGTTGCGAGACCAATAAAGAGGGAAAATCAATGAAGAAAACATGATGTAATGACGAGGACATGTTGTGTTTCACAGATCCGACACCGCTAGCGTGCACAGCGAGTTCCTCGGCAACATTCTGCCCGCCTCCGTGCCGCTGTGGATCATCGCCGTGGCCGTGGCGGCGGGTCTGGTGGTGCTCATCATCATCATCTCCATCTGCACGCGGGTAGGTCCAGAGTGTTGTCGTGTCGTGTCGTGTTGTGTTTTACATCCTGCCCGCCTCCGTGCCGCTGTGGATCATCGCCGTGGCCGTGGCGGCGGGTCTGGTGGTGCTCATCATCATCATTTCCATCTGCACGCGGGTAGGTCCAGAGTGTTGTCGTGTCGTGTTGTGTTTTACATCCTGCCCGCCTCCGTGCCGCTGTGGATCATCGCCGTGGCCGTGGCGGTGGGTCTGGTGGTGCTCATCATCATCATCTCCATCTGCACGCGGGTAGGTCCAGAGTGTTGTCGTGTCGTGTTGTGTTTTACATCCTGCCCGCCTCCGTGCCGCTGTGGATCATCGCCGTGGCCGTGGCGGCGGGTCTGGTGGTGCTCATCATCATCATCTCCATCTGCACGCGGGTAGGTCCAGAGTGTTGTCGTGTCGTGTTGTGTTTTACATCCTGCCCGCCTCCGTACCGCTGTGGATCATCGCCGTGGCCGCGGCGGCGGGTCTGGTGGTGCTCACCATCATCATCTCCATCTGCACGCGGGTAGGTCCGGTCGTCATGGCGACCTCCTCGCTCTTGCTCTACAGACCCTGGGAAGAGCAGAAACAAAATGCGTCGAGGAAGCATGTGATAATATATGTGAAATCTCCTCCAAGAACATGTTTTGTGTTTGGACAAGGTTTCCAAACACGCATAATCGTGAATAGCAATAATTTGGAACAAAGACAGATTAGTCTGAAAAATATCATAAGCCTACCTAAAATGTTGGTCCGGATGCCGTGCAAAAGCTTAAGTTGACCGGTTAAGCGGTTCCTTCGTAATTTAAAAAAAATTCACAGGATCTCTTCAAAATCTGCCTATGGGTATGTATTTTCTATATCATTTTTTGATCTCGTACCGACCGAATTTATTTCACTGCCATTTAGATAGCATTATGTCGTATAGAATAGGTACCCTGGAACCGCTCATGAAATGAGTGTGTGTACAAAATTTCAGATCGATCGGTTGAAAGGTTTGATCTCGGCACTGCTGGCAAAATCACAAAACAGAACACACTGAGAAAGTGTCATAAGAGTACCGTCGTGGTGACGCTATCTTAATAAGTAGCAGGAAAATACAACATTGCCACTTGACCTTGTTAATGTTGGCAACCGCAACCGAACAAGAGCGCGCCGAAGACGTACTGCATTGTCAGAGTGATTTGATTGTCTTTAGAAGATAGACTTTGTTGAAGCGATGAAGTTGGGAGTAAATTAATTGCTCTTTGAAGTCCGTTATCTACTTCTTCGAAAACCTCTATCTTACAGGCTACTATAGTAGCTTGTAGAAGATCGGCAGCTATAGCTGTTATGTTGCATAAGAGTAGCTCAATTTGATATTCATGTATTTTTAGATCAAATTTTCTGAGTTGGCTAACGGATTTGAAAAGCAATTCGTACATACAACTTTGCCGCGTCAACAAGTGGTCTTTATTCAAATAGACGGCCACGATTCCAAAAATGGCGCTATAGACGGCGATCCTTCCTCTTAAAACGTCAACATTTAATTTATGATTGTTTGCTTCATATTTTAGTATTATAATCGTGAATTTGCGTGTAGACAAGACTAATAGTCTGTGTTAGTAGACTCATCAAATAACTCGCTACTTCCTTCTCGAATGACGTCATCTTTCCTGATTGGCATTCATTTTATGCATGTGCCAAGACTCATCATTTCAGACTATTCATTTCTCAGAAGTGCATTAACATACATTAAATCTAGTCGGTAAAATGTATGCTCAATATCAAATGATGATGTACTTTCAGATCGTTTTTAAAATTGTTATATATTCAATGTGAGCAAAAGTCCCGCCGAGAACAATCCTTCTTTCTCATCAACTTCTTCGCTGTTTCAGTGTGGTTTCTTCACCCGCAAGAAGAAGGAAGATCTCAATACACTCAAGGAACAGGTAATAATGTAGATAATTATTATGTGATATTGTACTTACAAACAAGTCGAGCTCTATCAACTCTACTAAACACACAGATGAATGCAGGTATTTCGTTGAATCACTGGGAATACCTGTTGCGTGTTGTTGGCAGAGTGTGTGATTGTGACGTATGTCGCAGGACCCGGGACCAAAGCCCCAGGAGGAAGAGGAACTTCTGGGAGAGTGAGTTCTCCTCAATCATCAACCAGATGGTTGGAGAGCCGAGAATATACCTACGTCATTTTTACTGCCTTGTAGTTCGACGTGAAATAAAGTGCCATTTCTTACTATTAAATTGTCGCTTATTATTTTATTATTACGTTTTTATAGCACCAACCAAACATTCCTATAGATAAAAGTCTAACCATTTCCTCTCAAGTTTTTTTCCTCTGTCGTTGTCTATTTCAAGTAAAATTCAAGATTAGAGGTAAAATTCAAGTCCATCGCTCCAATAGTATTATAAGTACAGTACCTAGGTAAGTACGGTATGTTTGATTTTTTTTTTTTTTAATAATGCCATGAGCCAAATTTTTGCGAGACATACATGGAATGAACTTGTGGGTCTCGCTTTGAAAAGTTCCACCTCCCACACTTTCCCACGCCTGATAATGTTAAAATAAAAAATATCTTTCCTGAAAGAGGAAGAGAGATAATGTCTGCATATGGAAGCAGATGAGACGTCATTTCGTATTATTAGACTATGAGAAGTACGTGTATTTCCATGACCCTGTTCGTCATATTCTTTCCTGACGTTCCCGACGCCTTATCAGCACCGCAACTTCCTGCAGTTTCAATAATCCCAGCGTGAGTCGAGTTCTCGGTAGCTTATCAGCCTTGGATTCTCCTGGCGGCCGCTTTGCATTCCGCCCGAGTCGCGATGGTGTCAAGACGTGTGTTGCTCGTCGCGCTTATGGCGGCCACCACGACGGCGTTCAACCTCGCGCCGGAGTCTGCGCAGGCGTCAAGACGTGTGTTGCTCGTCGCGCTGATGGCGGCCACCACGACGGCGTTCAACCTCGCGCCGGAGTCTGCGCAGGTGTACGCTGGACCGCAGATCAACAGTTATTTCGGCTACACGGTGGCGCTGCAGCGGGTGACGCAGGACAGTGACGTCACGGCAAGGTAAGTGATTCAACGTGTTTACATTGGCTTGGTCATTTGGATCTCGCAATGCAGTTAGCTCAAAACTAAATTATTAATATTTCTAATATGTTTCTAAAGTATCCAATACTTGATTGCATATCAAAACAATTCGACGAATTGTCAATTATTCCAGCCCGGGAGTATATGAGATAATATTTGGACAATCCCTGCATTTGTCTTTGAGAACCAGGAAATTGAGTAGAATTCTCAGTCGCTTTGAGCTTGATGGAATAATAATCAAGCAAATACCATAAAGATATCTTAACCGCGACTCGCAGGATCGGGCAAGAGGATTATACGTGCAATTATTGACTCGTGCGTCTTGTGCTTGTTGACATAATGTATAATGATGAGCCTTGGGTCTCGCACAGTTTAGGAAAGCCACTGCACGTAATTTAGTATGACCCGTAATTAGATGCATCAGTTATTCTGCGTTTGCGTTTTTGTCGGATGCATGCATCATAAATCTGACATGCAATTCTGCACTTTGAACCATTGATTTGAACAGCGAATTGAGCAGTGTTTATTGCTTATCTTCAGCGAACACGTGATACAAACAGGAAGAGTTTTCCGCGCTCGATGCTGCATTCCCAGAAGAGAAAACCACATGAAAACAAATGGAAAACGAAGACAAACTGAACAGGAACGCTGTATTTTCATTGAACAATGAAAACATTTTGTTATAATACTGTAAAGAAAAAGTAAATTTGCCTCTTTAGTCTTTTCCCCCCTGACAGAATCCAATCCAATTGTTAAAAAGTACGAGAAACGTGAAACGATATGTCAATATGTTTGCCCTGGACTTCTCGTACCAACCGTTGACAACAGTTCACTACTGGCGTTTTCGACTGACCGCACTGGTGCTGCACTAGGTTTGCACTGAAATGACGTCACCATACAAAACTCAAAGCAAATAGACCACATTTTAATTATCTAGATAGCTCTGCTTTTCAAAAAATGTCATATGCAGTACCGTGATCCTCATATCTATTAGTGTTTTTCAACAATGGATCATAACATGAATAGATATTAGGATCACGGTACTGCATATGAATTTTTTTGAAAAGCAGAGCTAACTAGATAATTTAAAATGTGGTATATTTCAAACCTAGTGCGGCCCAGTGCGTCCAGTCGAAAAACCGTACTTGAATCTCATCATGTCAATGCAGACACCATTATGTAAGAATAGTAAAGTATTAAAGGGGCCCATCTCCATCTCCGTGACGCCAACTGAAGTGAACGTTTGAGTCAACTCTGTTGTGAGTGCTTCCTGCAGTTCACAACATGCTAGCGTTCAGCGGGAGGATGTCACGTGATACAACACGAGGAGACGAGGAGATGAACAATACCATTCAGTTTTATCTAGTGGAGCGGTCGCTCCACCCAGCCAAGTCGTACTGTACACTCACACTCACTCAACATACCGTAAATGCCTAATAAAATGAGGAGCAAACCAACTGCTTTAAGCAACACTGCTTTGTTGCTTACTGTAAGCAACAACATGGCATTTTCGGCCTACTGGATCATAAAATTGGAAAATCTCACATTGTTGTGAAATATCTTAATTTTGAGCTATGGCCCACCCCACCACATATACCAAATTTGGGAACAATAGGCTATACCATTTGCGAGCTAGAGGGCCGTGAAAATAGTGAAATTACATCACTTTCATCTTCTTTAGATGATTCAGAGGGTCAGGAAATACCGCAATCACCGCCACAACCTAAACGGCTTAGCCGATCGATCTGAAATTTTTACCACATGTGCACTTTTGGCGTCTGAGGTGCCTTTTTATAAAACCAACCGGTAGTCGCCATTTTGAAACCGGAAGTGACGTCATATCTCGAAAACGGCTAAACCGATCGGAATGAAACTAGCGCCAAATGATTCAGACGGTCGTCTATATGGAATATCAATAGTTAAAGTAGAGATGTACTATTACCGAAACCGGAAATGACGTCATGAAAATGAAGATCTAGATTTTAATGACCTCTTACTACAATAACTACATATTCAGAAGGCTTATAATGATACACAACATTTATAGAAATAAATTCTAGGTGGCAGTTATTTCAGTCGCCATTTTGAAAACCGGAAGTGATACCATATCTCGAAAACGGCTGCACTGATTGGAACGAAGCTTTCGCAATTCTTCATGGAATATCACTTTAAGCTTAGGTATATTGAGCACCAAACACAATTTTTCGTATTAACCAATTCGGAAATGGCGTATTTTTTAAAAGTGTTTAGTCATTGTTGCTCCGATGTGTGTTACAAGTTGTGTAAATAAACTAAAAAAATAAGTGATATCCCCATAAAAAAAACACTCCGTGTAAAAATACCAGCCAAGTCTCTTCAACTATAAAAAAAATAGAATAAATCTAAAAATTCAGCACTGAAAAGTAGTGATATCAAAAAATGAGCCAAGTCAAAACTTAATCGTTTTTAAGGGCATTATAGGTATATTATATATATTTAGGTAGGTACATTTGATTTTTGGCATATGCTTCTATACTATTTATATACACGATGCGCCAAGTATATTTTGGTTTTTAAAATTAAGTTTTGACTTGGCTCATTTTTTGATATCACTACTTTTCAGTGCTGAATTTTTAGATTTATTCTATTTTTTTTATAGTTGAAGAGACTTGGCTGGTATTTTTACACGGAGTGTTTTTTTATGGGTAATATTTACATGGATCCCAGAAGAATTCGCGCCGCTAGGTCCCAATACAAGACTTATCTGTAGGATTCTAAAGAAAAAACATAGACATGTATAGAAAAACATTGTTTCATTTAAAACAAAAATTAATACGTATAAAATATAGCACAGTATCGAGCGCAGGGAGCTAACTACTCATTCGCTTAACATCCCTAAGTTATGAATCCTCAACCAACTTCACCTCCGATATAATGGCGCATCGTCAAAGGAGTAGAGTTGTTGAGGCGGCAGTAGGACTACCAGTCCTGTAACGCCATAGCAAAAAAAATATATATAGTACAAATATAAGTTCTAAAATAATCATAGAGCTACAAAGGCTTTACACTAAACCAATGAATAATGTGACCTTCATCAGTACTTGGTTAGTTCCTTAAAAAGGCAGTTCAAGTTCCTAGTTCCTTTTCAAATAAAGGAAAGATACTAGGAAAGAACTAAGTTCCTTTTGAGTTACATTGTATTCCAAAAATATATATATACTAGAGGGACCCGTCATGTAAAACATGACCAATGTGCACCAGTGAGTTATGCGTAAATATAAAACGACAGCAATATTTGTCAGCAGAGTGTGCGTCGTTAATACATTTGACGTCGTTGATGACCCAATCTTAACAGAAAACGTTAAAAAATGAGGAACGAAGAAAAGCAATTTGATCATACCTTTTATGGTAAAACAATTTCATATAAGTTTTCAAATTTACACCAGAGTATTCGTACTATGTAAAAATAAGAAGAAAAACAATGTATGCGCCGTAAAAAAAATATATATTTCATTACGTTGATACCGTGACCTGATGCCCACGGCCTTTTCTTCATTTGTTATGCTATTACATGTTATCTATGGCTTCATTATATTATACGTTCCTCAGATGTAGGGCGGAAGTAAATTTGTTTGATTTGCGGTGCACAATTTTGGATTGTAATCAAGCTCTATCAAGTACCGTTTCACTGATGTTAACAAATAACGTTATATTGAAGTATTCTCTTACAATAACTCATGTCACCATTACAAATGATTGGTTGATGTCAGAAATACTGTTCATATTGAAATGGACTTCAGCCGATCTACCACTAATTAAAGTATAGATATTCAGTTAACAATGTAAAACTTAAACATTGGTGCTTCAAACTTTATCAACAGCAACATGAATTCGTTGTCAATACATGACTCAATACAGACCACTCTACGAAATAAGAAACGACTGAAAATGATTAATCTAACAACATTATTTAAAAACTTCGTCGGTTAGTTGGTTTGAGGGTTACAGAACCGTGTTGATTAAATGTAGGAAGAAAATAATACGTTTGATCGTTTACAAATTGCATCTTGAGGCCAATGTTAAAAATCTATCGGCTTTGTTTGGTTTTCATGGCCCTCTAAAATACAGATCAAATGAAATTTTTTAAAAATTACACTTTGACGTTTCTTGGAGTAAAGAAGTTTTCTATGTAATGTCTCTTTTGAACGGTTATTATGTGTTATAGTAGATTTTTTACACACTCAAAGGGATAAGGATTACGTTTTAGGTAAGTTATGGTTATTTCTTTACTTTGCGAAGGCAAAAGACGTATATTTAGACACGATTGGCAATGAAAGGCCACCATTTTAAATACAAAATAGTGCCGTTTTCAATATAATGTAAAGATTTGGACAGTTATTCTGTGTTAAAATACATTTCTTATAAACACAAAGGGATAAGGATTGCCATTTAGGTAAGTTTTTTGTTATTTATTTATGCACAAAGAGCAGAAGATGTATTTTGGACATGATTTGGGCAATGTAACGTCGACCATTTTAATTTTAAATACAACATAGAGAGTGTGCGCGCGAAATTGAGAGGATGCGCGCGCAGGCGTTCCTGACACACAGACAGAACTGCGTAACTATAAGTAAGATATTTTTTTTAATTTCCTGTGTTTCCTGATCAAGAATATTTCCAGAAATCAGATACATTTGACTTTTCCACAAAAATTGCATCATAATTCATTATGAATTCTGTGCAAATCGTCTTCACAGGACATACTACAGGTCTATTTAAGAGGAACTTACAAAGTAACGTAAAATATGATCAAGTTCCTCACGAAAAGGTACTGGGAGCTAAACAGTACCTTTTCGTACCCTTAAAGTTCCCTTAAAAATGAAAGAACTACATTACTCTAAAAGTTCCCCAAAAAGGTAAAAAAGGCCCAAAAAGGTTCCCGTTAACTTCCTACCCACCACTGACTCATGACTCATGTTACAGACTGATTGTGGGGGCTCCTAAGGGGAACTCGTCGCTGCCAGCGCGACGGGCCATCGCTGAACCTGGCTTGGCGTATCAGTGCAGCGTCACTGAAGACAACTGCACACCCATCCTCTTGGACGTCAACGGTGAGCCACGGCACTCTGTCACTCACTATAAGTCAGACATTTCTCTGATCAAGAACACATTCCAGTTTCATATACAACAATTGAAATTTGAAGGGTACAGGGGAAGAGAACGATGTATAGTAAGTCCATTTTTAAAAAAAATTAGTTTAAGGTGGCTCATCCAATCGGGCATAATCTCAGATTTTCATAATTTTTTGTCTACATATTGATTTTCATGCCATACACATTCCTTGAAAAAATTATACACTTCTCGTGTCTAGTTTCTGAGATAAATTGAGTTTTCTTCCCCATGTTATCTTATGGCAGACAATTAAAATCGTGTTACATTTAGGCTAATAATTAAATCTAATTTTTATGTAGTCCCAACTTTGAACAAAAAACTTATTTCCTGGAGATATATAGATATCATATTAGGAACAAATTTGAAATCAATACCAACGTGTGCTATTTTAGAAGTTATAAACCAAAAACGCACTGATTTTCCTATACCTCCTGTGTTAAAGTTTTGTTCATTCTCGGAAAGCAATAAATTGAAACCTCGCTGTAAGACAGGAGTTGCAAGTTAAATGACATTTTATGATTCTTTTATACTTAAATAGAGTTGAAATGTTGAAAAAAGTAATTCATGATCGTAATTTCAAAAAATAAATATTTTGGAATGTTCGATCGGTTGAGCCCCCTTAAAGTGATTTTATGAGCTTTCAGAATATTTCCTCGGTTTTTAGAAAATATCGCCACAAAGTCTTGAAAAACGCAATTGAAATATCGATCTGTATGGAAGATGTAGGTACAAGTTCCATCCAAATGTGACTCATAGCGTTCTTTCCATGTACCCTTCAATTCCAGTTCCACCAGATGTATCGCTTTACAAAAATGTAATTGAGTTTTGTAGATGACACTTGTTGTTCTGCAGGCAATGGTCGGAATGACGAGTACCATCCGTTAAACGACGGCGCCTGGATTGGAGGTGCCATGGACGTGGTCGACGACGCGCCGGGAGTCATGGTATTATAACTAACATTTAAATTATTCGAACTTCCTGTTGACCTTTCCAAAAACTCTAAGTTCTACACTCTAAATATGATTAGAGTGGAAATCGCTCAAAAATGTGTTAAATCCACTCAAAAATGATACGATTATGGTGCACTTTGGTGCACTTTCCATCCTTTTTGGGTGGATTTCACTCTTTCAAATTTAGCGTGTAAGTTTTTTTATTAAAAAAATAAACATTGCAGTATATTTTATAGATATGTTGAGTCCAACTACTTCTTTGAAGATATTGCAACAAACAGTGTATTAGAGTGACATTTGGTTTAAAACATGCGAAACTACATTTTTTATTTGTATATTTCCAAATGGCCATCAAGAACACTAAAGTCTTTTTTTGATTGATTTTAATGTTAAAAATTCGCTTGCTGCTAGACCACTCTATCATTTTTAATTTATAAATGATCGTAAAGAGGAATATTTTGTAAAGCAGGACAGTGTGTTGTCACCACTCTGTTTGGCATTGGGATGGACGAGATAGTGCGAGAAGTGGAGGATGATGACGAGAAAGGAAGGGAATCAAAGACAAGTATGCAGATGACATGACATTATGATTTGGAGCGGCCCCAGCCCGACATTGTTGGATAGGGAAATTGATTCTTGGCGTGTTTTGTGTCCATAGGTGTGCGGCCCTCGTTGGACGCAAAATCTGACGAATATCAAAAAAGATGAGTTCGGAAACAAAGAATACGACTCGTACATGCAAGGCATTTGCTACTGGTCCCTCAACTCAAGTGTCAAGGCGAATCTGAAAGTGCCACTCGAGAATCACAGAGGTCAGCCATCATAATCACGGAAACATAATAAACATAATGAACATAATTTACATAATTTGCTGCAATAAATTACTAATAGCATTTGAAAATTGAATATCAACACGGACAATTTATAGTACAGCAGTTCTGAATTTGTGTTTTCCGTTTTTTCTTATCACAATTTTTTTTTTTTTTTTTTTTTACCAATTACAAGTCCAGGAACCCCTTTCGGGAGACTTGTGATTGGTTAATAGAAAAAAGCGGAAAACGCAAAAACTCTTTGTGCGTGTGGACCCAGCTCTATTATCTCTCCCTTATTACCTTATTCCTTATTCTCTCTTATCTCTCTTCTTTCTCTTATTACTAGTAATATTCAATCTTTAAATTCACCCTTTTGGAAACCTGGGGCTGGATTCACGAAAGGTATTATCTGCTAATACGTATTATCTTTTGATATAATACCAAAAACACCATGTTAAATGAAATATAATACAAAAGATAGTACGTATTAGGAGATAATACTTTTTGTGAATCTGGCCCCTGGTATCTATTGTTTGAAAATTATAAAATAAACTCACAACTCCCACATCTTCGTTAGTTTTTTGTTTGTTTTTTGTTCTGTTTACAGCTCATTTGCCTATTTACAAAGAATGTAAAATATGACATTGTATCATTGATATTGACAAGATTGCCTAAACTATACAGGCATATATAATATTAAAAATGGCATTATTCGGTTTATTCTACGTTCATTATTTAAAACGTTGACTTTGTAAGATTTTTTTTTTTTTTACTTTTCGTCTTGTAATTATTCTCTGCATTCATTTTGTTAAAGTAGTGTGTTTTGCATTTTACCTTATTTATTAATTTTGATTTGCTTGTGCCTTGAAAATGCAGTGATGTCCAATAGGGGATCATAAACAACAAACTAACACATATTTAGGTCAAATTTCTTTTACTATAGCTTCATCAAACGGTTTCGTGACAGTGATTGTAGTTAATATAAATAAGTTTTCCAATCTGATGGCATTGCTGTTTGTGAGGTTTGCTGAAATATATCATGTGTCAAAATTCACTTGGGCTGTTTCAGAGAAGGGCCAATACGTTGTGAACGGTACTCTCTCCGAGTTCTATTATTTCTACGGCGAGGCTGGTTTTTCAGTACATCTTATTGAGGTAAGTTCCATTGCTAAGTAACATCCAGGCGAGTAGGAACTACTTTCATCGTATGGGGGGGGGGATTGCTACACCCGGAAGGGGGGTCGCCCCCCAGTCTTAGCCCCGCAGGGCGTTTTTTAGAATTTAAACAATTTTTAAGTGATTTTTGGACATTAAACGTAATTTTTTATGGTATCAGCCTGCTCGTCCCCCCCCCCCCCCTTCCTACGCGCCTGGTAACATCATGCTCCTGCTCATGGAATGAACATTTGCATTATCACTAGGAAAACGCTCTGTGTAACGCGTTGATGAGCGAGCACGGATACACGCAACACCTCGAACCGAAATTATGTCTATCGAATGTCATTAAAAGCCAATAATTCTTTAGTTTCGTCACATACTTGTATAAAAATCTCCAAAATCTCCAAAAATATTGGTGCCAATCCTTGCTAAGTTTTAAGTTGATCGATTAAACCTTAATGATTGAACGGTTCCTTGTTAATTTTCAAAAATCACAGGATCTCGTTCAAAAAATATACCTGGGACCACCCATATGATATGATATGTAGTGTGTGTACACAATATCAGATCAATCTGTTGAACGGTCATTATTAGTTTCATATCGTTTAAAACTTTCTGCTCTAACTACCTTGCCTTGAACTGAAGATTCGAAGTCACCGTGAATTTGACAGCCAACACGCAAAATGTCCCTAAAATGACAAAAACTTTTGAAAATAACGACAGATTAGAGTGAAAATTGGCAAAAATACTTTAAATGTTGGTACCAATGACCATGCGAAGTTTTTAGTTGGTCGGTCAATCAGTTCCAGTTTAAATTTCAAAAATCACAGGAAAAATGGTTTCAAATTTGAACCAATTGGAGGATTTGGCTGAATTTTTTTTTGATTGGGTACAATGTTGGTTGCAATGACTTTGCTAAATATCAAATTGCTCAGACCAACCAATCGAATGATATTTTTTCTAAAATTTGAACCAATCACAGGATCCCGTTCAAAAACGATTCCAGAGACCGCACAGATTACGTGAGTATGTGTGCAAAATTTCAGATCGATTGGTTGTGAGGTTTGACCTGGACAGTGCAGGCAAAAAAACAAAAAAACAAAAAAACAAAAAAACAAAAAAACAAAAAAACAAACACAGAGAAAGTGCCATAAGAGTACCGTGGTGACGCTCGCTACGCTCGCTCAATAAGGTACAGAGATGGTTTACCAGCTCCTACATTCCACATGCGCTCGCTCAAAAAGAGCCCTGTTTTCTTAGCACCACGCATTTATTTGCGTATCCTGACCCATGCTTGTTTTAGGGCGGCGCGGAGGCGATCATGGGCGCTCCTGGAGTTCATAACTGGACAGGTAGGATTTCACCAGCCTGTCTTCAGCTCTCACTTTACAAGTGGATTGGAACGCGTGATGGTCATTGCAGATTCAAACCTTTTCAAACACATTTTAAACTTATAAGTAACGAAATCAGAGTGTAGGACTTACTGAGAAATTAACATTTTACCGAAATATGACAACAAATTTAGAATGATTCAATGTATTATGTATGTACAACTAATAGTGTGTCTTGACTGTGTAGGAAGCGTTGTGAGATACACGAAAACCGCCGAAGGGCCCGGAGGTTCGCAGAGAAGGAGACGAGCAACAGTCAAGGACACTCTAGACAGACATTTCATCCCTAATCCATACTACACGAAACAAATACAAGTCACGGAATACTTCGGTAAGCGACATCATTGTTGGATGACACTACGATACATGCTACATGTTTTCAAATGATTTCTTTATTATTAAATCATATTTTCATTCTTCATTTTAAAATGTTTTGAAACATTCAATATTAGTTGGTTATTGTATCATCCTCAATAATATCGAAAAATTTAATTTCTTGTATTCCCATAAGAGCCATATAAATATACTATTCAAAGATTAAATATCTAAATTATTTCAACATTAATTATTATGTACAAAACTTGGCAAATTTCAAAATTTGAACGAATCACTTCTTATATTTTAGTAATGACTTGTATTGAAGTCAATGTTTTCATCGAAATCATTGAGGCTTTTTAAGCAAAAGTTGTCAGTCTTGTTTATTCGCTAACTATCGATAGTTAGTGAGCAAATAGCCAATGCAAGTTGGCGCGAATTCCACAGCCAATAGGATTCACTAAATTCTTGGTTCTTTGAGTTTCTGCGAAGTTTCCTCATGCAAAGTAATCTGTTGCTAGGTTACGCCGTGGACTCCGGCCACTTTGTGGATGGAAAGACCTACTACGTCGGCGGAGCTCCGCGCGCAGCCGATCTTTGCGGATCCGTCCTTGTGTTCGACTTCCCTACCAAGGAAGATGATCCTATGATAGTACACGCCGAGCTAAAAGGTGAGCTAACTTACCATGAAAGTACACACCGAGCTAATAGGTGAGCTAACTTAGCATGAAAGTACACGCCGAGCTAAAAGATGAGCTAACTTACCATGAACGTACACGCCGAGCTAAAAGATGAGCTAACTTACCATGAAAGTACACGCCGAGCTTAAAGATGAGCTAACTTACCATGAAAGTACACGCCGAGCTAAAAGATGAGCTAACTTACCATGAAAGTACACGCCGAGCTTAAAGATGAGCTAACTTACCATGAAAGTACACGCCGAGCTAAAAGATGAGCTTACTTACCAAGAAAGTACACCCGACAAAATCCTAAAACGGTATTGTAACGAAACTGATTGGCTGCTGGTCAGGTTACTTAACAATCAATCCTTGTTATTATCAATGAAATCAGAGTTCATATATACAAGAGTTAGATGACGAGTTTGCATAGACTTCATCGGTTGATGCCATCAATTTGTTTCAGCCAATCCATTTTTATCAAATACCGTTTTATGATTTGTTGAGTGTACATGCCGAGCTTGTAGGCCAGCTTACTTTCTTGAGCAATTGTTCATGATTAACATTACAATTACAATATACCTATAATATTCATTATTATTAGTGACACATTGTGACGTGGCATTGTGACGTGGCATTGTGACTTGACGTGACATTGTGACTTGACGTGACATTGTGACGTGTTTCAGGCACTCAGTTCGGCGAGTACTTTGGCTCGGCGCTCTGCGTGCTCGACGTGAACGCTGACGGGCTCGACGACTTGCTGGTCGGCGCCCCGCTGCACTCGCTGCGCAGCGCAGGCACGCAGCTGCAAGGTGACGAGGGACGCGTCTATGTCTTCATCAACCAACAGGTATTTTAGACGAACCATGAAATTGGTGAAATATTACACTTATGACCTATAAGTGTAATTCAATAAAATATTTCACCGATTTCATGGTTAGCCGCCCAAACTACAATAGAATAAGGTAATAATATGTGTTTTGAACAAAGTTAATCATATGAAGGAATCAACATGTTTTGCTAAATTAATGGAAGTAAACATAAATACCATGATACGTCACTTGATCCTCTGGGCAAAACGAGTCATTGAAAAGTACAGTGAGATTCAGAAGAAAGCGGTCGGAGTGCCCCTGTGCACACTGCCTGGCACAGGGGCACTACGACCGCTTTCTTCTGAATCTCATTGTACTTCCATAACAAAACTCATGCTCAGGCAGGATATTTTAAACGATAACTGATAAGCCAGTTTTCAGAATTATTCAATCCTAGCATGCTGTTAGCATGTGGCAGGAAAATGTACATCACACATTGAAATGAGTCCTAGACCACGTGACGTAGCTGTGAGTTCCGAGCTGTGCTATGTTGCTTGCAGGGAAGATTGCCGCAGAACGCGACTGCAGTGCTGACCGGCAACTCCGTGCCTGCAGCCAGGTTCGGCACAACAGTCGCCAAGTTGGGAGACATCAACCAGGACGGGTTCAAAGGTGAGGTGCACTCAACAGGTCGCTTCTTGTCGACCAACATAATTGAGCGAGCTATCCTTTTGACTCTTTTGACGCGGTTCTCTGTTTTTTTCTTGCAGCAATAGAAGTCGCACCGTTTCACCGATCGATCTGAAATTTTGCAAACATGTTCGGACCACCTTTTCTGTTTGCAGACCCTATTTTTTCGAAATCCGTTCATTGGTTAAAATGTAAATGAATATCTCCTGATAGGTTGAAACATGAAACTAGTCTTCGATAAATCGGATCAAACTCATATATTTTGCATGGTCATTAAGACTAACATTGTCTCTTATTTCACAAATTTTCAGCCTAATCAGTCAAGAAAGTATGCACTTATTGACATCTTTAATATCACTGTCAGAAACGAAGTATCGAAATGAATGTTTTTCCACAACTGAATCTGATTTGCTTCTCCACCGATCTGATCTGATCTGATCTGATCCACCGAGTGTTCAGATGCTATTTTCAAGTTTCAATGAAAAGCAAATACTTTAATGTTGATTGAGTGGAGCATATATCAATTCAATATGACGTATATGTTTTCTGTGATTTTGGTACGGAATTCCGGTTCGAGAATTTGCACGTACCGGTGCTCGCTCCTCAACGCGTTGCACTGAGCGTTTTCCTAGTACCTATTATTCATAAAATATTTTTTTATAATAATCCTATTCAAATCCGGATATTGTAAAACTAAACTCCAATGTCTTTCATGAGTAGTTTTCAAGTTTAGCAAACAAAACAAGCTGATTACATTGAATTACGAATCAATGTACCTACAGCTTACCAAGAAGTGCTAGGTATTCTTAAAGATGTGAAATGAACTTGTGTTTCTCTCGATAGACATCGCTGTCGGGGCTCCATATGAAGGCGCAGGCGTCGTCTACATTTACCTGGGTGATCGGGCAGGCGTGCGCGCGCAGTACAGTCAGCGCATCACTGCAGAAGCCGTGTCAGCAGACGTGGCGATCTCAGGCTTCGGGATCAGCATATCACGTGGTCTGGACATAGACGACAACATGTACAACGGTACGTCACGTGACTTGTCTTGACCAATCAGGTGCCAGTGTATGTCCTAATCAACAGCGGCTGCAATGTATATCTAAAACCAGTGTTGAGTAGCAACATGATACAAAGTAACATGTTACTGGTAAATGTGAACTTTTTCGAGTAAAAGTAACTGTAACGTGTTACTTTGAAAATAAAGTATTTGTATTCCTAACATGTTACTTATTTTGAGTAACTTTACTGATTGTAACATGCTAAACATTTATTTTGTTTCCATAGAATATCCAAGTCGGTACACACCAAAAAGTCAATTTTAAAAGGTTAAAAAACACTAAATATTTTGAAAATGCCTCTAGGAAGGCAATTTTGGAATCTTTTTAATTTTCTTCGGTTCATTTCATATTTTATTTGTGTATTATTTTTATGACTTAACAGGTTCACAGATTTTTAAAAAGTAACTGAGAAAGTAACTGATGTTTTGGTTTCAGACGTGGCCGTGGGCGCTAGCGGCTCTGACCATGCCGTGCTGTTGCGAGCTCGTCCTGTCGTCACCTTCCAGCCCGCGCTGACGAGCAACGTGTCCGCCATTGACGTGAACGCCACCGACTTCACTCTCATAGCGTGCCTCGACTACACCAGCCCGCATGCGCTATCCACAGTCGGTCAGTGCGTCCTGCAAGCCGTGATTGTAGACGTGGTGGCTTAGAAGTTGCATTTAAAAACAGCAAACATATGGAAACATTAAACGAGTGCTTTAAAATGTATTTTTGACATTCCGATGGACCCAAAAATTACTTGTATTAATTTGCCATCAAATCGTTGAATTTATAGAAATACGTTGGACACAAACAACGAGGTTATATATGATAATATATATATTTCGTACCTCCTTGAATACACAACTTGTTGGTTGATAATATTTTCGTATTTCCCCTCCAAACCAAACAACCAAAATCAAACTTGGGCGAATTCCGGCCCGTGTTGGTGACATTTAAAGTGCTCGTATGAGTGCATCAAGCTCGTCTGATGACAATCCACCTGTTGCAGCCGCCCACGTGGTGCTGAGCATGACGTCACAGAGCACTGCGGCGCACTTCGGCGGCGGCGCGGGCAACTACTCCTACATCGCCGCGCTGGACGACGGCGGCCATTGCACGAGCGTCCAGGTGGCGCTGAGCACGACGTCGGCAGGACGCCATGACGTCACCAAGCCGCTGGAGGTGCAGATGACGTATCGCGTGGACGACCAGGTCCAGAGCGGGGAGAGGGACAGTGAGTGGACCACATTCGTTCAGAGAGAACACTCCGACCGAGAGGAAATAATCAAATTACTATTTAGACACAAAATGTAATATTTGTAATCAATTACATTGGTTTATATGTTAATGGACTAATACCCCTTCTACACGCTCACTTTAATATGTTAAACATACATTTAAAAGACGACCAATATTAAAACAAAGGAGGCTTGATCATCTACACGGTCTACTTAAATTGAGCGTGTAGAATGTAGATGGGGTATAGACCATTTTAAATATTATCTCGGTGGCTCTGCTTTCTAAGAAAAATCATATGCAGTTTGATTTCCAGACACCTTAGTCCCTGTTTCAACAATAGGTAAAACAGGGTCTATGGTGTCTGGTAATAATACTGCATATGATTTTTCTTAGAAAGCAGAGCCACCGAGATAATATTTAAAATTGTCTATTGGGATCATTGGGATTAGGGCAAGGTGCCCAGTATAACCATCGCATATCTACCAAAATATGCATTAATCTAATCCTATGTCAAAATATATCTGTGAATATTCTAGCTGTATAATATTGTACATGACACAACTGACTCGTGTTTCAGGCAACGGATTCTGCAAGTTTTGCCCCGTGGTGGATCCAAGTCTACCAACCACTTTCTCCTTCCAAATTCACTTCAACACAGGATGCAAAGAGACTGTTTGTCGCTCGGATTTGGCGGTGTTGGCAACACTGCCCGACACTTACACTAGGTGAGAAAACTCGCTCATGGTGACGTCACAAGATTGGTTGCTGATTTTACAAATGGTGGCAGAAGTAGGATGAAATAAAAGTTAAATACACGTTACTATTCGACACTAAAAGTACCTAGAGAGTGCGCTAGTAAATATAAGATGGACGCTCCCGCGAGTACAATCCCAGCGCGTGCGTACTTGTACATACAAGTCACTTCGATGTCAATCGTAACGAGTTCAGTAAAAAGTTATAAATACATCGCGAAATAACATAAATTGATGCTTACCTCAGTGTCAACAATCAAATACAATTGGCATATTTCATTACAGCACACATTCATTCAAATTCTTGTGAAAACGAGTTGTCTATTCACCAAAAGCAGCATTTGACAGGATTGCAGTTATTTGAACGATGCGTCAAGAAAAATGTGTGTTCAGAAGGCCGTGAGAAAAACATATTGCATCTGTCAAATGGTGATTTTTTGTGAATAGACAACTCGTTTTCACAAGAATTTGAATGAATGTGTAATGTAATGAAATATGCCGATTGTATTTGATTGTTGACACTAAGGTATTCATCAATTTCTGTTATTTCGCGATGTAATTATAACTTTTACTGAACTCGTTACGATTTACATCTAAGTGACTTGCCTGAACGCGCCCTGTGCGCATGTGCACAAGTACTCGTGGTATAGATGCTAACTTTTTCTGCTAGGTGGCGTTTTGCAACTTTTAGTGTCGATAGTTTATTTGTAGAGTGTTTATGCATAGACATCGTTTATGCACACGTATGACTCTAGCAAGATTCATGGATATCATTACTACATTCATACTAGTAAGGCAAGGTTCGTTTACTCCTATTACATTAACATTGGCTGAAGTGAAGCAACAGACCTGATTTTCTACTAAATTTGTTTCTCAGATGGCAAAGCTCCATCTATTATCTCCATAGTGAACTACTTGCAGTGTATGCACATGCAGTGTAAGATTATATTGTTACCACCAGTAGCTGATAAGCGCTAGTCCATCCGAGTGACGAAAATTGCTGGGTACCTGGAAAGGCTTCACTTTCATTGGTCAAGTGAGCGAACCGTGTCTTACTAGTGTGAACTAAGCTATGATCCATAAATCTTGACTCTAGTGTGTTTGTTCTGTTGGCTTTTCAGTGCCCCCTTGACTCTAGGCACGGTGAACAAACTGCCGATCAAGATAGCCGTGAAGAATACCGGTGAGCCAGCGTACCGCGCCAAACTTACCGTGACCTTGAGCTCAATGACGCCGTTGCTGCGTCGTCTGCCGTCGTGTCAGGAGAAAGTCGTCGATGAGAAGGTCACCGTAGTCGAGTGCGAGCTTGCCAATCCGCTCAGAACTGACAGACAGGTGTGACATCGCTGTAAACTATCTTTGTAGTGTACAGGAAAATACAGGCTTTTGAAACACTGAATGAATAAAATATTTACAAAAGTTTACTTATATTTCTGACGACAAGAACACAAAATTATTCTCATTTGAGAAAAAAATCGTCAATCAAAGAACATCTATTAAAAACCAACCCTAAAGAGCGCAGAATGCGCAGAAATATTATCTCAGCTTAGTGTGTACCTACATCCACGCATCGGTGAGGATGCTTATATTAAATTGTTCAAGGTCACACCTGCGCGGTTTATATGCGCGTTTTACAACATTATAGAGATAGGTTCTTAAAATTATGGTAATGTTTTAGTTAGGTGTCATGATCGAACTTCTGTATAAATGTGTTTTCACGCGATCCGCAGATCCTGCTGGAGTTCGACTTGAGTCGCGTGACCTTGACGGATCCGCTGGTGTACTCGTTCAACGTGACGAGCGACGGCGAGGAGGTGACGGCAGAGGACAACTTTAGGACGCAGACCCTCCACCTCGCGGCCAACTCCACCGTGGACATCAACGGGTAGGCCATTCGTGAGAAATTATTGAGTTTTCAACCTGAGGACGTACATTTTGTTGGCACGTTGACGGGTCAGATTTACCCGTCTTGGCATAAACAAAAACTCCGAATATCAGTAGTTTTGGTTTGAACTTTAATCGTTGACATTAGACCGGTATTTGAGTGATCGATGTGTAGTTTGAGTGAGCCTAATTAAGAATGTGTTTATATTATTTAAAACGACTAGATTAAAACTAAGATATTTTGAGACGAATATGTGAGACAATCCATATTCTCGTGCAGCCTAATCACGTGTCAAACCACGTGCCATACCACGTGTCATACCACGTGTCATACCACGTGTCATACCCCGTGTCATACCCCGTGTCATACCACGTGTCATACCACGTGTCATACCCCGTGCCATACCACGTGTCATACCACGTGTCATACCACGTGTCATACCGCGTGTCATACCACGTGTCATACCCCGTGTCATACCACGTGTCATACCACGTGTCATACCACGTGTCATACCACGTGTCATACCACGTGTCATACCACGTGTCATACCACGTGTCATGTCTGTGCCGCAGAGCCTCCAGCCAGGATCAGATGGTGTACTCGAAGACCAACCACTCGACGCTGACACACAGCTACGAGATCAGCAACCGCGGTCCAAGTCCTGTCCACACGCTGGATGTGGAGTTCCGAATCCCCGTGGCGATCAGAACTCCTGACGGCGTCGTCCCCATCCTGTGTCTGCTGCGTCCAGAGGCAAGTCGTCATCATCTTGCCACCGGGATGACAGCGGTTCCCTTCTTTCAAAAGACAAATGGCAGCTCAAACTAAATGCATCAGATAATAATGTATCAACTTTAAATATGTTAGTGATAAATTCTATAGAACAAAAGATAATACGTAGTAATTTTGTGAATCCAGCTCCTGCTTGTGTGTACATATTGTAAAATGACGGGAATTTAAATTAATATCATCGCCAACCACCACTTTCCAGTCACTGTTAGATCGAAATATTTGAACTTCATTTATCATTTCGGACAAATTGCTGAAAGTGGAAGCAGAGGATACCTAATATTACGAGAATGAGACTGTATTTATTCCTCCAGGTGAATAAAGGTGACATAACTTCGTTCACGTGTGCCGACGTCCCCGGCTTGTTCGTGTCCGACGCCTCCCAATGCGGCGACGTCGACGTGCGGATGTCGACGACGCCCGGCAAGCGGAGCAACAACCGCATCGCGTCCAGAGTCGTGGCCGACGCCGAGCTGCCGGCTAACAGGACGCTGTTCATCGACTGCAGCAACAATCCCGATGTGCAGTGCGTGACAGTCAAGTGCAGTGGCGGACCGTTCTTCTCTGGCAAAGACAAGGCTGTGATCAAGTTCACCATGCAGGCCGCCACTGACAGGCTCGGTGAGTCTCATCCTTGGTCGTTAGCACTTCACCTGGCAGTGATTTCATTTGGAAGACTCGAATTTACGAAACGAATTTTGTTGTTTCTATTCAGGGTTGCAAAACGTAATCATGAGTTTTTTTAACAAAACTAATTATTTGTACGTAGAATCTTCCGAACTAAACCATTTGGTACAAAAATAGCACAAATGTGTAACATAGAAGGAATTGACATTATCTTTGCTACGTTTCCAATATTTCTTCAGAATCATTTGCAGAATGATTTAAAAATTGAAAACTGAATAATTAGACCATTTTAAATATTATCTCGGTGGCTCTGCTTTTTAAGAAAAATCATAATATGCAGTTTGATTTCCAGACACCTTAGTCCCTGTTTCAACAATAGGTAAAACAGGGTCTGTCTGGAAATAATACTGCATATGATTTTTCTTAGAAAGCAGAGCCACCGAGATAATATTTAAAATGGTCTATTGATCAATTATATCTATTTATTTATTAAAATCAATCAATCAATCAATCAATCAATCAATCAAGGTGAATTTATATTATCAATCATCAGTGACTGGGGTATACACTGGACCCCACAGAACTTGGCAGCACTGCAGATTGTGAAGCGATTCAAACATGATTTCTATTGACTTCTGTTGCAGACAAAATGATGAAGAAGAGAGACATGATCGCAATCTCTACCTCAGGCTTGGTGATCTACGCCGGCGGACACGGGTGAGTCGATCACTCATGTATTGAACCTCTGTGGTGTCCGATGTAGGTGCTGATGGTTGTTCTTGCTTGTAGTGTGAGTCCTGGCCAGGCGAGGACAGTGTTCTACGGAAGTCTGCCCGACGAAGCCCTCGCCTCCTGGATCTGGATCCTCGCCATCATCCTCGCCATCCTCATCCTCGCAGTCATCGTCGCCGTCCTCTACAAGGTAAAGAAAACCAACCCTCGTTCAACAGATCACGGAATGTGGACGAGGAAACGAAATTCTTTTTGATAATTAGAAGGAAATGTGAATATTTAGCGATGACCTCAGTGAAACAGGAAGAATCTACTCAATAGTTTCAGAAAATGGAAGACAGACATACAAAAAATTAAGAAAAATGAGAGAGCAATAATTACCAGATATTTCATTGCAAAACGTTGTTATCGAAATGAGCATGTTTGACAGACATGTGGTTTTGATTTTGTCAATGGCGTGTGATAGTTTAAAATGATGTCATCTCTTTTTCTTCCCACCACTTATGTCTGCTAAATCAAACACATGATTCGTATATGCGCTATCAGTCTGGATACATTTGGTTTGTGTCACTTTTCCAGACCGGGTTCTTCAAGAGACAAGCGCGGGAGGATTTACAGAATCTCAAGGGCAATGTAAGTAGTCCCAGTTCATTAAAAATCTAAAAAATCAGCCAATATTTTACAAGACAATAAACGGCATAATAATGGAATTCAAATAAGGAATGCAACATTTCATTAATTTCACAGTTGTTCAATAAATCTATTTTGACCAAAGTCTTATTCGCAAAAGAAATGTGTATTAAGTTTTGACTTTGAGTATGTAATTATGTTTTTATCAACTCTCTAGTTTTCTTGCGCTGGCACATTACTCTTCACTGTGCATAACTTGCCAGTGCAAGGTGCAAGGCTTTGGTCAGGCTCGCAACGGAGGCACCAGGATGATGTCGATGTTGATGTTGATGTTGACAGGTGGATGATGACGACTACAACTTGACACAGGCGCCAGTAGGCGACGATGACGCGCTCAGTGACCTTCAAGTCCTGCAAGAGAAGGACATGGACGAAGCTCTATGATGTCCGATCAGTTCCTATCAACTCTCTTATCGCTTCCATGTCAAGAAGCAGCCATCTCATCCTAGTCGTTATGTTCATTCGTTCCTTCTGTCATGTCCTCTTCAGTCCTCTGTTCCTTCAACTTATTTCCAACAGACTCTCTATCTTTTAGCAAGTCTAAAGCCAAACAAGTACAAGATGTAGAACGCCCTTATCTACTGTAAGGAGCATCCGTAGGACGAAATTAATTTAAGGCTTGAGAGGAAGAAGGTTAGGTTAAAGTCTAGTAATTATGTCTAAGATTGAACCGTACCCCTTCCTCGAAGGTTGGGCATATCTTTTCAATTTAGTTGTAAATGTTTATACATTTGTAGATAAATGAGTTCAAAATTATTGGTTTTTGTAGTTGAACGTATTTTACTTTTCTTATTGTGATGAGCGAAGTGTTTGTAAAGTGAGATATCTGTATATTGTGTATTATTGACTTGGTATTGTTTCTGCTCTCGAAGAGGTTTGTCTCGCAGATTATCCCCTACGACTCAATGAGATTGATTATCCTGAATGAAATGTATTAAATAATTGACAAAGTTGGTTGGTCCCTGCCTGATTGTTGAACACTTTCTTACACCGTAGTTACTACAGAAGTGACCGCCAAAACCATCATTCACTTGTTCGACGTGTCCTTGTGTCAGTCATGACTGAGGAAAGATAGAATCAGACATTGACTTTGTGCTTTTCTGCGCAATCATGTATATATCATGACTTTCTTCAAAACATTTTTAATAATATATAGATACTTTTTATCAAATTCTAATCGTATTCAATTTTTACCTCAAAATCATGGGTTGTTTACTTTTGTTTCCTTTTTCCTAAGATAAATGACGTTTAGTCCGTGGTGACGAAGTGTGGTGTCCCACACATGAAAGGTCAACACTTTTCCAGAAGTGTATCAAGAAGCGCACTTCTTTTAGCATATAAATACAAAATCATCCATACTTTAAAGCTCTATCATGTATCTCAGTATATGTGAATACTCTGATAAATCATTAGTTATGTTTAACAGTTACTTATTGGTCGTTCTAGGTGTTGCGATATGGCAACCACTCATTAGTTGTTGCGTGCGTGGAGTTATCTCATCATAGCTCGGAGTCCCAGTCATTTGTAAATCTCTGTACCTGTAAAAGTCGACTTCAAGAACAGTTCAGTTCAGTTCAGTTCAGTTTTATTTCCAGAATTCATCAATACATTTGAAAGAGGTACAGTGAAAGGACTCCTCTGGTTGACACCATTTAGTGGAGTATGTGGAAAGGTTACTTGAACTAAATCTAGTAGTAACCTAGTATATAAGTAATAGCATTGAAATGAAGACAAATTAATATCTAAATATATGCTACAATTATATTTTACATTTAGGTAATAAATCTAGGTAATATAGGTAATATCTAGGCAATAATAGGTAATTTAGGTAATAAATCAGACATTATAAATAAATAAATTAATTAATTAATTAATATTTGTCCGAGAGGAATTCGTCGATAGAATAATACACCTTATCTACTAATAGTTTGTTGACAAGGGTTTTGAATTGTGAATATTTTTGTATCTCTCTTATACTTTTAGGCAGGGCATTATACAATTTTGTTTTGAAAAAAATAGAGTTCTTTTGAGTGCATGTTGATCTGTGTCTATCTATGTGAATGTTATTGTTCTGTCTAGTATTGTGATTATGAATATCGCTATTTTTTTGTATTTCTTTCCCTTGAGATCTAATTGCTAGTACTGACTCTAGGATGTACAAGGAAGGTAACGTTAAAATTTTGTGTTTTTTGAAGTGTTGCTTGCAATCTGGTTTAATGAAATTGTTGTTATTTTTATTTTTATATTTTAATCCAAAAAGAGCTCTGATTGCTTTTCTTTGCATTACAAATATTCTGGGTGCATCTGTAGAGTTGCCCCAGAATTGTATTCCGTAGCGCAGATGAGATTCAATGTTTGCATGATAGACTAGTTTTGCAGTTTTTGTGTTTGTTAAGTTTACAATAGTTTTTAGTGAGAAATATGCCAAATTAAGTCTACTTAGTAATTTGTCACAGTGACTTCTCCAGTTTAAATTTTTATCTATAATGATTCCAAGAAATTTGATTTTGTCTACAGATTTTAGTTCACAGTTCTTGTTCTTGTTTGAAATTTCTATATTTATATTTAATGGTGTTTCATTTATGTCATTTTTTAATTTAAAGTGCATGAAGTTAGTCTTTTCTTCTTGAATAAGCAGATGGTTATCGTAGAACCATTGTGTTGCATTTTCAAGTGTATTTTTGGCATTTTCTTGAAGATTTAGTTTTGTTTTACCCGTAATTGTGATATTTGTATCGTCTGCATATATTTCTGAATTAGCTACTGTGTCTGGAAAGTCATTTATGTAAATTATAAACAACAATGGACCTAAAATAGAACCTTGCGGAACACCATTTTTTATTGTTTCGGGATTTGACATATGTTTTATTTCGCGTCTGTTCTCATCCATGTGTACTACTTCTACTTGTTGGATTCTATCTGCCATATATGATTTGAGTAAGTTTAGGGCAGGACCCCTAACTCCGTAATATTCTAGCTTGTTTAATAATATTTCATGGTTAATACTGTCAAAAGCTTTAGTTAAGTCACAAAAAACACCGATTGTTTGATCCCCTTTTTCTAATCCTTTTATAGTATTTTCAATGAATTGACCAATGGTATTAGCTGTAGCTTTACTTTTCCTAAAACCACTTTGGTTGTCTGAAAGCAGTTTTTCTCTTTCTAGGTATGCTATTAGCCTAGTGTGTATCAGTTTTTCAAATATTTTGGATATGCTCGGAAGGAGCGATATTGGCCGATAGTTTTCCGAAAGATTTTTGCCCCCTTTTTTATGTAAAGGTATGATTTTTGCTATTTTGAGTTTGTTTGGGAAAATTCCATTATTAATACAGTCGTTAAATATATGTGTTAAGGGTTGAGAGATTTTCTTAATAATTTTCTTTAATATGCAAGTTGGGATGTTGTCAATTCCTGAAGATTTTTTGTTTTTTAATTTTGATGTAATTAGAATAATTTCTGTTTCACATGTGTTGTCCAAGATAAATGAATTCAGAGGTTTCTTTGCCTTTGTTAAATGTTTATGAAAAGCCCTATCCGTTGGATTTATGTCTAGTTTTTGGGCTACTGTGGCAAAATCTCTATTAAGAATATTTGCTATTTTGATTGGATCAGTGTAAGTTTGGTTTTCATGTCTTATGACCAAGTTTTGGGTTTTTTGTATTTTTGAATTGTTAGCGTGTTTTTTTACTATCTCCCAAATGGATTTTGTTCTATCGGTACCCGTTTTCTCCTTTATTTTTTTGTTTATTATCATTCTCTTTGCTGCTTTTATAGTGTTTTTGTAAATTTTTTTGTATATTTTGTAATTTGTTTTTAAAGTTTCTGTTTTGAAGTGAAGCTGTAGATAATAGAGAGATTTAAGGTTTTTGGCTGAGTTTTTTATACCTGCTGTTATCCACTCCTGCTTTATAAATTTATGGTTTATTTTTATATTTTTGGGTGGAAAACATTTGTCAAAAGCCTCGCTAAGTATTGTTGAGAAAGTATTATATTTTTCATTGGAATCATTTAATTTATATATCTCATCCCATGACGTGTCTTCTAATATATCTACAAAAGTTTCTGTGTTTTCCTTACTCAATTTTCTGGTAATAATTGTTTTGCTTGGCGAATTAAATTTTGATTTGAGTTGAATTGATATTATTTGAGCAGTGTGGTCTGAGAGATTATTTTCAGTTACTTTAGTAGAAAACATATAATTTGGTAGATTTGTAGCTATATTATCAATTGTTTTGGCTGTATTGAAACGGGGATCAAATCTCGTGGGTTCTCGTATCGTTAATTTTAAATTATATGAAGATAATAGGTTGTTAAGAGTATCACTATTCCTTGATTTTGAAGCTGTATTTATATTTATATCGCCTGTAAGGATTATGTTTTTATTTTCTGATGTGAGTTTGTCTAGAATGTGGTCCAAAGTGTCCATGAAATTGTTTATATCCCCTACTGGCGATCTATAGATGGAGATTACTACTAGGTTCTTTGTGTTGTTTTCATATTTCAGTTCTACTGCTGATAATTCAATGTCCAATTCCCTACTTAATTCGTTTATGTCATTTCTAGCTTTAATGTTTTCTTTTAATTTATTATTGACGAATATAGCTGACCCTCCGTGTTTGTGAACTACTCGACTAAAATTACTTTCAAGATTATAATTACAGATGTTTATTGAATTCAAATTTTCACTACTCAACCAATGTTCCGTTAGACATATTATATCAATTTGGTTTCCCTTATCATCTTTTGAATCTAAAAACGTCTCTAGTCCTACTTTAGATGTGTTAAGAGCCTGGATATTTTGATGCATGATATTTAGGTTACTGTATTTAGATTGTTTTGTTTTGTTTTGTTTTCTATCTAATGCTTTTGTTTTGACTTTATTGGTTGCGTTGTTGTCGGATGGTTGTGTAATTGTTTGGTTTTGTCAAAGAGATGCTAATATTTTTGGTTTCAAAATGCGCTGAGGGCGGGTTTGTACATTAATAATTGTTTTTTTTATTGTTGCCCCCGTCTTCTTTGTCCCTTCCGGTGCCTTCTTTTTCATATCTGCCTCGGGCAGTGGTGATGATGACGTCTTTTGCCCCGCTACGGCCCCGGTCAGCGGTCTCTTCTTCTCGGACTCAGACCCGAACTTCGGACCCCCCACGGACAGCGTTGTCTTCACGGACGCAGACCCGGACTTCGGACCCCCCACGGACAGCGGTGCCTTCTCGGACGCAGACCCGGACTTCGGACCCCCCACGGACAGCGGTGTCTTCTCGGATGCAGACCCGGACTTCGGACCCCCCACTGATAGCGGTGTCTTCTCGGACGCAGACCCGGACTTCGGACCCCCCACGGACAGCGGTGTCTTCACGGACGCAGACCCGGACTTCGGACTCACCAGGGACAGCGGTGTCTTCTCGGACGCAGACCTGGACTTCGGACCCCCCACGGACAGCGGTGTTTTCTCGGACGCAGACCCGGACGTCGGACTCACCACGGACTTCGGACTCACCACGGACAGCGGTGTCTTCTCGGACGCAGACCCGGACGTCGGACTCACCACGGACAGCGGTGTCTTCACGGACGTAGACCCGGACGTCGGACTCACCACGGACAGCGGTGTCTTCTCGGACGCAGACCCGGACGTCGGACTCACCACGGACAGCGGAGTCTTCTCGGACGCAGACCCGGACGTCGGACTCGCCACGGACAGCGGTGTCTTCACGGACGCAGACCCGGACGTCGGACTCACCACGGACAGCGGTGTCTTCACGGACGCAAACCCGGACGTCGGACTCACCACGGACTGCGGTGTCTTCTCGGACGCAGACCCGGACGTCGGACTCACCACGGACAGCGGTGTCTTCACGGACGCAGACCCGGACGTCGGACTCACCACGGACAGCGGTGTCTTCACGGACGCAGACCCGGACGTCGGACTCACCACGGACAGCGGTGTCTTCTCGGACGCAGACCCGGACGTCGGACTCACCACGGACAGCGGTGTCTTCTCGGACGCAGACCCGGACGTCGGACTCACCACGGACAGCGGTGTCTTCTCGGACGCAGACCCGGACGTCGGACTCACCACGGACAGCGGTGTCTTCTCGGACGCAGACCTGGACGGCATTCCCATCACTGACATGGTTGACCCCACCACGGACTTGGTGGTGCTGTTGCTCACTGGATTTATCACTCTGAGAATTTTGTAGCATAGTTTTCTCTTTCCTCTTTTGCTTAAGTGTAGTCCATGTCTTGTGAAGTCTTCTCTACCCATGGACCCTGCATTTATTACTATTGCTTCACTCATGCCATTTTGGATTTTATTATGTTCTGCTATGAGTCTTTCTATTTTGCTGTTTGTTGAGTCTATTTCTCTTTTGAGGTCTTGTCCTTCAGGATCCTGGCGGTTTGGGATGTTGACGACTATTACATTAGCTTTTGTTCCACAATCTAAAATTGAGTTAAGTGAAATTCTGATTTTGTCGGGCGTTTTCTTTGGGATATTATTTGTTCCCGCCATGATTATTAGAGTGTCCTGTTGCTCCAGGCTGTGATCAATCGACGTCACAACTTCCTCGATTGGCGCGCTGGGTTTGAAATTGCACTCTACTAACGTGTTTTGCTTGTTATCATCTAGCAGGTGTTGCAGAATGTTTGCAAGTCCTCGGCCATGGCTGTCCGCTAGAATTTGCACTTTTTTGTGGGAGCGAGATCTAGGGGTGGATGATGGCACTATCTTGCGTGTAGATTGATCGTTTCTAGTGCCAGTGGCAGCAGGCGTGGTAGCAGGCGTGGCAGCAGGCTCTTTCCTTCCTGCGGCAATGTCGCTGTACAGTGGCTCATTCTGGCGGGAGTCTGAAGAATGACTATTGTTCTGCACGTGGCTTCGTATATTTTCACTTGAATTTAAGTTAACTTGACGATGTCGGTCGTTTAAAAGAGTGTCTAATCTTATCTTTAATAACTTGATTTCATTCATCAGCATCGAGTTTATAGCAGTCTGGTTGTTCGAATGATTGTTGTCTCCAAGCATGAACTGCAGGTCCATGTCTCTGTCCTCGTGCGCGCAGCGCTGGCAATATTTTGTATCCATTATACCGGCTACCACAGTTTTAGGAAAAACTAATTTTATTAACAAACACTAACACTCACGTCACTAGAAACTATTGAACTGTAGAAAAGGTTATTTTAGACGCCACATATGTTTGAAATTGATGAAAAACTGGTTTCGAAAATCACGGCACTAGTCACACGCGGCCATCTTGTCTTTAGGTGACGTGAGGTGACTTTAGGTAACAATCGGGAACGTGAGCAACAGATCTTCCAACTCAGTGGATGATGACATCAACTTCATGATCTTAAAAATTACAATGTAATATTTTATATTGTTTAACATTTCAATTATGAAGCTGGAGGTGGAAGAGTGAGGCAGAAGAGTCAGAAGGCTAGCCGATTAAGACATGTATAACCCTAGTATCTTAGAGTAAGGAGCAGTGGGCTATAGTATGTCTGGTTAGACAATGTGTTTATATGTATTTTCTGCCCGTGACCCAATAATATTGGAACCAGGATTTTCTTCAAATAAAATAACATTTGCAAAAAACTGCAAGAAATTGGACTTTGTTGGACTCGGACAAAAGGCTAATTTTCACTTTCAGTATTCTCTTTTCTACTATAATATGAGTATTAGTGTGCCAAAAAATGTCAAATACGTTGTCGGTGCAAGAAAAGCTAAACAGAAAGTGTGATTGAGTAATCTTCATACAAGTTCGTGGATCTTGACAGTTTTTGATTTATTTGATTTATTTTTATTTTACAAAATGGTACAGAGAGTGTGTTCACACAGTGTTTACATATTTGTTTGATATATACCCCAATAAGTCACGAAGACTTGTGTCGGGGCCTATTTTACATGGATAACACATGGACATTTTACATGGATTTATATAATAGACCAGAGACATTATTATACGGAATGTAATATATAGCTGAACGATTACTAAATACTAAATATGCTCAATATAAGAAACACTTATTCCTTTTTATTTCCCCATTTTCGACCTCCTGCAGTGTAAATCACTCTGCAGTCTTCATTTTCAACATTCGAATCAAACAAGCGGTCTCAATGATTTCGATTAAAACATCGATCTCAATACAAGTCAATACTGAAATATGGTAAGGGATTGGTTAAAATTTGGAAATTTGCACAGTTATATCAATAATATTAACGATTAAATAATTTTAGTGATGTTTGTCATTTAAAATACAATTAAATTTGGCCGTCAATGCTTTATATTTGAACAATAATATGGTATTATTCCAAAATTTAGTTCCTTTATATGTTTTCTACCATCGTTTCAGTTTTGGTAAAATTCTTACAGTGGAAACATAATTTTAATTTAAGGGGGAAATCTGCTCCTCCATCTTTAGCACTTACAATTTAGTTCAGGTACCCCATCTAATTCTTCGATATTATTGAAGACGATACAAAACGAAAAAAAAATGTTGACAGATTGAAAACTTTGTATTCGCACAATCAAGATCAGCTCTGCACTCTAGTGGTGGAGATGTGGTACTAGAGGAAAGGGTTCAACATTCAATTCTCCATAAGGAACCTGTAGAGTTTGGATACCTCTACTTCATACACTATTAAACATAGAACCCTGAAAAAAGTAACGAGTATAGAAAAGATTATGCTTTATCGATCTGTCACCTCAGAATTTTTCTCCGAGGTTAAATTGCAGCGTAATAATCATGCAAACATGAAATGCAGCAGCCAATCAGAGTACAGGAAATGGTTCAACAGACCAATCAGGCTACAGTATAAGCCGTATTAGCTTCATACGGAAAGTTATTTTATAATTATTTAGACACAATAAATGCATTTCTGAGGTGACAGATCGAATAAGCATAATCTTTTCTATACTACTTACAATTTTTATGGTTCTATGTTTAATAGTGTATGATGTAGAGGTATCCAAACTCTACAGGTTCCTTATGGATAATTGAATGTTGAACCCTTTCCTCTAGTACCACATCTCTACCACTAGAGTGCAGAACTGATCTTGGTTGTGCGAATAGGCCACTGATTTTATGCAATATAATTTACGACGAGTAGAGTGAAATCATCATATCATGGTTTACTCTTTGCACTCTTCTTCCGTTTTTCCTCAATCACCAAGTCGTTAGCTGGGTGACCACAGGCGAGGAAACTCCAGTGCTGCGTATTTTTAGCGCTAATATCTGTGTAGAGACTAGGCAAAGTGTTTGCTTGTGTCGCCACAATCACCGGATATGTTCTCCGCCGCCTCCTGGGTCGCGCGTGAGAGTGACAGTCAGTCGTGGCGAGCGAGAGAGTGACATTCAGTAGTGGCGAGCGAGAGAGTGACATTCAGTAGTGGCCAGCCAGAGAGTGACAGTGACAGTCGAGGATCATGCCGTGAGCATGCAACTTGCACTCAGCAACGCATGTAAGTCAACAGGTGATTTTACATCACAACACAAGCGTTCGTCCCGAAACTTAATAGACGTAACGTCAAGTAGGACACAATTTCAATCAATCAATTCGCGATTCTATTTTAATGAAGATAGTGAAAAAGTTCGAGACATTCACAAAATAGTAGAGAAATGCAATCATTAGACTGAAACAAACTGAACATGCAGTTAATGACATTTCCGAAATTCCGTTCTGGCCAGATGACACTGTCGCGTCAATTTTCGTGAATTTTCACGATTTTCACGGCACTTAAAATTTGTAGTGCCATTGCTCGATAGGTCCAAAATATATATTTTTTAAAATTACCATTCCAAAAAACTTTTTCCAATATTCCAACTCTATGTAAGTATAAAAGATACGTATAATGCCTTGCAGTTTTCAACTTCAGTCCAATAATAAGTGTTCACTTTATGAGATGAAATAATGCGTGGTGTAATGGTACGTATATCAGCAAATAACTCCTGCTCTCGCGTTCACAACACACAGTTTTCAAAGTGTTTTTATCAGTACATTTTATCTCGTGATACTAGCATAAAAACCCTCATTAGTCACTTTATTGTTGAGCATTTAATCACATAATGTGCATAATAATATTTGTTACTTTTTCATAACTTAATAATGAACAGTAAAACTTGTCACGTAATCTCTGTGTAATTGAGTCACTTCCCTTGCGTAGTGTGAGTCAGTATGCGGTGTCAGAAGGCTCTGGACTAGCCATGACTCCAGACGTCTCTTGGGCCGTGGTCTTATCGGTCTGGGTGGCCGTGACGCGAGGCTTCAACCTGGCGCCGGAGCATGCGCAGGTGGTCCAAGATCCGTACATGAAGGAGGACGGGATGAGCGACTTCGGTTACACAGTAGCCCTGCAGAGGAGGACGCAGGGCCGAGCAGGATTCTGGTCAGTTCACATGGAATACTAAGACACCTCATACTCATACCTCCCCTCATACTAAGACACCTCATACTCATACCTCCCCTCACACTAAGACGCCGCATACTCATACCTCCCCTCATACTAGGACACCTCATACTCATACCTCCCCTCACACTAAGACACCGCATACTCATTCCTCCCCTCATACTAAGACACCGCATACTCATACCTCCCCTCATACTAAGACACCTCATACTCATACCTCCCCTCATACTAAGACACCTCATACTCATACCTCCCCTCATACTAAGACACCGCATACTCATACCTCCCCTCATACTAAGACACCTCATACTCATACCTCCCCTCATACTAAGACACCTCATACTCATACCTCCCCTCATACTAAGACACCTCATACTCATACCTCCTCTCATACTAAGACACCGCATACTCATACCTCCCCTCATACTAAGACACCGCATACTCATACCTCCCCTCATACTAAGACACCTCATACTCATACCTCCCCTCATACTAAGACACCTCATACTCATACCTCCCCTCATACTAAGACACCGCATACTCATTCCTCCCCTCATACTAAGACACCTCATACTCATACCTCCCCTCATACTAAGACACCTCATACTCATTCCTCCCCTCATACTAAGACACCTCATACTCATACCTCCCCTCATACTAAGACACCGCATACTCATTCCTCCCCTCATACTAAGACACCTCATACTCATTCCTCCCCTCATACTAAGACACTGCATACTCATACCTCCCCTCATACTAAGACACCTCATACTCATACCTCCCCTCATACTAAGACACCTCATACTCATACCTCCCCTCACACTAAGACAGGAAAGCGCAGAGTAATTTTGAAAATTATGAGTAGACGTATGCCATTTGTCAACAAAAAATGGAAAGGAAAGAACTTCAAAGGGCTTCATTTCTTAAAATTCAAGCATTTTTTCTTAAAAGTTCACTTCATCTCAAAAATATTCAACCAATCTGATTTGAGTGATTTTCTGATCTTTTGAGCTGCAAAAATAATTGTTTTTATATATTTGTACCATTAGCCACATTGTCAAGTAATTAACATCAACAAATTTGAAATTTTTATTATTGATTGAAAGTGAATTCATTCTGCCTACTTATGAGAATGATTGCGATTTTGAAATAAGTCTTCTTGCTTACCTTGGTGCGATCACATAAAATAAGAACTTTCTCATCACGGTGACAGGCATCTTATCTCACCCTAGAAGGCCGTGAATAACATTGAGATGAGAAGCTTATCACCCTTGACAAGAAAGTTCTCTTCCGTTCTTGTCACGGTGACAAGCATCTTATCTCACCTTAGAAGGCCGTGAATAACATTGAGATGAGAAGCTTCTCACCCTTGACAAGAAAGTTCTCTTCCGTTCTTGTCACGGTGACAGGCATCTTATCTCACCCTAGAAGGCCGTGAATAACATTGAGATGAGAAGCTTCTCACCCTTGACAAGAAAGTTCTCTTCCGTTCTTGTCACGGTGACAAGCATCTTATCTCACATTAGAAGGCCGTGAATAACATTGAGATGAGAAGCTTCTCACCCTTGACAAGAAAGTTCTCTTCCGTTCTTGTCACGGTGACAGGCATCTTATCTCACCCTAGAAGGCCGTGAATAACATTGAGATGAGAAGCTTCTCACCCTTGACCAGAAAGTTCTGTGACTCTGAGCTTGTCACATGTCACAGGTTGATGGTTGGGGCGCCACGAGCCAAGTCCACTGGGACCAACCGGTACAATAGGCCTTGGACCTTAAAGGCCTCGGGGGCGATGTACCGCTGCTCACTCCACCGCGCGGACCATGTCTGCACGCCACTGCTCCTCGACACTGTAGGTGAGTACCTATTCTCAGGGTTCGTCGTCAACCAAGTAGCGCTGACTGAGACGTTGGGACAATGTCACAATCTGACAGAACCGAGGTATTGTACCAAGCGAGCAGGAGCGAGCGTCTTGAAACTTGACTCGGTTTTTTTCTGACTGTTCTTTTCGCAATACAGATCAAACAAAGTCACTGAGCAGGCCAATTTTTTCAAAAAAGATTTATTACTATTCCGTTCTGTTACCGAATGATTTCTAGCAAAATAGGTGTATTTGGTTTCATCGGAAACATGAGATGTAGTTTTTACTTAGCTTAACTAAATGGCAATCTGAAAAAAAAACTCTTTGTTGAAATTGAAACTGGAATCGTTTGACTGATCATCATCACATTTTGCATGGTCATTAGGACCAGCATTACAAGTGTTTTTTTGGACAAATTCAGACAAATCTGTAATGAATTTCAAATATATTTTACTGACATTTTATGCTCGTTTTGAAATATTGGCCAAACTTTACCTACCAAAGAAATGTCAGATATATTATCACTGCTTCTTTGATGAATTCATTTTTCTTCTTTAATTTTTTTTGGCCAGAAAGCCGAAGTTTCATGGACGTTTGCGCGCAAAATTTAAATTTGTATTTATTTATTTTTAATTTTTAATTTTTATCACTTTTTTATAGTTGTTTTATTGAATTATTTAAAAATCCCATCATGGCTTTGTGTATATTTGTTCCAAATTGTTATTTGAAGTCAGTCCCAGCAAGTGTTCAACTGATATTGGTCTTTGAATTGTTTCTATAATTAGGTATGCCAAAATAATTTCCTGGATTCTATGTATTGTGGTAGGTCCAGAGTTGGGTAAGTTACTTGTAAAAAGGAACTAGTTACTCTGTAAGTTACCTGATCTCAAAAGGAACTAAGTTACTTGGTAAGTTACTTGATTTGAAAAGTAACTGAGTTACTTTTAAGTTACTTTAAAGTTACTTTTCGGATATTTTTTCGAAAAAAAACAAACGTGATTGAACTCCGCCGAGGGTTTAACTTGTTCGTCTAATAGGCGAGCAAAGCAATTTTATTATTTGTATTTACTCACAGTCATCGTGCTCACAATCAAAAAAATAAATTTAAATTGCACTCGCGGTAACTGGTAAATTTATTGCATGCACCTCGTTCTCTTCACTTCTTTAAATGGTCCATCCATGTGACAATCGCTTTGATTTGTGAAAGACTGCATCTGATTGGGTATAGGTACATTTTATGTAAAAACGACCCTTATTGGCTAGTAATGAATGACGTCATACTTGTTTTCACTTTGGATTGGTATGATTCTCGGAAAAACTTGCAGCGCATCTGCAAGCATCCCCCAGCCCAACTACCTGCTAATGACTTGTGGAAGGAAATAGATCAATGGGAAGGAAGGACACACATTTCATTTCCTGTGATTTGTTGTCTGGGTTTATGATTTTCTCTCAAGAGGTAGATAGGGAGTTTGTAGACTGTGAAAATATTATATTTTTGTCAAATTATTTCACCTAAAAGTAACTTTTAAATTAACGAAAATTAAGTTACAAGTTCCTGTAAAATTGTAACTTAGTTACTCACAAAGTTACTGAGGATGAAAAGTAACTAGTTACCCCAAAAGTTACCTTAAAAGTAACTAGTTACCAGTAACTAGTTACTTTCGTTAAGTTACTACCCAACTCTGGGTAGGTCGCAATTAAAGAATATGTGATTTAGTGTCTCGACTTCCTCTTCGCAGTCACATATGGGATCCTCCACAACACCTATTCTATGAAGGTGCTCTTTGGTGCTGCAGTGGCCAGTTTTCTTTCTTGAAATTGTTGTTATACTTGCTATGCTTTTAATTTCTTCGCTATATCATGGTTTTAGATCCATCCTATTTCTTAATCTTCCGTGACGAATGATTATTTTTGTAATGAAGCCATTGTAACTACCATTGATACATAATTTCTTTCTTGATGTCTGTTATAAAATCAGTGTATGAGAGGTTCATTAAATCTACATTGTTTATGTTAGCGGACTTCGCAAGTTTATCAGCTTCTTCATTTCCTGACAAAATTTCATTAGATTATCTTCAAAGGGGTTCCCAAGGTCTGTAGAGAAACAAATTTCACAAGAATATTAATTATCAAAGCGTTATCAACGCAATTTTTCCTTGTATTCGCTCAAATTAGTGATACGTGATTAGTGATTCTATGGAGCCGCTTCTGGCAAGATGGCTTTTGGAAACTTTTTAGATGCAATTTTGTATTATTACAGTTCGTTTTTCCTAGTGCAGTGAAAAAGGAGAAACAATTGAAATTGAAATTTAATTGCATGTTTACTTTTTTAGCCATAACAAATAACTATTTAGCCATTTCTTTTATATAAATGTGCCCCTTATATCCGCCCTGATCCGCCCCTATCTCTCACAGAATCCACCAGAGGTCAGTCGTGTTACTTATTTTCTGGAATAGACAGATAGTTACCTAATGGATACAAAATATGTTAAATCCCGCACCTCCCCGGACTTCCCCATCATGTAAACATTGAGCAGGAACTCACAGTGTCCTTATCTTCTGCTAGTGCATCGCTACTCTTCCGTCGGCTCCGCTGACAAAGCGGATAGGACAAGAGATTGAAACGTCCTTCCACAATTCTTCCACACTGTAATTTTTGGGGGGAAATATTTGTAAACGAAGTATGGGAAAATTACAAAAGTGTATGAGATATACAAATTTGTAAGTTCCCCAATAATTAGAAAATATTCCAAAGATGTGTATGGGAAAATACACAAAAATAAAATATATGTAATATCTCCACAATTGGCGTTTAAAACCTGGTTAGGTAGCAGCACTTGTCCTGTGTAGTATAGATCAAGGTGTATAGAAGTAATGTGTAGGGTTTTCGGGTAAGAGCAGCCTTCATTGACTATTTATGAACATATTTCAGATCAGTGGCGGCTATTTGGCTTTACAACGGTGTGCAATTTCATAGGAGGACGTAGAAGAAAGTACAATGGGGGTCTGGGGGAAGGGCCCCCCAGCACATGCGGGTCCGGGGCGCATAGCCCCGGATTTTTTTGTATCTAGTTTGAAATTGATGCATTTTTACGTGTTTTGGAGAGCAAAATTATTAGACAAAACATTTAACTTCCTACTTCCTGGATTACTTATAGGCGATTGTTTGTTACATTTGGTGGGAGCAGCCTCAATGGTCACATTGTGAAATGTAAGAATTTCTGAATTACATTTTAATGGTCTTACCTGTCAATATATCTGTAAGCATAAATCATACACAGTAAGATTCACACCCACGCATACACTGCTTCGTAGCTTGCCTACAATTTTTGCTAAACGGAAGCAATTTTTAATAATTTTCTTGGATGATCAGGTGTGCAATTGTCACACCTTGCACACTGTAATAGCCGCCACTGTTTCAGATATATCAAAACAATATTAAGCAATTAAATGTTCCCCACACACTAACATGCATTTTGGAAACCCTTTTACCAATCTTTAAAACAGATTGCAGATGATTGTTTCTCCCGCACAGCGTCCTTCGGGAATAAATGAAAGGAGAGTCCATCTGCAGCTGTTGATTCTTTGTTTGAACATTGAGGAACACTACAGTATCGATTTGCTGCTTTTAGTTTGCTTTTAATTGGTAAATTCACCGGTTTAACATCCATTGACAGCATAGAAAACAAATGAAAAACAAATGATTTTACACACATAGGCTAGTTGGCGAAGTAGCCTCCAGATGTCGACTCCTTTGATTTTAAACGCGAATTGACATGGAACTTCTCAGTTTTATATAATCACGGTCTTCTGGAAATTTCTACAAATTTGCTAAGAATTTTGAATTTCTAGAAGACCGTTTTACCATGGCAACACAATTTTACATGTAAAACTGCACTTTTCAGATGGAAAAACGTAAAAATAAAGCAGTAAACCCCTCATAGCTCAGTAAAACATCCACGAAGGTATACATTTAATTAAAATAAAATATTGCATCTGATACACGCTATAGTAGTTTTTCAAAAAATTCTATAGGTGGGAAAGCAGCCAAATACACCTTTAAAAATATCAGCATGACTTTTTCCGTATGGTCGCAATGTTATAATGAGAAAGAAACTGTAACTTTTAAGCGATATATCTCGAAAATTAGTTCACGTTGACCACTTTTTCTCACTATATTATGATGCAGAACATAAAAATCTATTTATATGCGAAATTTAAACAATTTCTATACATAAGTGAAATTCGGAGATCCCTCCTTAATTTCCAATAATTTGAGAATGTTCCTAAGTTGTGTATGGGAAAAGACACAAAATATAACTTATCGGTTTTGCGATGGGCTAAAATCCAGCAGAGACATCGTATAATTTATACGAAATAATAATAAATATTATTATTATATATTATACGAAATAGTTTAATTGGAAAATATTCCAAAGAAATTAAATTTAAAAAATATTATAGGAAATAATTCTTATTCCTAGTACGTGTATGTCAGGGGTAGGCAACCTTTTTTGATGAAGGAGCCAATTTCCCCAAAAGTAATAAATTAGATAAAGTTTTTTTTAATTCCAACAATTTAAAAGTGATTGAACAAACTGAATCAAATATCCTTCCAATTGTGGCCCAACAGGCCGTTTTTTAGAATTTCAACGGCATTCTAAAATAAACTGTTGCCCCGCAGGGCGTCTTTTATTTATTTGAATTTTCTGATTTTTCGATTCCAGATCTTTATTTAAATTATAAAGAGGCATTCAAGAACCACCAAGGAGCCGCAGGTTGCCGACCTCTGATGTATGTGACATACACATATTTCGATTATTTCCCTAAACACCATCCATATTCAAACTAACTCAAAGCAAGTCTAAGCCGGCAGCACCATCAAGTGACAACAAAATGTTTGAAACCCCACTTTGATAAGTATACCTAAATCATTCCCCGTGGTCCATAGTTGTTAGAGCATGGGCCTACTAATCCGAAAAACGTGAGTTCCAGGCTCGTCCGGGTCATAATAATTTGTATTTTGTGTATTGATCATAAATTACACTGTCTCTTAAACTCCATTCACAGAATTGAAAAAAGTGTAACTCAAGGAGTTTTCAATTAAACTTTAGAATTTTTGAGTGAGCTCAGAATATCAAATAATGCAAATTTTTCGGGAAAGGTTATAAATAACTAGCGATTTTCCAAATATTTTGGTAAATTGCCTATACATGGTATTGGGAAAGATTATACTAAACTGGAGATTTTCCAAATATTTTGGGATATTTCAGTTTTTGTCCATGTGAAATATCTCAAACATGTACCACCGTACACGACTTTGGAACCACCTTCAAAAGTTTTTTTTTTTTACCTTTGAAACTATACGATTTTGTAACAGTAACTTTCATTATTTATGTGTACGAAAAATTTCAAAAATGTATTTGGTAACAGGGACAGGGTACCCCGAAGTGTTGAATTTGCCGTCTGGCGGCTCGATTAATTGACACATTAGGAAAAACACATTTTTTGAACAGTGCAAACTATAGTTGATAACACAGTCTCCATTTATCCTCATTCGATATCAGACCGACACACGCACAAAATCAACATAGGGCTAATTCCACGCCAAAATGGCCCAAAAAAGTGAAAAATTTACGTCACCATCTTTAATGTTGGTCAAACTTGGTAGAATTGTTTATAAACCTAAACAAACACATACGTATTTTTTTGTTTCTCCCTATCTCTAGCGGGGCCGGAGCAACACACCCCTAAAGAAACCAACTTTAAGCAGGGGTGTAATTACAATATAAATCATATCTTTTGATCCGTTTGAGATAATGGAGCGATCTTTTTTAGAAAATATTGCTAATGACGCAACCTTTGAACGAGTCTCATTAATTTCAAAAAATTATTTTTGCGACAGGGGTGACCAAACCAAATTTTGACTAAAAGAGCCCCCTCAAAAAAGGTCCCTTTTAAAATTCTCAAAAAAATATATGTTACTAGTCATTAGTATGACTACAACCTCACCAAGTTTGGTTATAGGGCAATGAGTAGTTTTGGAGTAGTGAAATAAAGTTCGTAGTCATGTTTGAGAAATACCTACGTGTTTCGCGATTCGCGAAGCCATTGCGCTACAAACAGAGTTCCGTCACAATTTTATTTGTCATATGAACAATATAACCACATGAAATATTCCTTTTCAGACATATATCGAGTTATTTCTTAAAGTTTTACCTATCCAAAGTATACACACATTTTGCATTATAGACTTATTGAGCAGTATCTTAAATTTACAGTCAAAATAAAGAAATGTGTATATAGGTACACCCGCGGTCACAGAAATTGCTTGCAGAATTCTAAGTCCTTTTCAAAACTTGATGAACTAGACGAAAATACGGAGGTAAACGCAGATTTCGAGCATGTGGGGTTGGAGGGTTTGATTTGAAGAACCATTCAACCATCCCATACATAATAATTATTTCTTCATTCAACAAATATTGATGTTAATACGAGCTCCAACTTGGCAGTTCACCGTCAATTTTTCTGACCGCGGGTGTACCTACTTCTATCGTTTGCTATGTGATGGAAACTTGTATTTTTTCTTTACTAAAGTATGAACATTGTTGTTTACGATTTTATAAACGACAAGGTCGTCACCTTATCATAATTATGGCAATACATATTATTGTAATTCACAGTAAAAGTTAAAATCCTTCCCTGAAATTGATAATATTACCATTGAATATTAAATCTTTACAAGGATTTAATATTCAAAGATATTACCTACGTTACAGACACTTTTGAATCATTAAGTTACCATATTATTTGCTGTGACTATACCCCGCAAAGGCTACTGTCCAGAACGTGAAACTCATGATGCTTGGGGCGAAAATTGCCGATCTCACTGCCCAAGATGCCAAGCCATTGAAGACTTATCGAGATTGCCTGGCATCTCTGATCTGCACGTCACCGCAACCAGCCTGCCATCTGGGAGAGTGCAAGTCCTGTCCCGGTCCATCCAGCCTCAAGGAACATCTCCGTGACCTATTCGACGAGAATCTCATTGAAAACGTTTCTTTCAATAAGTGGACGTCCGTCGATAGGTGCACGTTGGAGACAGTTGGAATGGGTGCTGATGAGTTCCTTGAGACTTTCTGCGATAAGCTCAGTGTTCTTGTCAGACACGCGTTCATAGCCACCCAGCAGTCGGACTATTGCAAGCAAGTGAACTCTCCTGGTTGAAGCCAGGAGAGTATCTTGTAATCTGTGATTTTGCAGAAAATTACTCATTCGTATTACAAGATGCTGCTCAAGGTTTCCACTGGAACAACTCTCAGGCCACGATCCATCCATTCGTTGCCTACTTCAATGTGGATGGAGTCGAGCAACACGTGAGCTTCGTGGTCGTGTCCGACTGCCTCCAGCACAACACGGTGGCGGTGCATCTGTTCCAGAGGAAGTTGATTGAGTACCTGACCAACATTCACTCTGCATTGCCCAAGAAGCTTTTCTACTTCTCTGACGGAGCGGCTTCCCAGTATAAAAATAGGAAAAACTTTGCAAATATATGTCACCACTATGAGGACTTTGGGATTGACGCCGAGTGGCATTTCTATGCCACGTCGCATGGCAAGGGAGCCTGCGACGGCGTCGGGGGCACTGTCAAGCGTCTGGCTGCACGCGCAAGTTTGCAGCGTCCCTATGAAGATCAGATAATTACACCTATAGACTTATATGATTGGGCCAGGGAGCATGTCGAAGCGGTCAACTTCGTCTTCTGCACCATTGAAGACCATGAAGCAGAGGAGGAGTTTCTGAAGGATCGGTTTCTCCATGCGCGGACAATACCAGGCACTCAAAAGCTGCATTCATTTTCACCCACTTCAACGTCGACAGCTTCCACCAAGATATACTCATTTGCTGACAAGTTCACAGAACAAATCGTCACACATTAATCATTTTCGGTCCAACTAATCTGTCCAATATTCAATCTGTCCAGTGGTTTCAACCTTTCCAAAATAAAAAAAATACCTCATACATTGGTTGAGACCTTGGCGAGGTTATGGGGCTTCTACTAACGTCAACCATTCAATTTCCATTGGCAATTTCACCATAATGATAACAAAATGTACAAAATGTAACTTGAGTTAACTTGCAGTCATCGTATAAAGTTCGAACATATGTTTTTTTAACAGTAGTAATACAAATGCCCCCCCCCCCCCCCCGAACACAGACCAAAAGTAAACCATCTATGTCTGAAAAGGAATATTTCATGTGATTGTATTGTTCATATGACAAATAACATTGTGACGGAACTCTGTTTGTAGCGCAATGCTTCGCGAATCGCGAAACACGTATTTCTCAAACATGACTACGAACTTTATTTCACTACTCCAAAACTACTCATTGCCCTATAACCAAACTTGCTGAGGTTGAAGTCATACTAATAACTCATAACATATATTTTTTTGAAATTTTTAAAAGGGACCTTTTTTGAGGGGGGGCCATTATAGTCAAAATTTAGTTTGGTCACCCCTGTCGCAAAAACATTTTTTAAAATTAAATATTACTAGTTTAAAGGTAGAGATATTAGCAATATTCTCTAAAAAAGATCACTCCATTATCTCAAACGGATTAAAAGATATGATTTATATTGTAATTACACCCCTGCTAAAAGTTGGTTTCTTTAGGGGTGCGTCCCTCCAACACCGTTAGAGATATGGCGAAACAAAAAAACACGTATGTGTTTCTTTAGGTTTATAAACAATTCTACCAAGTTTGACCAACATTAAAGATGGTGACGTAAATTGTTGGGACGCTTTGGCAGGGAATTACCGATAGGAAAACCACATTATCTAGATACACGGCGCCATGTTTTCGCAATAAGTCTGACAGAGCCGACCAAAGTGACCAATGTGGTGTAGTGCTGCTGTCCGGTCTACGTCAATGAGGGGCAGAATTCCACATGGGTAACCATGGGGTGAGATTTTAAGAAATAGAAGAAATGTGGATGTCATTAAAGCTATAGGTCGCAGCTTGCAAGAGCGCTAGCACGGAATGAGCGACCATGTTTGAACTTGCAGAGAGGAACGAGGTCCTCAACAACAACGTCGAGAAGTACTCGGAGCGTCGCGAGGAGGCGTGGATTGGCGGCGCCATGGACGTGCAGGACGACGGCGACGGCGTCGTGGTGAGTCTCAATGTCTCTGAGCAATCTGCAATCCATGCTGTCAGTGTCATTATCTAAACAATTAGCTGAATAAGCCATTCCACTGTGAAGAAAGTAATGGATGTTTTTCGTGAGGTATCATTGCTGACTGCACCTTGTTGATGCACGTGCTGACTGTATAGTCACCTCTATAATTATGTCCTGATAAAACTCACCCCCTATCGCGACTACCAGTCGTACATACGTAGTATAAGTTTCCTAGTACAAAGGGGTGATTGCAAGACTGGTTTTAACGCTGGCTTTTATCGGGACATTTAGAGGGGACTGAGGGAGTTGTCATTTTACAAGATCGCAGAATGACGACAACGTGTTGCATGTGCAGGTGTGCGGGCCGCGATGGATCAACGATTACTATCCCAATGACTACCTCCTCAACGGGATCTGCTATCTGAAGAACAACATGGCGGACTCAACTAGTCCAGCGGCAAAGCTCTTACCTCTCATCGCCAGTGGTAAGGATAAGCGAGCGTCACTACTATACGGTATATTTAAAATCTTCTAATTGCATTCTTCATAACCACCTTTATAATAATAATAGTTTTTAGTTTTGTATAGAAAGTAAAGGTAAATATCAATATCTAGAATGCACAACCAAATGACTTCAAACATAAGTAATTCACTAGTTATTAAATTTAATGTATTTTATATTGATCAGTAAGCTGGACGTCAATCAATACTGTATTGTGGACAGCATCTGTGTCTCTGTTTGTTCTTTGTTGTTTTTGTTTATTTTTTGTTTTATTTTTTGTGTTTTTGCAGGCAATGCCTAGGCTAAACAATTCAACTGATCAACCTGAAATTGTATACACTCACTACTGCCATATAAGTGGTCTCGTGTATAGATATTGAACGAGATCCAGTGATTTTTGTGATTTTCCGTTTGACATATCAACTTTAAACTTTACATGGTCATTGGGACCAGCTTTATATGTATTTTTGACAATTTTTCAGACTAATCTGTCGTTAAATATAAAATGCATATCAATTGGTTGAATGGTTTAGCCTGGGCCTGGGTTTATTGCCTACAAAACACAAAAAAACAACAAACTTAAAAAAAAAGTGCCATAAGTGTACCGAGTTGACGCTAACTAAAATTGACTCACAATCCTGCAGAATTGACTTGTCTCTGTTGTGTTGGCTGCATCGGTTTCAGATCGCCAGGCCTTCTATCTCAATGACAGCAAGGAAAGTGGAATGTTCTACTACTGCTTCGGTCAAGCCGGAATGTCCACTCACTTGGTGCAGGTACAAATCCTACATTAATCCAATCAATGGGATGTTTATCAATCTCAGTTGAACTAAAATTGCCCTAAAACTAGAATCTGATCTTGAGAATCACAAGAATATTCCCGTATTTCAAGAAAGATTCCAGATCTAAACGTGTAGTTTTGATAATCTCATTTACTTGTTTGCAGAATGGACAAGAATTACTCATTGGTGCCCCTGGGGTGTTGGACTGGGAAGGTAAGTAACTTGTGTTGTGTACATTTGAAGAACTGAGCTTGTGTCTAGCAGTCCGGTGTGTTTCAGGGACCGTGATCCGCTACAGATATCGCGACGTCAACCCGGCGCATGCGCCTGGACTGGAGGGGTTGGCTGTCCGACACGATCTCATCAACCGCAACATCCCGCATCCAAAGATCAAAAGAAATGTCAGCGAATTCGGCTACTTAGGTGAGAAAAAGTTATTCTTCTTAATTTTCAGAACCGACATTTCAGAAATCATGGTCGGTGTACCTCAAAACTCACAAACAGCATTTTAAAAACGTTGATGCTGGTCTCAACTTCTAAATTTAACAAAAATGTTTTTGGGGACTAACAGAACTATAGATGCTTGAGGAATCTGTGTCTTAAGGTTACTGAAATATTTGACGATTATGTGTAGAAACGTATATAAATGTTGTGCTGTATTGCCAGTAAAATAACGATATTGGAGAAGTTCCAAACATAGATAGATGGGCATATAGACAATAGGCGAACTGTTGACTGTATCAAAACTAGTTTTCTCAAAAAGAATCATTTTTGAGTTAGATATGAAATACTCACGTGTTTTTGTTTCTCTATCTTGTGAATACAACAAAAATAAAGTGCATAGAACACAAAAGGTCTTTCAAAATGTGAGTTAGGATCTCATTCGTCCGGCTGGGAGTATAGAAAAGAAATTACAATTCAATCTTTCATCACAATTCATTACAATTCAATCATGCCGGTGCCTGTTCAGGCTACGCCGTGGACTCGGGCCGCTTTGTGGCGGAGCAGACTTACTACGTCGGCGGAGCTCCGCGCGGAGCGGAACTGCTCGGCTCCGTCCTGGTGTTCGACTTCCCGGAGGATCGAGGGGAGACCGCTAGTCTGGACGTCCTCGCCGAACTCACAGGTAACTTCACAACACATGTCTCTGTGCAAGACTGGACCGTGGCATGACGTGACATTGTGACTTGACGTGGCATTGTGACTTGACGTGACATTGTGACGTGTTTCAGGCACTCAGTTCGGCGAGTACTTTGGCTCGGCGCTCTGCGTGCTCGACGTGAACGCTGACGGGCTCGACGACTTGCTGGTCGGCGCCCCGCTGCACTCGCTGCGCAGCGCAGGCACGCAGCTGCAAGGTGACGAGGGACGCGTCTATGTCTTCATCAACCAGAATAGTGTAATTACAACATCAATAATTATATCACATTATCGGTGATGTGCAATCAGTTCGTTATGTGATTGCAGAAATTTTCAATGATTTTTTCAGTGCGTTATTTTTTTGCTATGATTAAGTTTTAATACTAGAAGCTTTGGTATCGATTCCTGTTAATTTAGCAATTAATTAGTTGTCCAAATTCTCGGAATTATATTTTACATCGCCTGATTTCTGTTAATATACTTCGCAGTCAAACAAGATCATTTTGCTGTCGCCAATGCCCGACGTCATCATGGGCAACTCTCACCCGGGTGCCAGGTTCGGGTCCAGCATCGGCAAGATCGGTGATGTCAACAAGGATGGGTACAACGGTGAGTACAGACAATATCAAATCGTGCTTACATTTATGATCAATTTGTTCAACAGGTAGGTATATTCTTCAGCAGACGTTTGTTGAAGGATGTAAGTGCGGACTAATCTATTCAGGCAGATTTAGAATATAAACAAAATATACAGCCATCCACGAAGGAAGTTCAAGAACGTAACTCTGTGTCGCAGACTTCGTCGTGGGAGCACCGTACGAGGACGATGGTCGAGGGGCGATCTACTTGTACCACGGCGGGGTTGACGGCGTCGTCGCCAGCTACAGCCAGCGCGTCGCGGCGGCCGACATCGCGCACCCCACGCCGATCAGAGGGTTCGGCATCAGCGTCTCGCGAGGTCTTGACGTAGATGACAACTTCTTCAACGGTGAGATGAGGTCATTCACCTCCAGGTCATATGTATAGCACAAGGACAGCTCTCTGATGACGTTATTCAAAACGACGAATTTAAACTTGGATTTTCAAGACAGACCTGTTGAACGTTTTGGTGTCATAAAAATTATTTCAAATTTAACCAATCTGTAAAAATTCTCCCTCATCGTATTTTACAAATGGTGGCAGCTGTGAGCTGAAAAAAATATTTCGAAGTTATAATTTTTATCATACTTAAATTATTGGAATAGCAAAATTGAAACTCGGCAAATGCTATAAAAACGATATTTTTCAATACTGATTAGTGATTAATATCAATTATATTAATTGTGTTTAATAAATAGAAATTGGTGAGTTTATATTATACTGCTTCAATAATGTAAGTTTAAAATAAAAATAAATCCATATATTATATATCCCACATCTGCCACCATTTGTAGATATTTAACATTAATTCAAGATTTTCAATTATCTTTTTAATCACAATAGTGTCTCCATTTCAACGCGTGAACTCTTCATACAGCTCTTGAGAAACGCTCTGTGTAACGCGTTGATGAGCGAGCACGTGTATCCTACAGATATCGCTGTGGGTGCCTATAGTTCCCGCCAGGCAGTGCTGCTGCGCGCGCGACCAATCATCACGCTGCACGCCAGCTTGGCGAACAACGTGGCTCAGATCGGCGTCCAAGTCGCAGAGTTCGTCGTGGACTCGTGTCTCTCGTTCACCGGACAGCATTTGCCACGCGAAGTCGGCAAGTATGCGATGTAGTGGGCGATGAGACAACACTGACAATGAAGAGTTAAGACAATGAAACTCAATCATAGGACATCGAAACAGTATGTTCAATGCAAGTAGTTACAAGATGATTTATTCTCACGGCAATTCGTTCCAGTATTGTCAACTCATTATGTTGTGATTAAACTTACCCCCTTACTTCCAGTCGTACGCAGACGTAGTATAATTGCCTTAGCCTAGATTGATTGAAGGTAGTATACAGAGGTTTGAGTTGAAAAAATGGTTTTATCACTGGCTTTTATTACAGCATAAAGAGGCGGCTGTACATTCCCTGAATTTTCATAAGAGAGTCATAACCAGGGTTCTATTTTATGACTTAAGAGTCTACGATACTTGATGAAATCCATGTTTTATGAAGCACAAAAAGGCGGCCCCTACTTTTTTCTAAACGGCTTTACCGATTGCCTTCAAATTTTCACAGATTATAGATAAATAATAAATCTGTGCCTCTAGTGGGCCAAAAGTGTTATTTTTTGTTTAGAATTTTCAGGGCAGTGGTGCCAAAAAGACTAAAAAATTGCCCATTTAGCACTTTCTCAAAACGAGAAAAAACATTTTGTATAACTTTTTTAGATCACTAGAGGCACAGATTTACTCTTTATCTCTATGCTGTTAAATTTTGAAAACAATCGGTCAAGCCGTTAAAAAAAAGTAGGGGCCGCCTTTTTATGGTTTTTTGTGGTTTTCAATATTTGAATTAAAATACCTTACTTCACAGCAGTATATGCAACATGCAACACACGATTAAATGTCACAAATGTCACGTACAACCCAGAGCTAATGCATTTTCATGCATTTCTAGGATTTTTTTTACATCGGAATCGAAATTTTCTGCGAGTCCTGTCGACTCTTAAAAATGTTTAATTCTGCTAGAATCCGATTCCACGCAATGTTGATTCATATGCCCGTGAATTGGGTGACAGCAGAATCGGGAATTTTAAAGTTACAGAATAGGACCCTCGCCTATGACTCTTATGAAAGATCAGTGAATGGCTTCTCTATAATGTTCTATTCAGTTCAGTCTAGGAATTTACATCGTAAATCAAGAACGAATTTTAACTTGAGAATATTCAGTATCAGATTAAACGTATGACTGCTTATCTGAGACGCATCTAATATGAATCGTGAAGGTAAATAGTTTCGACCTGCAGTTTAGTCGAGAGTGTGTAATGTTAATCGATGTGCAGATGTCCACGTGACCCTCCAAGTGACGTCAGACAACGGCAGGTTCCCAGGGGCACGACGCAACCTGAGTTACAAGGCCACGCTAAACAGTGCGGGCGAGCATTGCGAACATTCAACAGTTGAAGTTGAACAGGTAACTTTCCCTGTACATCCGGATGTCCAAAGTACAAAACTATCCTGGGTCAATATGACACATGAAGGTTACAGGAAAAGAACGCTATAAGTCACATTCGGATGAAACTGAGATACACGGAGTTTTGTGTTGAAACTTGTATCTATCTTCCTTACAAATCGATGTTTCAATTGCGTTTTCAAGACTTTGATGGCAATATTTTCTAAAAACCATGGGTATATTATGAAAGCTCATAAAAAGCAATGCAAGATACACCTTAAACTCATTTTTTCTTAAAATTGACTCTGCGTTATTTTCCTGTACCCTTCGCATATTATTTTTATTACAAATTAAATTTCTTGTCTTTAGAATCCTTACTTTGTTTATATTTGTGTCTCCTGACACTGTATCATAGTATACGAGTATACACTGATCCCCATAAAAAACACTCCGTGTAAAAAAAACAGCCAAGTCTCTTCAACTAAAAAAAAATTATGAAATCTAAAAATTCTGCACTGAAACGTAGTGATATCAAAAAATGAGCCAAGTCAAAACTTTATTTGAAAATTAAAAAAATACTTGGCGCATCGTGTATATAAATAGCTTAGAAGTATAGGCTAGATATAAATACATATACTTATAGTATACCTACAATGCCCTAAAAAACGATGCGCCAAGTATTTTTTAATTTTCAAATAAAGTTTTGACTTGGCTCATTTTTTGATATCACTACGTTTCAGTGCAGAATTTTTAGATTTCATAATTTTTTTTTAGTTGAAGAGACTTGGCTGTTTTTTTTACACGGAGTGTTTTTTATGGGGATATGACTTATTTTTTTAGTTTATTTAAGGGAGGACAATGGTGAAAATCCTAAAATCTACAATAAGAATGCAATGGCTGTGAAATTTTAAGGGTTTACTAACACAAGAAAAAGGATTTAATTTTAATTTTTTTCATTAAAAAAAAATCAAAATTTTGGCTTCTAGACAATTTTTTATTAAAAAAAAAGTAAGTTTCGTTGGTACAGTTTTATTTCCACATTTTTTGTGATAACAAAATTAAAAAATTATTTTATGGAATATAAAAACATAATTAACAATCTGGTAAGAGGAATTTTTGAAATAATATTTTTTACCTGCACAAAAAAATTATCAAAAAAAATAATAAATTATATTGTAGCAACACTATTGGTTACAAATTTATTGTAGAAGAATGAAGTACAATATGGCAAAAAGGCTCTTTCAGTACCTTTATAATCCATTCATGGACATACAAAAAAAAAATTAAGACAATCGCACAAGAACTTTTTGAGATAAATTCGCATCATCAGTAAATTTTATATATATAAATATATAAATATAATAGCATATATGAAATATTGTACTCCATTAGAAAGCATTGCATTATCACAGTAAAACAATTATTTACAGTATCTTACAAGGGAAAATACTACTTAAAAGAGTTAATTTCTATTTTATAAAAGTTATATAGACAAAATTTTGAAATAATTTTTTTTTTGGAAAATATAAAATTTTGGTTGAAATTTCACCATTGTCCTCCCTTAAACAACTTGTAAAACTTATTGGGGCAACAATGACTAATTCCTTTAAAAAAATACGCTATTTCCGAATTAGTTCTAAGAAAAATATTGTTTGGAGCTAAATATAAACTTAAAGTGATATGCCATGAAGAATTGCGAAAGCATCGTTCCAATAGGTCCAGCCGTTTTCGAGATATGGCATCACTTCCGGTTTTTAAAATGGCGGCTGAAGCTTTTACACATTGTATTAATATGTATATAAATACTAATATTTCATTATAAGCCTTCTGAATATGTAGTTGGTTTTTATATAAAGGGGAAGTAAATTTAGGCAGATTTCGCTAAACTATGACGTCATTTCCGGTTTCAGTAATTAGAAAACTTTAATTTCACTATTGTTATTTCGTATAGAGGACCGTCTGAATCGATTGGCGCAAATTTCGTTCCGATCGGTTTAGCCGTTTTTGAGATATGACGTCACTTCCGGTTTCAAAATGGCGGCACAAAAAATTCATAAGGGCAAGGTATCATCAGCCAGACGAGCTGTATACGTGGTGAAAATTTCGAGTCAATCAACCCAGCCGTTTAGGCTGTGGCGGAGACCGCGGAATTTATTGGAAGATGAATCTAGTGGAGCGGTCGCTCCACGCCAGCCAAGTCGTACGGCGCGCACACTCTCATATAAAAAGGCTGGAGCAACCCACTTTTACTGTAAGCATCAAAGTGGCATTTTCGGCCTACTGGATCTCAAAATTGGAAAATCTCACATTGTTGCGAAATATCTTAATTTCGAGCTATGGCCCACCCTACAACATATACCAAATTTGGGAGAAATAGGTTACGCCCTTTGCGAACTAGAGGGCCGTGAAAACCGTGAAATTGTACGGCTTTCTTCAGATGATTATAATAATAAATAATAATAATGATTCATCTTCCAATAAATTCCGCGGTCTCCGCCACAGCCTAAACGGCTGGGTTGATTGACCCGAAATTTTCACCACATATACAGCTCGTCTGCCTGATGATACCTTGCCCTTATGAATTTTTTGTGCCGCCATTTTGAAACCGGAAGTGACGTCATATCTCAAAAACTGCTTAACCGATCGGAACGAAATTTGCGCCAATCGATTCAGACGGTCCACTATAAGAAATAACAATAGTGAAATTAAAGTTTTCTAATTACTGAAACCGGAAATGACGTCATAGTTTAGCGAAATCTGCCTAAATTCACTTCCCTTTATATAAAAACCAACTACATATTCAGAAGGCTTATAATGAAATATTAGTATTTATATACATATTAATACAATGTGTAAGAGCTTTCAGCCGCCATTTTGAAAACCGGAAGTGATGCCATATCTCGAAAACGGCTGGACCTATTGGAACGATGCTTTCGCAATTCTTCATGGCATATCACTTTAAGTTTATATTTAGCTCCAAACAATATTTGTTTAGTAACTTATTCGGAAATGGCGTATTTTTTTAAAGGAATTAGCCATTGTTGCCCTAATAAGTTTTACAAGTTGTGTAAATAAACTAAAAAAATAAGTGATATCCCCATAAAAAACACTCCGTGTAAAAAAACAGCCAAGTCTCTTCAACTAAAAAAAAATTATGAAATCTAAAAATTCTGCACTGAAACGTAGTGATATCAAAAAATGAGCCAAGTCAAAACTTTATTTGAAAATTAAAATATACTTGGCGCATCGTTTTTTTAGCGCATTGTAGGTATAGGTACTATAAGTATATGTATTTATATCTAGCCTATACTTCTAAGCTATTTATATACACGATGCGCCAAGTATTTTTTAATTTTCAAATAAAGTTTTGACTTGGCTAATTTTTTGATATCACTACGTTTCAGTGCAGAATTTTTAGATTTCATAATTTTTTTTTTAGTTGAAGTTACTTGGCTGTTTTTTTACACGGAGTGTTTTTTTATGGTAATCATTATCTGAAGAAAGCCGTACAATTTCACGGTTTTCACGGTCCTCCAGCTCGCAAACGGCATAACCTATTGTTCCCAAATTTGGTATATGTGGTGGGGTGGGCCATAGCTCGAAATTAAGATATTTCGCAACAATGTGAGATTTTCCAATTTTGAGATCCAGTAGGCCGAAAATGCCACTTTGATGCTTACAGTAAAAGTGGGTTGCTCCAGCCTTTAGGTTTGAACGGTATGTTGTGTGAGAGTGTGCGCGCCGTACGACTTGGCTGGCGTGGAGCGACCGCTCCACTAGATACCAAGAAATGTTATTCACATATATTCGGTTCAAGCTCCAAATCCAATGTAAGCTGGCAGTCGAGTCGAACATCATCGACATCAGACACCTGAAGATGGCAGCACCAGCTCTGCCGAAACATCGTGACAACGGCCCTGCTTAGGGCCAGCTTCATCAAACCAACATTAGAGCTTTCACAAATAACGAAAAATATGTAATAGCAACGCCTCCCAGACTGAAATATTAGAGTGATTAAAATGTTGATGCTCGTTAAGCGCCCTCACGCGAGGCGAGGGTGATCAAGTAGTGAAGTGTCTCATCTTTCAGAACACCGCCGACTTCACGCAACCTATCGAGCTTGTGATGCACTACGAGTTGGCCTCCAGTGGCGTGCGGCAACCGACAGCTGGAGGTGACTCGGGTATGTCACATCAGTGTCTTCATACGTAGTCTGTGATTTAGTACATTGTTGTCACGTGATTCACTTCTTCCAGTTGATGGATTTTGCAAGACGTGTCCAGTGGTGAATCCGTCTCATGACACGTTCATCCGACGACAAGTGTCTTACGCCACTGGCTGTGGCAATGCAGATATCTGTAAACCCGACCTCTCTGTGACGGCATCTTTCGAGGATATTGAGTGAGTTGAATCAATTACTTTTTCTCGCATGATTTTAATAGAACAAAACAAGGAAATCCCATCAAAAAAGACAATGATTACCTACTTATTACCTACTTATTTACTGAAAGCACCTGTCCCCCAGTTAGATTTTGGTCAGCTGTGACGTCAGACGAGATTGCATATAAGAAATGTCCTGCATTCAGTATTATTACTGATTTCGCCTGATTGTTCTGCAGTGAGCGAAGTTTTGTGTTGGGCTCGAGGAACAAGATCGTCATCGCCGTGTCCGTGCGCAACTCCGGAGAACACGCGTTCTTCGCCACGCTCGTCGTCACCCTCCCCTCGGCGACGCCGCTGCTGCGCAACCCCGCGGGCTGTCGGGAGCTCGTCGACGTCACCAATCACACGACGCTGCAATGTGACGTCGCCAACCTTCTACGCACAGGCGTCAAGGTCGGTGGAAGAATTAACAAATAGACTTTGACTCTTCCCTCTGATTTTCTTCCTGATATTTGTGTACAGGCCACACCGCTACTCTGATCGAGCTGAAAATTTGCATAAGTGTAAAGATCACTTGTCCGTCATTACTTTGTGAACAAAATCTTTTTTATGTTCAAGATTATTGACGTTTTAAAGCTTATTTTGAATTAGTTGTCGACGTTTATATGTCGCTAATATAATACCTATAGACTATGTGTAATGGTTAGTCTAAGCTTACGTCGTCAAGAGTACAAAACACTTGTGTTGATTGCAGGTGGATTATCAGCTGGAAGTCAGCACGAGCACGCTGATCTCCAGCGCTGACTTGATCTACTCATTCAACGTGTCCAGTGAAGGCGCCGAGCTGACGCCTGCTGACAACACGAAGCAGCTGACTCTGACGGTGTCGTCAGTGGCAGACGTGGAGATCAAGGGGTGAGTCGTCTTCCTCTAGCCGAAGACCCGAGCTCGATACCTGATTGACAGAATTTACCCAGTTTTTTGATACCTCTGTGCTTATAATTGAAATTATATCAATTTCTTAATGACTCATTGAAGTACCATTGGATTCACAAAAGTATTATCTTCCAATACATATTGTCTTCGAATTTCTTTAATTTACCAGATGATTTTGGTATTAAATTAAGGGATAGTTTTTCAACACTCTGCTAAATTTTAAACAGTTGAATAGGACTGTATTGTCATGGCAACAACCAATGACTGGTCACTAAGTAAGTGTCATCTTATTTAACAAAGTATTGAAAGACCGGCCCTAAAAGATTTAAAAGCTGATAATGCTTTTTGTGAATCCAGCACTTTATACTTTAGAAACTTTAGATTTGTATATTTTCTTATGTACCTTCCATAATAATTATATTGTTTTACTTCGATTACATTTGCCTAGTCAGTATTCAATATTGCTTACGTATAGATACGATGTTCGACTTGGATATGAAAGGCAGAAGTGCTGTTTGAGTTACTTACTCGTAATATGGAAATTATAAAAAAACATTTATTTTAAGTGCCAATAAAACTAATTTTATGCTCGAAGAAGATTTCTCTGACACGTTATCATAGATGATGGACATGTCATGTGAGTTGCCTCTTCCATTTGTTTGGTCGTAAATTATAGAAACAGGAAAATAAAATAGCGTTCACCAAAGAATAAGATATAATATTCCTTCCCTTCCAGGTTGTTGTTCTGATAGCTGGACGTTGAACTTCTGTCTTGCAGGTATTCAACTCAAGTGCAGTCGACGACGCCGAAGTCGATTCAGTCGTTTGTCCACTCTTTCGAAGTGACCAATCACGGGCCGAGTCCGGTGGGCGTCGTGAGCGTCGCTTTCCGTCTACCTGTAGGCGTCGCGACGACCAGAAGTATCGTCAGCTTCGTCGACGTCTTCCAGCCAACGGTCAGTCAAGTTCTTTCAAAAGTCCCTGACTTCAGTATTAAATCCATCGTATGAATGCTGATCTTGTGGTTGCCTAGGCAACGCTGAACAGCCAACCTATCAACTGCCGGCCAACAGGCACGCTTGGCTTCTCGGCTGTATCAAGGTCCAGCAACGCCGACAAGTCCAGGATCCTCGGGCGTCGTTCCGTGAATGACGCCTTGGCGTCGCCTCTGTCAACCGACGACGCCCTAACGACGCCTACACCTGACTACGATCTCCTAACGACGCCTCCAGCTGACTACAACGTATTCACGCCGCCTCCAGCTGACTACGACGTATTTACGACGCCTGCAGCTGACGACGTCATGGGAATGCCTCTTGCTGTCACGCAACTGCCGAGCAACAGGACGCTGTTCATCAACTGCACGGCGGACAACAGCACGCTGTGCCTCGAAGTCACGTGCGTCTTCGGACCTCTGTTCCCCATGACGTCACGAGCTGAGATCATCTTCAACATGAATGCGGACGTCGCTAAACTAGGTGAGAATTCAAGTCCTCAGAAACAACATCATATTCATAGGTGTTGATCTTGCTTGATGTTTATCTGTAAAATGCACAATCTACATGAGAATGCACTTTGGAAAGCTCAGCAACTTACACACATCACATCTTGTTGTAGACGGCGTGCGGGGGAGGAAGGACATCGTGGTCGTGTCCTCCAGCGCCGTCGTGACGCTCTTCGACGCCGACGCTCGCGACAGCAGGTGAGTCGGCCCCGGGTTCGGTCCCCGCGCAGTGCACTTACTGACACGTGATTGTGTTGCAGACCCCACGTTGCCATGGCGACGGCCGTGATCTACGCCAGCATCCACGAGGAGAGGCTGGACTGGACCTGGCTGGTTGCAGCCATCGCAGGCGGCGTGTTTCTGCTCCTAATGCTGATCGCCGCCCTGGCCAAGGTACACCCAGTGACATCTCTTGACATTTCATACAATACCTAAACACTGGCATCGTCGAGTTTATTGATGCCTGTGGGGGAGGGGAGGGGGGGGGGGGGGGTATAGCAGTCGATTTGCTAAAGTTATGATTTTTTCTTATCGCTATACATCAGTATCCTTAATATGCCACTTCTTATTAAATTATTTAGTCTATTATTTCATAGTTTATATCAGAGCTTTATCAATATTTTACTAAATATTGATTCTTCCCTAAAAGTTCATTACTAGACGAATATGTAATTGATGATCGACAACTATATAATGCGCTGACCATCACTTTCTGCAGCCGGGATGGATCGTGTTGAACTTTTACGAATATATTGGAATGAAGAATGTACGATACTTATTTTGAATGTATAACCCATCTTCTAAATTTCGGAAAGGATTGATATTATTTAGGGGCGTACGGAACAGTTGCATGGGAGGGGGGAGGAGGGGCAGCCACCGCATCTTTACTCCAACGACTTTCCCGAAAACAAGTAATCTACACTTTGAAACAACCCCTGGGAAATGTATTCATTCATTCAGAACTTTGTTTAGAAATGTTTTGCATTACTCAGGGCTCGGAAACCTCTTCTGCTGCTTCAAACTTCAAGAGAGATAAAGTTTCTTGGCCTGTTTCAGGTGGGTTTCTTCCGGAGAAAGAAGAAGGAAGAATTGGAGAAAATATTGGAAACTCAGTCGGTAAGAGCAATTGTTGAGCTTTCGATCTGATTCCTGTATTGATAACTGAAACTGACTGAAGCATTGCCTCTAGGTTCAGAACCAGGACAACGACAATGGTTTCTCGATTGCGAATAACAGTTTCACGCCGCCAGAAGAATTGTGATCAGAATTAAAATCTGTCAGCAACTTTGGTTTAAAACAATAAGAGCGAAGTGAAAGCTCTGATCTCAGCATTTTCCAAGATACGTGCAAAGCTTTTGAGATCAGAACTCGACTTTCTCACAGACAATTTCGGACAGAGAAAAGTATTATCAGTGTCTTTGTACATAGGTGAAAGTGTTCATTCCAAACAAAGTGATGTTTTGCGTTTGAATCGGGCGTCAACAAAAGATGTTGAAGGATCTGTGCAACTGCAAGTGCAACACAAGTGCTGGGTCAATACGAGATTGCAGCGCAGTGCAATTGCATCGATACTGGCGGCATGAAAACATCATCACTCATCTCTCTCGTCTGCTGTCAACTCGAAGTGCTCTCACTCTCTCTCTCCCACACGTTGAGGTCATCGCGTCGACCTCACCCTGCGCGTCGCTGAGGTGTGTCAGTGGCGGAGCGTGCCAGCAGGCACAAGGGCGCACGTAGCCTCATCGCCTGCGCGTCGCTGAGGTGTGTCAGTGGCGGAGCGTGCCAGCAGGCACAAGGGCGCAGGTATTTGGTGGAACCATTACTGGAGTGATGGGACATGTGACATCGATTGACTGCAATTTTAAAGTATGTTCCAAACGAATTATAACTTTTTCGGGAATAACAGAATGGCATCCAAAGATCATGTTTTTATTAGTAGGCATTGCAGAACTTCGTTGCATCGTTCACATAATTCATGTCGCTCACAGTTGCATTATTAAACGAGTTGTCTACAACATCCGTTTCCTCACTCCAGAAGCCACCTCCCCTATCCTATAGCAATCCCATCCGTTCCCTCACTCCTGAAGCCACCTCCGCCTATCCTAGCAATCCCAATCTTCTGAAACCTTGCCTTCATGTCCAGGCCTGTATATTCCACTCATCTCCAGGTCTTCCTCGCCTTCTTCAAGCTGGACCACTTCTCAATCCCCTTGGCCATCTTCTCCCTCACGCTGGCTGAATATGTCCATCTACAAGCGGTTACTTTACTGTCGATTTCACCCTCTTTCTTCTTCTGTTCTCCTCATGCCTGATGTACTTCTTTCTAAAATACCCGAGAGCTAGCTCCTTCTCTAGAATCCGATTCCACTCTGATATTATGAAGTGAACTTTCCGATCCGCCACTGCAGCGACCTGTAATACCGACCGAGCATGGGCAGACACGCCTCACCTCACACCTGGACCGACCCGAGGAAGAAACCCCATTTCATACATTCTACAGATTATGTATTATCGAAGTTTTTTGCTTGTCGTGTCGTGGATTTGTTGCATTGCATGAACTCTAGCCCGCAACTTCCGATAATGAATCAAATGAGAAACGAGCTTGCAATCTCTGCAATGCAGATGCTGTGTAAGATGAAAAGATGCAAGTACACTGCATGTTGTCATATATTATAAATCGTGTCTACAGGATCTACATACTGAGAGATGATCTATCATAGATTGTAAAGGTAACATCTTGCCAAACACTTGCCTGTCGAGACAAATGCCGAGAGTTATTTGAAGATGCATCTTTACCTACATTAAAAACAAATATCGTCGGCGTACAGAAAATGCAGCATTTCCACCGGCGACAAATCAACAGGTTTCTTGTCAGGTGTAGATTCCTATCAATGTTAATTACATCTCATAATAATGCAAATGCTGTTATTGAATTCTTGTTGTACGTCGACTGGGATATTATAATGCATTCTCTCTATTGTATTTCCTCGTTACGTATATGTAATTTGTGGCTTTAAATCAATTTGTTTTCAATTGAATATAAAATGATCCCAGTTCTGGATGGCTTGATCAATTGTCATGATAGCGATTAGCAATGAATGTTCGGGTCGGCGGAAGTGACTGCACTGCTTCCTGTCACCTCCCCCGCTAACTCCCCCCAGCTCTCACGCCCGCACAGTGCGTGAGGTCGCACAACATGGATCATCAATGAACGCGAAGGTGAGAAAGGGTGCGTGCCTCGGCATAGCTGAAAGCGCTTGTTTTGTTAGCTGTTGGAAAGTATTTCGCTTTGTTTGTTTGTAATCCCTCGCTAAGCCCACCATGAATGAAACGGAAGTTATTTCAGGTGTCGCTCTGTGATGTGCTAATAGGACAATGATTGATGGAATCTCATTCATGATGTTGTGCTGTGAATCCGACCCACCCAATAAATCTCATTTAACAAGCATTGCTCGCGGCCTTGAGAAGGTGCTGGTTCGAGTCCCGATGCAGCTTATCCTGATCGTGTTGTAACGTGAAACTCGACCATTATTCCGAGAATCTCTTGCATTGGACACAACTGGAGCTCGATCAATGCTGGTGTCGCGATTGCTCAGAGTCGGCCAACAAAAACACAACAACTAGACAGAAACTCTTCTCCAGAATCACGAATGTGTTGTCGAAGTTTTAACAAAGCCACTGTTGGCGGTTTTGAAAGCTTTCAAATAACATGTTGATAAACGAGCATTGACCAGGATAATACACCGATCTGTCCTAGACTAACTTATCAGGGCAAAAGGATAAAAACAAATAATTTTGTAAGAGAAAAACAAGATGAAACAATTGATCAATATAGCAAGTTATGTACACTTCAAAATTATCTGTTTACTCAGGTAATGTTAGCATAAATGTCTAGCAAAAAAGCTGCAATAAAATACAAATACAAATACAAACTATTGTAATAGTACTTGACTAAAGTATGTCCACTAATTTGTTTCAAATTTTAAAAAAGTTTGGTATTGCAGAAATATCCTTTAGATTTTAGATAAACGCAGAATAATAAAAAATAGATTTCAACTTGATTGGTCGCAATGATCAGTATCTTCAAACTGGGTAATAGGAGATTTTGTGTAAAAACCACTCGTATTTGCAAAAAGATTAAAGAGCCTGTCTGGTTGTGGCGTGTGCGCATGCGCCGCTGCGCTGTCCCTACAAGGCGCGTGTTTGCTGTTCAGTCGCGCAGTGTCAGTCCGAGGAGAAGGTCGATCCGCGCTCTCTGGTGGCAACATGTTTACACACGCGCGCATCTGTCGTCACACACAGCTATGGAAACACAGACTCCAGCGCAGATCTTAGACACGAGCAGGTGAGCTCTCAGCCTCTCCAGGACAGCTCTTGGCAGAAACATTACAATTATCAAATTTATTACAATGCTATTATCGTTATTTTCGTCCGTGAAAATTGAAAAATTACATTATTTAGGACTCGGCTTATGTCGAGTTTTTTTAACATAAAAATTAATAATTACTTATATCGATATATTTTGAATATTATAATTATCATATTTGTATATTAGTCTAGATTTTTTGGATACACTTATATTCAAAATGTTGCCACCTGGAAATTGACATTCTGGTAGGTAGCAAATCACTGTCTCCCATATTTTTACTTCATAGCGTAAAATAATGTAGTAATTGAAACAGTTGGTTATTGAGATATTCATTGCTGGGCCTCGGGGGCGGGGGGGGGGGGGGCATGGATGGTTGTAACTCGTCCGGGCCACGCGCCCTGTGCCCTGAGTGGCGCCCAAGTGTTGGTTCCACCACCTGGCGAGGTGCTTGCCCCGTGTCAGGGTTCTTATCACATGTAATCACCTGCAATCACAGGATCCGACAGCAGATGGCCGCGCGTCTCTAGACCACGTGCTCCGTGGAGGAGGGGGAGGGGAGGGGGGCTGTCACTATAGCGGCCGAGACTTGCTCTGTCTTGCTTGGCTCGGAGATCACGTCGTTGTGGAGAAGAAAAGGAAAACGCAGCCGAACGTTGAATAATGCACTATTTATTTATTTGGTTTATGAAGGGGAATCGCTCTTATCCCGATCAACTAAGATTATATTTCATTCACGAATTGTATTTCATACTGTGTAGGAATTGATTCCTTTCTTTTACGAGTTCAATTGAAACCCGGTCTTTGTATAATAATCGTAACGCTTTATTGACTTCTTTATCCCAGGTTCGATTCCCGCAGGCGACATTGCTGATTCGAGTGTTTTCGTGTTTTACTCAGACTAGAGGGATATACTGGGAAAGTTTTCTCTTTACATCACACTTCCCTTTCTTCTTCATCGTCTTCCAATTAGCCTCTTCGTATAATGTCAAAGTACTCAGGTCACCGTTGGGGGCGTGGGAGGAATAACCCCCTCAAGCACCCTGGGTCGGAAGTTTACCTTCGGAATACTGATAAGGATAAGGAGAAACGGAAGTGAATCATGCTGTTTAAAACACACGAGCAGCTCGAGTCTATGACACGTGACCCAGCAGTTGGGCTGGAGAAAGTCGGGACGCATGTGATGAGCGCGCCTCTAGAGGAGAGCGTGCATATTAATCAGCCATCCAAGAATATAGCTATGTGACACGAGACAGTGACACTACCCCTTTCCTTTCCTTTCTAGATACAGTTATGCTGGCGAACAAACCAATGCCGGGCTGACTTAGGGGAAATACGGATCCTAAACATTGAGGAATGGGTTTCGCTTTGGTGTGCGTATAAAATCATGTAATGAAATGATAACGTCTTGTAGTAAATTAATCAAATGAAGATATAGTACATGACAAGGACAGGATTTAAATCGAATTACTTATTACACACGCCTACGACTAATATCCAATTATACATAATTGATTCACTTCCCTGCTGGTGAATGAAGTGTCTCATGAACAGACTGATCCGCCTCCGCTACAACTGCGGATTACAGGAGATTACGCGCGGGAGATGAGATTCTGTAGAAGACAAGTAGCTTCACTCCTTGATCTGTGAGAGATCTGCGAGAACCGGTTGCGTTGCTCGCATGGCTCAGTTGGTAGGGCGAGACGAGTGGTTCTATGTCATGTTCTATGAACAACATTTGCAGCAGATTTTCGTATTGCCGTAATTTAGATCCGTTCCTATCCGAAAAACGTTTATTGGAAAGACAACAACAGAATAAAAAGTTTGAAATACATAATTGAAGTTTGTGTAACAAAATGTACTTCTGGGTATTTATTTTAAAACGCGATTATTTCGGATAGGTGTCCGCATTTTCTTCGTTGTTTGGTAGAAAACTTCATTTCCAGTCAAATATTAGAATACACCATCGATTTTTAACGATAAGTGCGCGAGACGTCAGAACCAACGGCGATTTTTAGCTCAATTCTGCGTCGACTTCTATTTCTAGGTCTCACTTTAATAGTTGCATTGATTGCGAGATGGCTGTAGAAGGTAGAGAAGACAAGTACTTAGACAATGCATGCTAATGACAACAGACATCTGTCAACAACACAAGAGTGGGATGCGAACTCGCGACCTCGCGACGTGCTTTCTTTCTTGCGACTGTGTGTACAATGTAGCGATCGATGTCTAATGGCAGGCAGAACCACCCGATGGGTAACTAATAAGTTGCTATGGTATGCGGGATGACGCCTTGCTGAATTATTTTATCCATTACCATAATGAAAACTTGAGAAGGATAAAAGCTAAGCTAAAAGTAATAAGAAAATTGATCCAGCAATTTCATAAGACCCGCCTTGATGGCGTTAGTTCTTTAAAACAAACTGAATACTTACACGTACACGTACATTTACGAACCTATTATCAGCCAGATTCACAAAAAGTATTATCTACTAGGTAGGTACTACGTATTATTTATCTTTTATATTAGCTTTCATTCAATTCATTGTGTTTTTGGTATTAAATCAAAAGATAATATTACGTATTAGGAGATAATACTTTTTGTGAATCTGGCTCCTGAAATGCAGTGCGCTTAAAATGATTAGCGGTTAAATATTTTTTAAATTATTTTTGCGTTTGTTGATGTAATTTCCACTACCATGCGTACGATAATTACATTTTCCTAAACAAACCTGAACATTATACGGACGGACGAACTAGGTACGTTACTAGGAAATTAATTTTATACCTAGCTATTTTTTATTATTGAATTTGAATATCACCAAATCAGGACGAAACTGAGCAATATGATTGATTACGTAGGTGATCATTTCGTCCAGATTCGTCTTTATGATGATCGGTCTTCTTGACAATTGAAAGGATCGAGTCGCTTCTTGCAAGTGCGGACTCGACGATCATGAAAGTTCCAGGAGGTCGTGACAGACCGAGCCGAAGACGTGGTGTCACTTGTGTCGGCCATTGTCTCGTGATTCATTGTCTCCAGCCACGCGTTCTCACGCGCCGTGTACTCGAGGAATCACGCGGGACCACGAGCAGGACAGGGCACAGTGCAGTTACATCCTTGCTGGCTGAGTTAGCACGAAAACATTCGCGGAAAGGTTTTTAAGGTGCTGCAAGCGCGAGCGATTTTGCCGCGTGTTGCAGGCACTTTTTTGGATACAAAATTGGTTGACGAAATGATTTGAAATTTTAATCATGATTAGATAAAAGACAAACTTAGGGTTATCACTTGGTACATTTTTAATTTTTTACTTTGTTAATTAGTAATAATTATTTGATTTTTGGTGAAAAATAGTATATTTTCTTGTCTCGCATCTCGCAAAATTTCATTTTAAAATGTGCCAAGTGATAACCCGAAGTTTGTCTTGTATCTAATCATGATTAAAATTTGAGATTAAGGCTGCAAACACACGGGGCGTTTTTTCCACGCCAGACGCGGCGTTCGAACGCCGGTGAGACGCCGAGAAGATACGTAGCATTGAGTCTTATGGGAGCGAACAGACGAGGCGGTTTTTACAAGCGGCGTTTTTTTCCACGCCGGCCAGACGCGACAAAGGAAAAACGTCGCGTGTTTTTTCATGCCCCGTGTGTTCGACTAAGAAAAACGCCCCGTGTGTTTGCAGCCTAATGGTTGGCGGGTTTGGTCTCCAATCGTATCGAAATTTCGTAGTTTTGCGCGGTTTTGTTGAATAACCAGCGCTTATTAACAAGGCAATAAGCAAAAATGAAAGAGTGCTACCTATTAATATACCTACAATCAGACTGATCATGTGAACATTCTATCAAAGTTACACCCAATTATGAAACAATTTTTCTCTCTTAATTTTCGTACGATTAAAAAATGTGCAAAAATCAACTCTTGATGTCCGAATGTGAATCCATAAGACCTTGAATTACATCTGAAATACTTAGTCAATGCTTTACTAATCAATATATTCAATCATTACTTTTATGGATGGAAACAACACACAGAATATTTCTTCAACATCGATTTGGGCAAGTTTTATCCCGATTTCTATGGTTGGTGATTCTTCAAAGTGCAACTTTTAGTTTTGAGTATAGTAAAGTTGCGTTGGATCGTTTCGTGTGTGCAATACCTGTATTATAGTCATCCAATTTCAGTTGCCTAGATCCAATTTTAATTTTAATTGCCTACTTATAAAATGATGAGAATGAGTTTTGAACTGAATGCGTGGAGTTTTATCACCTGGCTCATGTCATCTGTTGTCATTTCGTCACATCTGGTTTATTATTGACGAATTAACCTGAGATTCATCCCATGACATTCACGCTGGACCAATAGTCGCCGAGCAATGGCGGCCAACTCGGGTGTGACGGCCATGTGGGGTGTCAGGGCGATGCATTAGAGTCACTTGTTGTACCGACACATTCAAGACACACCCAAAATTTCATTCAGTCTCTCAACCCACATCAGCCTTCTTTTACCTTCGCTCAGTCGCGTGTGTTGATCGAGCCAAGTAAATAATACTACTTTACGGGTATCTAATGTTGTAATGAAAGATAGCTAGACGAAACCCATGTGTATCAAAATGTCAATAAAACGTGAGTTTATGTCTATAAATGATTTGGTCACACGAGCAAATATAGGAAATCGAACGAATGTGTTAATTTGTTTGTTTTGCGATCTCTGCCGCTGATAATAACTGATATTTTGTGAATTGATCGGTATTGGTCTAAGTAGCGTAACTCTTGCCTCAGGCGGTTCTTCGTTACATCATGATCAAGGCTCCAGCCTCAGCACTTAGAAGTCTCCGTAGTCGCGTACAGGCGTCAATCAGCATGCGAAAACTATGTACATGATGTAGGTAATTAAATTACTAATTAGTACTGCATAGCTGACTTGAATTAGCTCGAATTCTCCCGTACATTACTAAAAAATCAGTGACACATTCTTTATTTAAGGTGCTGCAAGCGCGAGCGATTTTTCTGCTTTTTGTCGACACTTTTTGCGATACGATTGGAGACGAAATGGGTAGACCAAATTATTTGAAATTTTAATCGTGATTAGATAAAAGACAAACTTAGGGTTATCCCTTGGTACATTTTTAAGTTTTTGTTTCGTTAATTAGTAATAATTAGTGGATTTTTGGTGAAAAATTAGCTATTTTCTCGTCTCCCTGGGCGCCGTATAAAATTAAATTTCAAAAATGTGCCAAGGGATAACCCTAAGTTTGTCTTTCATCTAATCATGATTAAAATTTGCGATCAATTGGTTAACGGGTTTGGTCTCCAATCGTATCGCAAATTTCATCGTTTTGCGCGGTTTTGTTGAATAACCAGCGCCTAATTAACGATGCAATAAGCAAAAATTAAAAAGTGCTACTAATAAACAATCAGACTGATCATGTGAACATCCTGTAAAAGTTACACTCACTTATGACACAATTTTTCTCTCTCAATTTTCTAAAACGGCCGAGCGCTAGTATCACCTTAATGCGGAGCTGGTTCATGCGGTACTCAAACATTTTGGATACATAGTGAAACATTTTGTGGCTTCCCCGCAGGCAATCAATGTGCTAAGCGATAGCTGAATGTTGACGATAGGTCTCGTTGACGTCTAATTGCAGATCGATCGCTGCTCGCTGCTTTACATCGGATATCAAGCTCTGAGTAAACAACGAGAAGCTCGCTGCTTGCTTCAAGACTTTGCGCAGGATTGCGTATTGATATTTAAATCAAGCCGCAAATAGTAGACTACAAATGGAGGAACTTGAAACACTTGCTTGATTGCTAATTGCTGTATAACTGGAGTTAATTGTGAACATTGTGCAAACTAAGTTTCTGCGGTTCCGACTTTACAGCCATCCTTGGAATTGTTGATTCCCAAAACGACAAGAGTCGCACAAGAGACTAAATTCCACCGCTCTAAAAGTCGTTAGAATAAAAAAGTAGAACTATGTCTCCCGCAAGACTTGGACTCGAGAGAAGTAGCGACATAAAATATGATCAAGTGGAACTGTTCAGAGAAAAGGGTCGTTCACCAAACTTTTCCGGCTTCTTTTTTCTGAAAAGTCCGGCTTCTTTTCCAGACGTTCACATTGATCATGTCGCAAGTGATCCCGCTTTCACTACGAGGATCTCGACTGCAAGCGAGGCGTTGCAACATGGAAACCCACTCAATACCAATGATAGTTTTATTCCACTGTGTGTTGTGTTGAAACAAGTGAAGAAGGCGGAGTTGAAACATCGGAATACTGGTTTCATCAAAACCGCTAATTAAAACACAAAATACTGATAAATGCAGAGACATCGCGGATGTTTTTGAGTGACCCGTTGTGGGGGGTCGGACTCATACAAAACATCATCATGGAAGTCATGGTTCATGGAAGGGGGGGGGGGGGGGAGTCCGAGCGACGCTATTCGCAATAATGCAGGGCAGGCGCCAGGCGTCGCGGGCGCATTGCGTCGAGAGTTTCATAACAGCAATACACTTGAACCAAAAACTTTACCTCATAAATTATCTCAAATAGACGCAGGTTTTACCGCTTTCTTCCATGCAGTAGGTAAAGTCTGGACCGAAAAGAACGGACTTATTCACCGTGCGTATCGATTTCACGAGACTACGAAAACATCCCTCGTGACTCACATCCGAATCGCTCATTTGCTTTATAAGTAAGTTCGCCGCGGAAAGATCAAGTGATTTATCCAGCGACGGGTCTGCGGTGTAAAAAGTCGATCGCATAGTAATTATTGCAACCAGCTGAGCATGTGGTCACGTGATGGAGACAATGCCGGGACGAGTTCTACATCAGTGTGCAGTCAATGCAAGTCCAGAACCAGATGACCTCGCTCAAGACGCAACTTGAGAGAGCGAACCAAATTTTGATTTTATATCATATTTAAATTCTGCGTGGGTTTTGTCGGTACAAACACATGTGTTAGTTGCGTTATCAATGGCGGGTTTAACATACTCACTATTCTACTTTCTTACATCTATTGTCTAACATTGAATTGAAATAACCCTTTACATTCATATCTATAAATAAATAAATAGTTCAAAGAAACGCCACGTGTAATTAGTCGCGTGCATCTATAGGAAAACGCTCTGTGCAACGCGTTGGATTTTCATCCGTAGGCTCTGTATGCTGTGAATGAGGTTTGACAATGTTGACATTTTGACAAATCAAATCAATTTTCACAAATATTTCAAAATAAACTTAAAATCCCTTTAAATTATTAAGTTCTTGACCAATTTCGCGTGAAATGTGTCAAATATGATAAAATGCTGGTCTCAATGACCATGCAAACTATAATCTTGATGGGTCCAACAGGTAATTTTCACTCTTCAGCCAGAAGGTTCTGCTCAAAATCTGTACAAATATCCGTTGTGCAAAATTTCAGCAAATACCTTATTATAGTTCTTATAGGTCTTTGATTTCAGATCGATACGTTGAGCAATGTGGACTGTGTGGCGCTGAGAAGAAAAAGAGTTAAAGCGCAAGTTCCAAAAGAAAGACGAGCACTTGCCACTATAATAGCTTCGGTACGCTCGCTTAGCAACATCTCATTACTGTGAACGATCCTGCAGGTCTGATGATGGTCGTCGAATCCCCGTGGAAATGGTTAGATGCTAACTGATTCACGAAGCGAGAGAGCAATTTGCTACTCGAACGGTTAGCTGAGTATTGTGAGTTATCGATTTAATATATCTAGCGGAGCGACCGAACATTTGCAGCAATAGCGAGGATATTCATGGAGGACACGTCTTGTATAGTACAGACAATAATATCACAGACACTTCGTGCATTGCAAATTACTTCTTGGGGTTGACAAGTTTCTAGGATTTTAATAGGTCAACCAATAAGAAAAACCTCGTATGTATCTCATTGGTCATAGATAAAATGCAAATGCACACATTGGTTTTCATGGAAATGCCGTATCTCGTTACATAATATTGGAAGTTTGTTAGTACTGGTCCATATTGCGGATTGCCTTAAAAATATTTTTCAGTAGTTTATTTTGAATTTGCTTTGGTGATCATCATCGCGCTTTAGAAGTCGTTTATTCGGTGGAATGGCAGGTCACTCACTTCCCCCAAGCAGTCGGTCCTAATGATGAACCAGGAAACTGGTCTCGAACCCCTGGCATCTTGAGCAACGCCTCTTGGAGGTGACATTGTCAGACAATGCTCGCTCGGAGAACAATGTGATACTCGCTCTCCCACACGTCTCTCGCGCCTCAAGGAGGTCAGCCCATGATGCGGGCTGGAACCTGGAGAGTTGTCCTCAATCAATCACCTATGTCGGTTAACACTTTGGCGTTAATCTTAACCATGGCGTTAACTAAATGAGTTGGTTAACTCTCTGATATGAACCCACTACTGCAGCTACTCTGTAACTCATCGTGATCATTTGTCTGCCGACAGCAGTTGGTTTTGCGGACTTCAGGGAACTCGATTGGTCCTTTTAATCTCTCTTGATGACACTGATTTCTTGGCAGAAGTGGCTTTTATCTTTCACCTGTTGGCTTGTGTCCAAGGGGTGCCGCTTGGAGACACTGTGTCTCGTGCGGGAGCCGGGGGGCGGGGGGGGGGGGGGGGGGGGGGACAGCGCTGTTATTACGATTTCATGTATGGGTACCTAGACGAACTGATTAAAATAAAGTTACTTGAGTATTTGGGAAAAAATTGAAATCACCAAGTGACTAGGTATGTAGAGAATATTACAAATTAAATATTTTTAAAAATTAAATTTTATTAAAAATCGCCCATTTATATTTTTTAATGTTGAATTGTTTCTTCATAGAAACAATTTGCTGTCAGGTCAAATGTATGTGGTGAGAGGTCAAGCAAGGGGTGACTTCTAAGTTCTAATAGTCTGGACATCTGGCCGACTGGTGAATGAATGTGTGGATGCTAGTGTGGGCAGGAGACGTGGGTTCCAAATACTCTCACATTCTCACTGAATATTCTTCCAAGGACGATTTCTCGACTAATGTCGCCCGAACTTCGTCGTCGAGGACTGAGTTTGGTTGATGTATGCAGTTCAGCAGTCAGTAGGCGAGCGCCTCCGACCGAAGACTCATCTGCATAATCCAGTCAGTTCCTTCCTCCAGTCACGTGAAGCAACTTGGCAACACCGCCACACAACAATCAGTCGCGTCTTGAGCAACAATGGTTTGAGCAACAATGGTGTTGAGTCGAAAATATACGAACAATCATCAGGCACGCAAGAGATGCAATGCAAACAACACTGCAGTTTTGCAGGCTGGATGGCTGACAATTTTGCTAACAAACAATTACTCCTTGTTCATTCTTGTTTAGTACCGTACTAAATAGTGGTGGTGTGGTTGGTGTCCATGCAGTAGAGAGAGACACACAATCAAGGCAGCATCACATTCACACGTCTCGTGGACCCACAAAGACTTGTATCCGGGGTTCAAATTTGAATAAATCTTAATAACCTTGTCTACTCTTTAAATATGAGATTATACAATTTACAAACCTAAGGTGGTGCAAGCGCTTTAGCAAATTGAGAGAAAAAATTGTTTCATACGTAGGTGTAGCTTTGATAGGGTGTTTACGTGATCAGTTTGATTGTATATTTATAGTAGCACTTTATCATTTTTGCTTCCTGCCTTGAATTTTAATCATGATTAGATAAAAGACAATCACAAACTTAGGGTTATCACTTGGTACATTTTTAAAATTAAATTTCATAGGGCACCCAGCGAGACAAGAAAATATAAAAAATTTCACCAAAATCGAATTAATTATTACTAAAGGCAGGCAAATAGTACCTTAAAACTACTAAAAAGGACCAATTAAATTTTATGTTATCTAATATTCGTAAACATATTATTCGATTTATCGGTTTAGGAGTTGGACTTGGAATAATATATAAATATTAACTTAAATGATTGTATGAATGAATCAATATATCAAGTGTCAATTGTTGATGGCGCATCCAAATGGTGTACGAAAATTTTATAAATTGTGGTCTAGACCAAAATTCATATTATTTCATATTATTTTCCCCAATAATCTAAAAAAAGGACAAAATGACCTTAAAATAGCAAGAAAAGGACTGAATTCATAAAAAATTGAGAAAAAGGCATTTTCAGGCAAAATGAAACACATATTTTTGAAATCACACATGAAACATATTTATATCATTTTTAGACGCGTCTTAACAAAATACTCCAATAGGATAGGAATGTCCAATTATTACTAATTAACAAAGCAAACAATTAAAAATGTACCAAGTGATAACCCAAGTTTGTATTTTTTTATCCATGATTAAAATTTCAAATCATTTCGTCAACCAATTTTGTCTCCAATCGTATCCAAAAAATCGCTTATTGTATCGCTTGTTGTCTGCAACAAGCGACAAAATCGCTCGCACCTTAAAAACTATCACTTCATGATTACATTGAACGAATTGAGTTTGTTTGTAATATTAAATACAAATGACTTATTAAAAATATGGAAGGTAATGAGAAGATGAACGAGCCACATGTTTATCGATGTAAAAATATGTAGGTACTGTCAAAATATGGCGAGCTTTTCGGAATGACCAGCAACAGACATTCAGCCTGTGAATGGCCAGCAACAAGGTCCGCCAGCACGGGACAAAGGGGCCGTGGATGGTCGGGAAGAGAAGAAGACCGTGGATGGCCGGCCAGCAAGGGATAAGAAGACGAAGGGTTCACGAAGATGCACGAAGGGTTGCAAGGGAAGAGAAGAAGAAGGCCGTGGATGGCCAGCAAAGTACAAGAAGGCCGTGAATGGTCAGCAATGGAAGAGAAGAAGGCCGTGGATGGCCAGCAAGGGACAGGAAAACCGTGGATGCACGAAGGGTTGCAAGGGAAGAGAAGAAGAAGGCCGTGAATGGTCAGCAATGGAAGAGAAGAAGGCCGTGGATGGCCAGCAAGGGACAAGAAGGCCGTGAATGGTCAGCAATGGAAGAGAAGAAGGCCGTGGATGGCCAGCAAGGGACAAGAAGGCCGTGAATGGTCAGCAATGGAAGAGAAGAAGGCCGTGGAGGGTCAGCAAAGGAAGAGAAGAAGAACGTGGATTGGTAGCAAGGGATAAGGAGACCATCGCATTTGACAATATAATTTATTTAAGATTTATTTTTTTGAAAAATAAAATTGATTCAGAAGGTGATCCATACAATGTTCTGGTTCACAATTATAAATTGTCAAGTACGAGCTGCGCAAGTTGCGATAGCTATGTGAAGTAAACCGGACTTGTTCTGGCTGGGAACAATGTTGGCTCGAAATGTCGAACCTGATTCAGTGTTCCACGCTCTACTCGTCTCTTGACGTGTACGCCGCCTGCATACTAATCCGACATCGCTGTGCTCGAGATGCTCGTTCAGAGAATTCTCTCCAGGATTGGGCCAGGCTACTTTACAGAGAAAATTAGATTCTAGGAGATGTCACTATTGCAAACACTGAAGCACACTGCAAACACTGGAGCACATCCGCAAATGTGTTAGATAAAAATGGGTTCCATAGAAAACATCGTCAATAACTCTCTTCTCTCTCCGTTTATATCGCGACATAATTAGAGTAAAGATATTATTTTATTTTATTTTCATAGACAACTTATCTGCTAGGTTATTTGCTTGCTTATCCGCGTGATGCGATTATTAGGAGATAAAGCAATTTAGATGTTGGGATTTGGGAAGACGCGATCGTAGCCTATTTTGTTTGAAGCGGAAGAAATCGACATGAGAAAACTCCGTTTCTCCTTTGAATACAAAATCAACAAAATACAAAATCAATAATAATATTTTTTTATTACTTACGTACTTTTCCCCGACACAAGATTTATTTCTTACTGGGAAAGCACCAGCAGCTGGTGGTTTTAGACTGCTGGTTTTAGATACTTGCATGCTCTCAAACTACAATGTAAAGCACAATTAATATAAAAACAATGTACTTGTATTTTGGTGTTGACTGGATATAATTTTTATGCTTTATAGTCTAAAAACACAACGCTCCGAACTTACTATTTTGTACTCTTCCTCAGGATTACTGTAAAATTTTCAGCTAACAAAACTTCTTCCAAAATTCACATGACATAGAAATGCTTGATTTTGCGGTTGCCTAATGAACCTATCCTAATGCTTGATGTCTGAAGAAAATACAGAAAAACTTATATAATTCAGTATTACAACAGTCTGTCAAGTTTGAAACAATTATAATATGATGTTTGCGAAACACTGCTATCATGAAGCTGACGTCACTTAAACCAAGTTGTGGAATTTGCATACCTACTTGGTTATCTGGTTGAAACTAGGAAAACGCTCAGTGTAACGCGTTGATGAGCGAGCACGGGGACGTGCAAATTCTCGAACCGGAAATGCGTACACAAGCACAGAAAACATATACATCCATTTTGAATTGAAATATGATCACTCAATCAACACAACATATTATGGTTTTCATTGAAACTTGAAAATAACATCTAAGCATCCTGGTAAATATAGCAAATCAGATGCAATTCAATAGGCACTGGAAAACATTCATTTTGATACTTCATTACTGACAGATATTAAAAATGTTAATAAGTTCATACGTTCTTAACTGATTGGGATGAAATTTTGTAAAATAAGAGACAATGTTGGTCTTAATGATCATGCAAAATATGAGTTAGATCTGAATCATCGAAGACCGTTTTCATTTTTCAGCCTATCAGGAGATATTTATTTAAATTTTAACCAATGAATGGATTTCAAAAAAATTATGGTCTGCAAACAAAGAAGGTTGGTTTTACATGTGTGCAAAATTTCAGCTCGATCAAAGAAAAACTCTGACCTGTATAGCCAAAATATGAATTTGATCAGATTTATCGAAGACCATTTTCATTTTTCAACCTATCAGGAGATGTTTATTTAAATTTTAACCAATGATCGGATTTTAAAAAAATTTGGGGCCTGCAAACAGAAAAGGTTGTCTCTACATGTGTGAAAAATTTCAGATCGATCGAAGAAAAACTCTGACCTGTACAGCCTCACCCAACAGAAAAAAAAAAACAAAAACAAAACAGAGGTCCGTGCCAAAT
>OW203762.1:48282778-48430917 GCA_934045905.1 Leuctra nigra | reverse complement strand
AAAATATCGTGTGAGCATAGAATAAACAGATACATGCAAATAACTGGCACACAAGATGGAATAAACTATCTTGTGTTAATGAAGATAAAACTGTAATCAATTGAGGAACTATTAAAATACATTTTACGAAATAATTTTACGTGAGTAACAACCAAGTAGAGCATAAAACCTAGTTAAGTTTGTATATGGAGTTGGAAACCTTTTCACGTGTCAACGGCTTCACCTCGAAATCGTGTTATTCCCTTCACTTGGATAAACAGTGTACCAACTCATCTGCCTGCAAACATCGTATATTTCGTATGCCATCAAGTAGCGTAGCAATTATCGAGAGTATCGCTTCAGACAGACAGCGATACGTCACGCCTTGTCACGCCGTGTCACGCCGCTGATCACCGCGTCACGCGACACCTGTCGTTGCCATTATTCAAAGTGCCTCGAGGTGCGTCAAGTCTGCGTAAGTCAACTACGCTATACGCGAGGTGCGCCTAATCAACTACACTAGACGCGAGGTGCGTCAAGGCCGAACCTCGACAACTATAAAACACATGAGGAGCGCCCCATCAACTACACTAGACGCGAGGTACGTCAAGGCCGATTCTCGACAACTATAAAACACGAGAGATGCGCCTCATCAACTACACTAGACGCGAGGTGCGTCAAGGCCGAACCTCGACAACTATACAACACAAGCGGTGCGCCTCATCAACTACACTAAGACGCGAGGTGCGTCAAGGCCGAACCTCGACAACTATACAACACATGAGGAGCGCCTCATCAACTACACTAGACGCGAGGTGCGTCAAGGTCGAACCTCGACAACTATACAACACATAAGGAGCGCCTCATCAACTACACTAGACGCGAGGTGCGTCAAGGCCAAACCTCGACAACTATAAAACAAGAGAGGTGCGCCTCATCAACTACACTAGACGAGAGATGCGTCAAGGTCGAACCTCGACAACTATAAAACAAGAGAGGTGCGCCTCATCAACTACACTAGACGAGAGATGCGCCTCATCAACTACACTAGACGCGAGGTGCGTCAAGGCCGATTCTCGACAACTATAAAACACATGAGGAGCGCCCCATCAACTACACTAGACGCGAGGTACGTCAAGGCCGATTCTCGACAACTATAAAACACGAGAGATGCGCCTCATCAACTACACTTGACGCGAGGTGCGTCAAGGCCGAACCTCGACAACTATACAACACAAGCGGTGCGCCTCATCAACTACACTAAGACGCGAGGTGCGTCAAGGCCGAACCTCGACAACTATACAACACATGAGGAGCGCCTCATCAACTACACTAGACGCGAGGTGCGTCAAGGTCGAACCTCGACAACTATACAACACATAAGGAGCGCCTCATCAACTACACTAGACGCGAGGTGCGTCAAGGCCAAACCTCGACAACTATAAAACAAGAGAGGTGCGCCTCATCAACTACACTAGACGAGAGATGCGTCAAGGTCGAACCTCGACAACTATAAAACAAGAGAGGTGCGCCTCATCAACTACACTAGACGAGAGATGCGCCTCATCAACTACACTAGACGCGAGGTGCGTCAAGGCCGAACCTCGACAACTAGTATAAAACACGAGAGATGCGCCTCATCAACTACACTAGACGCTGGGCTCATCAAGGAACCGTCTCTGTAACTACACACGGCATACGTGGTGGCTCATGGGACCATTGAAGAAGCTGATGGCAAAACAACGGACGTAACAAGTCGTCTGAACTGAACACTATTTTAATCATCGAGTTCTGTTTTAGTCAAACAGACTTTTGGATTTTAATTCTCTGATTGCCGTTGGCGTGGAGCAAAATCTGTATACAAGATTCGACATAAAATGAGATAAAAATTAAGCTGTAAATAGTATACAAAAACTAACAGTCAAAGTACTCACAGCGTCTTTAAATGTATTTCCAATCAAGTTATCGGATTATGGGGTTTGTACCACCTTAAAGATAGGTAATATATATCTATCTCTATCTCTTGAGAGTTAAAGTTCATATCAGTATAAATAATGCAGATGGAAATAACTATCAGTGCGTGTATCGCAAATGCTGAATATTTCTGCTGCTCAGCCATTGTACTGGCAAACAAACAATCTCGGATGAAGCTCTGTTGTTAGTACAACAATTAAACCATTTTAAATGAGTGCTTGTTTAATAATGGAACTTCCATCTAATGAATTCGCTCAGATCAATTTCACACATAACCCTGGCGGTGATCACTTGAAGTTGGAAGTTTAAATCCCCGATTGCTTGATAATCATTGCTCCAGAAAAGCATGATCATTGCCGTTTTTTTTCACGAGAAGTAGTTAGTACACGTTCAGAAGTCTAGAAAAGTTCGACCCAACTTTGCAGTTGATTTTCTAATACGTTTAATTATGAATTCGCTTTTCCATAAGAATAGAATTGTTGATTTTTTTTACTACCACGATTCCAACTTTATCTCCTGCCAACAAAATAAAATGGAAGGGAAGGGAATTCGCCTAGCAAAGAGGTACTACTCAGTATTCAAGAGGGACGCCATTTTGTCACGCTGCATAACTCCAAGATGGCCGTCCATTGTCCGTCAGGAGCTTTGTTCTCCCCGTTGGTTCAAAGGTTACCTTATCTTAACAAAAAAATATCCAAGGAGGTTAGGTATAACCGACGGAATAAAGAAAGCAGCGCTGTGTTTCTTATCTTCCCGCGTTTGACTTTCTGGCGGCTTGACGATGTATCGAAATCGAATCTACGAGCGCTGGAGCCATACCTTCGTCGCAAAGTCGACTCGTTCACTTCATCCAGCTCACAAAAACTCGCTTTTTCTTCTGTTCTTATCTGAGTTCAATTACGATTTTCGCCCCATTAAATCTTACGTTTGCTCGCCCATTATTGAGCAGTCTTTAAATAAAATTCGATTTACAGATTCGGCCGTGAAAAAGCTTAAAGCTATACACATTGGAATTCTATAGTGTTTTATTTGAAACTTATCATTACGTACCGAACGTCAGGATTTAAGATCGTTTGCTTACAGCTAAAAATACTGCTAAAAATAGAACTTTAGAGCCCAATTTCGAAGTTCAGTGCAAATACATCGCTAATGTGTTTTGGTGAAAAACTATAGGGATTTTGATCTCATTCTCTACTTTACGCTGTCTTGTATTATTCCTCGCACAACCCCAAGAAAGCAATTGTGTGTTGCATAGAAAACATTTCGGCGAGTGAATATATTTAAATGTGATAATAAGACGCGTGTTAAATCCACGGAAAGTAATCAATGTTGTAAACGCCAAGCCGCATTACATGTTGAGCTCATGTAACAGCCACGGCCACCGAGAGCCCGATATGGCAAGGACATTACGCACCATGGGACTTGGCAAGATCATCAAATATCCAGAGTAATTTGATACCCCATTTCAAGTTCGTGATTTGATCCCCTATAAATCCTGCCAACGACCCCGCATTAGCGCAAAGGGGTTAGAAATGGGGATGACTTTTCTTCTTTGGTCGAGATCATGAAAGTTCACATCATGTTTAGTTTCGTTACGAGCTAATGGCCAGCTTCTCGTCCAATGAATCGCCAAAACGTGGAGGTTTCAATGTAACAGCGAAAACCTGCGTTTTATCGCTCATCAGTGGCACGAAACAGTTCAACTCTGAAGGTTGATTCATGACAAAAATACGACACTTTCGTTTGAGCTAAAGATAGATTCTTATTGCCGTACAGCTTCAAATCGTATACTACAGAGCATTTCCCCCAGGTTCAGTTGAGTCTAACTTCACATAAAAATGAAATAAGGGTAATGTTTGAAAAAGTTTCTATGTGTGTATTTCTCGTTATTATCGTACGAATGAAAGTCCTTCTTTCAATTTCATTCCAGACTACTTTTATTATCTTTGTAACTACTCTGGAATAATTTTCATCGGATTATTTACTGCCGTGTGCGTAGACCAAACCAGTGAGCTGATATTCGAGCAATGTTGCAAAGAGTCTCCGCCGCACGTTTGAAGTTGTCTTTCAGATATCTAAGGGACCGTGAACGACACTGACCGCATGACGAAGTTCGGACTAATCAGACGCCTCTCGCGACTTCGTTCGGCTGTGAACAACTCGGCGTCGGATTCGACGTCATACCTGCGTCACGACGACTCTGCGATACGGTTTTGTAATTACTACATATTAACGCAATTTCATTGAACCATTCACTGTTGTAATCTCTTTCAATTAGTGCTCGAAGCTGGAAAATGATGTTAATAACGCTGTATTGACTTTGTTGTCAGTAGAAACATCACAGTTAATTAGAGTAATTATGTGGTAGGCATTGCAATATTAATTTCAAGGATTATTTTTGAAAATGTTGTGTCATGCGTTTAGACCTTCTGCCTGCGGAGCTAGGTTTAGTTCAGTATTCTTCTGAACTACCTATTAATAAGGAGAATTACTTTGTTTTGAGAAATTGCGTCTTCTTTCAACTGGCTATACAGTCTAGAAGATTTTCCCCACGCAGAAGTTTTCATATTTACTAGATATTTGTCCATTTGCACAATGCGAATATCCCTCTTGGCTCTATAAAGAACCTCTCCAATAATATGTTTTCCCGTCCTAAAGAAATCCCAACACTATAAACATTTCTCATTCGTACTTTGATCAACTTTATAGAATCTCGACTCTTAAGTGTTTTTCTTCGTTAAAACTTATAGGCTTCGGACTCTTGAACTTTTCAACTTTGTTGGCGGAACCAAGAGTTTTGTAATTCACTAATCTCTCTGCTATAGGCGTCGGTTTTGTTTGGGCAGCGTCGCGAGGCGCCGATTACACGATGCCTTTCCGCTCTATTTACTATTTATTCCCCGGTCATCTGGAGACCTTGCAAGCGAATGTGAACTTATCACCAGAGTGCGCAGCGCACTGTGGCGAGTCAAGTTGGCTTCCGACCAAATGGTAAAAGCAAACTATGAAGCGACTGAACGAAGTGTGCCCAATTATTGTCATTAGAACTATTTTATAAAGGTTGCTAGGATGTTCTTAAACAACTATTTCTGCGGAAAGCATCTTGGAACCATTATATCTAGGTCGGTTTCATCGTTATATGTTTCTTGGCTTCAGCAAACCAACAATACTTGTTTGTCAAGTCGGTTTTAGGAGGTCAGTTCATTATCCAACAGATTCAATTGAATTTTCCGCTACTTACTTTGTGTAACTATTCAGCCAACTGTTCTGAAGCTTCTGCGAGCTTAAGATGTTTAAGTCACGATTTTATTGCAGCAACCAATATTTACAATCATTCATATAATATGACATCGTTCTTCATATATGAGAATGTTCATAAGACCGTAAAAACTTGATCAACGATCGTCAAGATATTCACTAGAGAGGAATCCAAGTATAAACCTGCCCACTCTCAAACTCTCTAATTTTAACCCTACGCACTCCTGAAATACTCTCTCTCCTCTATGGGCGCATCATCACATGACGCGAGGCCCGGCTTATCCTCGCAACAACACGCGGAAGTCACAGCAAGCTTCATAGTCCTCCGCGGCGTCGACGGAATAGCAAGCAGGGCGGAATCCATCACACCCCGACACGTCCGTCGAGTGTTGCCGGAGAATTGAATTAGCCTCTTGCCGGCACGAGACGCTCATAACCAATGCCGATTCCGACGCCGACGTCGACGCTGATGAGCAGTGGTGACGTCATGCACTTAGACCGATCGTCTCATTATGTGGTGGAAATATCATATACGAAACTGTCAGAGTGCAGTTATGTATTCGGCATGTAACAGAATTTCTTGGAGGAAGCAACTGTAACTAATGTATGCTAGCGCTACCTATACTTATGATGTACAACCACGGAATGTATTGTAATTCAAAGTTGTTAAATAAATAAATTGAAAATTTAATTGAAATATAATGTAACAAAGAAGATGCACGAAATTAGATTTTTTGAAGCTTGATTTTCAATACTCTTTTAAATCAATAGTTAAGTTTAACAGTTACTTTGTGTTTAGTTTAGGAATATCATTGGTGTTGCCATTGTAATCTAGTCCTATAATAATTTGTTTAAAAATAAAGAGCAATGAAAATCCGGGGCTTAGTCCTTGACGATTCAACCTTTTATAGTTTCAAAATCGGTACGAATTGTCGGGTAGTTTAATGCTTTAAATAAACATTTTCCATGCTTAAAAGATATTCGTTCTTCCGATCCATTAGGCTTAAAATAATATGACATGCTTCGTGCAGCACACTTAAATTACATTTTGTAATGTTTCTAGGTAAGTATATCAATCTCTAACGCCATGCCTGCGAGGTGCAAACTTTCAATTCCTAATGGTTAGACCATATTTAGTGTGTAGTTAGTACTTTTAGAGTTAATAATTTTATCTCTATATATTCGTCTTTACTTGTGTAGAAAATAGATGAAAGATGCATGGCAATGTTCATTCGCCATCTTATGTTTAATGTCATACTTACTTGTAATTAAATTAATTATATTATGACTGAACATTTAAGGGTTGAAAACACAAGCTTCTGTGAATAAACGTTGCATTAAAATTTTCGACATTATACTAGAAATTAGAACGCTAATTTCGCCGACAATCACATTAAATAGCCGGCGTAGGTGGAAGCTGCGTGGACCACATCTGAAGATTCTAGAATTAATGGCAACGCCCACCATCTGATAAAGGGCAGGATATTTATGTTTCAGGTTAGCTAAAGTTATCTGCTAACTCCCTCTACTCTGCGAACCAACTTTAATTTACGTTTCTTTCCATCACTGCCAGAAGGACGATTTCCCATTGAAATCAAAATTCCATGTCGTCCAATATTATTAAAAATTCATCTATTAAAATTTTTACTCGGAAAATGATATTGAAGAAACCAGTTTCTTTACTTTCAGTTTGCGTGTCTCAGAATGTCGTGCTTCAAGGGGCCGAAAATATGATCTGGGTCACGTGGTACACTCGCGAACACACTGGGGAGGAAAATTAATGAAAATATAAAAAAATAATTATCATTTGTTCCCCCAGGCACAGCAACTTCCCATCTTAAATAATATCGCAAATAAATATACGGAGGGGGAAATCAGCTGTCGTGCCTGTACCTTGTATTGTAACATGCCACTTTTATAGCCGCCGGGGACGTAAATCTATTTACTGAGCGACGATTTGGAATCGATTCCTCAGCTAAAGCGTTGCAATTGATGTCCCTCAGGCCCCATAGCGCGGGCCCGGCTCATCACGGTCCCATTATTAGCCAGGATGTGCCATTTAATGGTTAGATTGAAAAGTCAGACGTGACAGAAATACAAACACTCTTTTGGTTTCATTTTAAAAGTTCTTGTTTCAATGACGAGCGGAATTAACATGGCATCCGACAGCATTTAATGTGACAGTTCTTCTGTTTGTATTTTGTAATCCGATGTACATTTTCCATTAGCGATGTGAGCAAGACTATGTGAAGTAATGTGGTGAATTATTTATAATTGAATCTGTGATGCTTGTGGAAACTGTAATTTGATGATATTGATTGATTTCCTTAGTACAATATTTTATACGACGCTCATGTCGGCAGCACGACGCTGTTCCAAGATCCTGATTGGAATACTGCGGCTGGCTGTGGAATCGTGTTAGGTTCTGATTCGACTAATCGGGATACATTTTCTGTTTCCTCGTGGTTTCCAGTTGACTTGTGGCGCTTCTCGGATGAAGATTCCGGATCAAGTTTCAATATCCAAGAATTTCTTTCGATATTGATTTATCGGATGAATTCACGCGTCCGACATCCAGTGCATTTGTTGAAGACATTAGGAGGCCGTGACAAACTCAGTACATTGTTGAAGATATTAGGAGGCCGTGACAAACTAAGTGCATTGTGAAGACAAACTAGGAGACCGTGACAAACTCAGTATATTGTTGAAGATATTAGGAGGTCGTGACAAACTCAGTGCATTATGAAGACAAACTAGGAGGCCGTGACAAACTCAGTACTTTGTTGAAGACAGGAGGCCGTGACAAACTCAGTACATTGTGAAGACAAACTAGGAGACCGTGACAAACTCAGTATATTGTTGAAGATATTAGGAGGTCGTGACAAACTCAGTGCATTATGAAGACAAACTAGGAGGCCGTGACAAACTCAGTACATTGTTGAAGATATTAGGAGGCCGTGACAAACTCAGTACATTGTGAAGACAAACTAGGAGACCGTGACAAACTCAGTACATTGTGAAGACAAACTAGGAGGCCGTGACAAACTCAGTGCATTATGAAGACAAACTAGGAGGCCGTGACAAACTCAGTATATTGTTGAAGATATTAGGAGGTCGTGACAAACTCAGTGCATTATGAAGACAAACTAGGAGGCCGTGACAAACTCAGTACTTTGTTGAAGACAGGAGGCCGTGACAAACTCAGTACATTGTGAAGACAAACTAGGAGACCGTGACAAACTCAGTACATTGTTGAAGATATTAGGAGGTCGTGACAAACTCAGTGCATTATGAAGACAAACTAGGAGGCCGTGACAAACTCAGTACTTTGTTGAAGACAGGAGGCCGTGACAAACTCTGTAAATTGTTGAATACATTTGAAGGCCATGACAAACGACCCATAGATGTAAGTTCGAACATTGTACCTTTACATGATTACCCTCATTTCATTCTTTAAAATCTTCGATACATACAGTGAACCAGAATAGAGCAAATGGCGACAAATTGAAGTTTCTTAGATGTTTGGGACAATGTTTAACATCGAGTTACGATGGTGGAAATAGGATGCGGTTGCGGCCTATTAGTACTAAACCTTTCTCGCCAGGACACAGCCAGGAACATCAGATGCGTGATTCGAACCCAGGCCTCCGGAAAGTAAGTCCAGAGCAATATCCACTGAGCCAACTTGACAACTCGAGCCGCCATCTTTCTGCCGATTTCAGTCGTCCTGAGAAATGGCGTCCACCATATCGGGTGACAGATTTTAAGGAAATAACTGCGCTCGCAAACTTTTCCGAGGAGAAAATATGATTTATTGAAATCCGTCCGAGTGTGTAATATGCGGTCCTAGCGAGCGTCCCGACGCCTCACTTTAGCAATCCCATTGGACGTCCGTCAAGCAACGCAAATATTTGCCTGAGAGTGTCGGCTGGGGGTGGGGGAAGGGGGCTCATCGTAAATACACATTAGACGTAAGGATTTAAGCAAACAGAAGCTTCGTGTTTAGTCATTTCAATAACAAATCCGTTGTTAGTTTGTCTGCGTTGCTAGGCAATCAGTCAACCGTAAATACAAATTAATTAATTCTGCAAATAACCTGGAATGTTTTAATTTGTCAAATATGCCAAGGTGTCCGTCCTGACTCCCACGATATTTCGCTTCTCTTTGAACGGTTTGAAATTGGATTTTATAATTATTTTATTATCTTTAAACATCCACCATGGGCGATGAATATCAGTGAATAGATTTTTAACATGTTTATAACTACATGTGGTAGTTACTCGTAGGTATATATTATTATCTTTTAACGCACTATCTTTGCCAATAATAAGGACTCTCCATTCAAAGTTTATTTAGAAAGCTATGAACTCAGCTCGTAAATACGGCAGCACGACAAAGTTTCAATTAGCCCTAGTTTGTAGCTAGCTTTGCATTGCATCGCAGTCGAAGATTACTCCTCGCCTCTGGTTCTTTCGCTCAAGAAAATAATAAAAACAAGCATTATGTTATTGGTAGTCGACATCTGCATTGCAGCTAGCTTGTGTGTGCTCCGGCAGCCCTCCATCATCTATTGAAGCTAACTTCACTGCGTTCACGGAGCATTGCATCCAGGAAGCCCACGCTGACAGCAATGCTAACAAAACCAGTTAAAATAAAATGCTCGTTTATTCAAATTTGTAAAAATTGTCGACTTATTTTGGCAATGGAATATGAAATAAGTTTCAAAAGAATCGTTATGAAAACTTAAAAAGGGTGCGCAGTGTAATAAAAAGGACGGAAGTTTTCGCTGTTATTCTAATGAAGTTGTAACACTAATAAATATTCTTTGTGAAGGGCAACTAGCGCGCGGCTCGGAGAAAGTGTGAATTACTCTCTCGCCAACTAAGCACGACCTCATGCCATTTGAATGAGATTATTTCTGCTGACAAACCGTGAAAACAGTCGGAATAAAGCTGTCAATGCTCGCCAGAGACAATAGGTTAATTCACCCCCGTGATTGCGTATCGATTCGAACAACTCATAGATTACTAAACGCTTTAATATCGAATTCTGCGCCACAACAATCGACTTAAACAGTCGATAATGAATCAAATGTTATATTGTGGACGTGACGATTCAAATAGATATCTCCATTGAACATCACCTTTGTAAAAACAAACAGCATAAAAAGCTGAATAAATAACCATGCTGTTTTTTCAATGCTATGTTAAAACAGTAGCTTATTTCAACATTTACTTATTTGTCATTCTAGGATATCATTGGTCGTAGATATTGTTATATATAGTCCTAATCAACTGCTTTTTAAAACAAATTAGGTTTCTTTGTCAGTCAAAAATTGACATTTCTAGAATTACTACTAAGTAATTGTGACGATTAAACTTAACTACTACTTTTAGGGCCGGTCTTTCAATTAGCTGTTAACAGTTAGTTAGTACAAACAACTCTGTCTTTCAATTGGTTGTTGCCTTGACAATACAGTCCTAATCTACCGTTTAAAAGTTAGCAGAGCATTGAGCCACCGGCTATATAACTATTATAATTTGGAATATGTGCTCTAAACGCATAGTATAATTATACGATACGTTGTAACTCTCGCCTTGCTCGCTTAATTATTGAGCCACCGCCGTTGTCTTCCGAGAAACGCAGCAAGAAGTGAGCCGCATAGCCACGGTCTTCCAGAGTCGCGGGAGTGATGAGAGAACGGAATTTATACGAGAATTTTGTCGATGAGCAAAAGAGACATTCCGTGGTTCTGGTAACAAAATAGGAGCGAGGTTTACCACGAGTAGAGAGAGAAGGCGAATACACAAGAAGGATGTAGAAATCTAATAAAAAAACAAAATATCATGGAGAAGGGAGCAAACAACACAGCACCCATAGGAGATTATTTCACTCTCTGTTCCAGATATGATAGGCGTTGAGTAGACCGGAAACAAAAACATCCCACCCCCAGGCGACCTCTATCGTTTATCATCAATGACATCACAAAAACAGGGGCGCTCCTTGCGGAGACAATGAGCGGCGAGCAGCTAATTGCAAGCCATCTATTTGCCACTTTCGTGACTGTCGTAAACAATTGCACGTGTTTTATAATGCATGTTATCAGCTGAAAAACTCCGAGTCGAGAAGAAATTGGGGCGTTGCGTATATTTTGGTTTATTCATAGATTACTGAAATTACCATTTGTTTCTCGAATACAGGGCCGCTACTGGGTGAGCCATCATGCAATTAATTTATCACTAACTGAGGGGGAAATTACAATTTAGATACCCAAAACTTTTGGCCAGGCGAAAATGTATCTAACATGTCATATCCTGAAGTAGAATATTTAGCAATTTCAGTTTTAAGACTAACGTCAGTTAATTGTTGTTGGAAACTTAAAGTGAAGCGATTTTTTGTGGACGTCCAGTATCATTTATAATAATTATAAATTAACTTTGAAATCAATTAAAAGTTTGAAGACGAGTGCCTTCTGAGTGTGCTGCCGGCTGCAGAAGTGTAAGGGGTTATTGTTATGCTAAAAGAGTGTTAGCGAAAGTTGCGTCAGAAAATACAACAGTAATTAATGATTGAAGGTTGGTGTGTAGGAGGGAGAGGGGGGGGGGGGGTGACGTTAATGAAGGTGTCGGGACTAAGTGAAGTGGTTTGGGCGGAAGATGGAATGGGGAGATGGAGGGGAAAGAGAGAACAACGAAATAAATTCTCCTATTTACTTCTCTTGACATCAAAAAAGATATTCAGCGATTTTCTTCTGCGACATATTTTAGGGGTGAAATGACGTAAGCAAAATTTGATGGGGGAAGATATTTTTACTACTATGATATATCTGAAGACGCTTCTTTTATTGCTTCCATATTTGACGCTTTGTGTAAAATTCCAAAACAGAAATGGCGTTACTTAGATTTGTCGAAATAATTAACCAACCCGAACGCTGCAATATTTATTCTGCTCTCCCCCAATAACCGTCGAGGAAGACATTAAAGCTCGCCATTTCTACCCACGCACTCCCATTAATTGGCGTGTGTGTGACTGGCTGCCTATACATCACGCCGTAATTTGTATTATTGGTCTATTGGACGCCATAACAGTGATTTACACCCGAGAGACGCGTGATTCCATCTGGATCGGGAATATTCTGCCCAGAACGCAACGCGCCGCCCCACGTGGATGAACTTCCGGCCCGACACGTGTACCTGGCCAAGTCGGGATAGTCAGAGTGTGACGGGACATCAGAAGGTCATACTGAGGTCAATATTGAGACAATCAATCATTTTAACACATTCGTTCCATATAAAACTTCATTTGTTCAAAAAGCTGCCATGAATTTGTCTCTTGTTCAAAACTAATTTATGCCCAAATTATAACTAATGGACTCCAGTTAAAGTCGGATTATTTGTGACCTGAAAGTGAGGGAATATTCTAATGATGGAGCTGATACTAATTGTAGCGTATTTGAATGATTCGCATAATTTTGTCCTGCAGGAAAAAACAGGAAGAAGATAAGACTCCAACACTCCAACTGTGAAACTAATATTCGCTGCTACAGATTTTTTCACAACATTTTTCAGACATCGTTTTCCGTCATCTCGTCGAGTTGTTATAAGATTATTGTTTAGAAAGTCCATTAAGCCCTTTGGCCTGCGTCCATCCCCGAATCCCTCAGTCCACGCGAAACACTGTTACTGCTTTTAGCGTACAGCTCGAGCCAAAACACTGGGATTCTTCCAGAGTGTGCAGTCCGATAGACATTCATAATCTCCCTCATTAACTCGCACTATGAGGTTGATACACAATATTGTAATTCACGTCGAACATTATCCTAAAAGTGCAGACTTTTTTAACTGTACGTATGTGCTCGTATTTATTACACATTAATCCCTGCGGGGTTTCAGCAAATTAATTGAAAGGTGAATCAAATGATATTTTAACATGCAATTAGAATAGAAAAATAATGTACTTTATTTTAGATAATCGACTACTTAACATTAATGAAAACATTCGTCACAAACAACATCAAAATAGTATGGTATGTATTTACAACTGTTTGAAAACTAAATAAGTTTTGTTTATACTGAGAACATTTTCAATTCGGTTGAAATAACAATTTGGAAATAATAGCAGTATCAATAAGCGAAGCAATCAAATAGCGATTAATTAAGCTGTGAAACATAATGAAGTGGTCGTAGATTTTAATTGTTATTTGAATAAGTTAATAAAGGTTGAAGTATGGTACAACAATAGACAGTAATTTACGAAAATGGTAATGACTATTTTAATGGCCCACTCTCAGAAGCGTACACACAATCTCCGAAGTACACCAGACCCTAGGTTAACTATTACGATCCATAACCCCTAAAACGCCGCCCCTATCTCAACTAATGCATCTGCCATTATTGAATCAATATCTTACCCGTACATTCTTGACACCTTACCCGGTAACAAACTTGTCCCTGCCGCACAAATTGGTTTTACTTAGGGTCGTGGAATTGAATCTCAACGCATCCCCCCCCCCCTTCTCACACACGCACACACACGCACGTACGACCACGAGTTATGGGCTACATTAGCGATTCGTGTAGATGGAGGGGGGGGGGGGGGGGTAGAGGAGATCGAATGCGAATCTTTTAGGGGTGGTTATGGTAGTTTGCCCTGCTCTGAAGGGGTGTGTTGTTACATGGTATTATATAGCTCAGTGGCGGTTCATGGGTTTTCCGGGGGGGCGGTGAGTGCGGGGGCGGGGGTAGTTTAAACCTAGGTTAAACAGATGTGTGGGCGTAAAGTAGCGGAGAGAGCAGACATAGAAAGTCAAACAACAGAGAAAATGTGCACAAAAGTTCAGCATACTAGTGTACTTTGTGAACTTTGTGTTTTAAAACGTTGCCTTCGTGATTAGGTGTTTAGATTGTTGTTTGATTGTTTTTCATCTCTTTAAAAGTCACTAGAATAATTACACGGATGTTTCTGACATTGATTCCCATGTGTAGATGCTGCTCTCTATTACTGAGCAACACGCAGAGGTCGAGTCCTGTGACGTCATGCGTGAGGGCGCGCTTTTGAGGGATCGGTGAAAATCTTTTTGCTCGGTTTGTCGGAGTTTCCAGAATTCCTTCTCTTCCTTTCCCGCTGCCGTATTGTTCCAATTTCTGTTTCCAAACTCACAGATCTCTTCCGCATATTGCATCAATCTATTCTCATATTTCATTTCCATCTTTCCCATTTTTCTCCTATCTGCAATTCTATACATCCCAACATTCTAGCTCGTTCATCTTACTTACTCTTCAAAGTATTATTTCTTCATCTCTCTCTTTCCCCCACTCAGATGATACAGAATTGCATTTATCGGGGGAAGAGTGACTGGCGACCAAAATCAAATCTTCCACCGAGATTTCTCTCTGTGACGACACGGCCTCGGAAACACCACATAAAATGTCGGGATTTCTTCCAGGGTATAAAAATATATGTTTTTGGGGGGAGGCTCTTCAAGCAGAAAATAATATAAGATCCTGGGTTTAAGTTTGGGCAGTAGTGAGAAGACAGGAAGAAAGTTGAAACAAAATTACTATTCGATAGCATGGAAAGTCTTAGAGATGCAAAGCGGATAGGAAGTTTGCTTAAATACGCGATTTAAATATCGTTTAACCCAAATGTAGGGGAAGAAAAAACCGACGTAATCGATTAGGTTGCTTAACTTGTGACGTCAGAACCCAGTGCTCCGGAGCGATGTTTTAAATGTAATCCAACATTATTTATAATCAGATTACTTTTTTGTTCCGACCAGAGGAGTTTGTCATGAATTTAAAAACATGCAGGAGCTCAGCCAGCGGGCAACAAATTCCCTAATTACGGACGCGATTGTTTAAGCAGGTACTCAGTAAACGGGCAACACTTAAAACAGTTAAACCCCTTTACCTTTAGCTCTTTTATCATCATGAAGCATTTCCATGGACAAGTTTACTATTTCTATTTGGAACATGGCAAAAGCAGAAAAACAGCTAACGGTATTGTCTCTGTACACTGTTGCCAGATGTTGGCAAACATAATTTAATACCTCCTCCTTGAGTATAGAAAAATCTAGTGGAGCGGTCGCTCCACCCAGCCAAGTCGTACTATACACTCACACTCACTCAACATACCGTAATTGCCTAATAAACTGAGGAGCAGACCAAACACTTTTACTGTAAGCAACAACATGGCATTTTCGGCCTACTGGATCTCAAAATTGGGAAATCTCACATTGTTGCGAAATAACTTAATTTCGAGCTATGGCCCACCTGACAACATATACTAAATTTGGGAACAATAGGTAATGCCATTTGTGGGCTAGAGGGCCGTGAAAACAGTGAAATTACACCCCTTTTAAAACCTATCTTCATCTGATGATATCACGAAACACCGCAATCACCGCCACAGCCTAAACGGCTTAACCGATCGACTTGAAATTTTTACCACATGTGCACTTTTGGCGTCCGAGGTGCCTTTTTATAAAACCAACCGGAAGGCGCCATTTTGAAACCGGAAGTGACGTCATATCTCGAAAACGACTACACCGATCGGAATAAAACTATCGCCAAATGATTCAGACGGTCATCTTTATGGATTATCAATAGTCAAAATATACATTTACTATTACCGAAACCGGAAATGACGTCATAAAAATGAAGAATCAGACTTGAATCACCTCTTACTACAATAACTACAAATTCAGAAGGCTTATAATGATACATAACATTTATAGAAATAAATTCTAGGTGGCTGTAATTTCAGCCGCCATTATGAAAACCGGAAGTGATGCCATATCTCGAAAACGGCTGGACCTATTGGAACAATGCTTTCGCAATTCTTCATGGAATATCAAAACAAGCTTATATTTAGCCCCAAACACATTTTTTCGTAGTAACCAATTCGGAAATGGCCTATTTTTTTAAAGGAATTAGTCATTGTTGCTCCGATATGTGTTAAAAGTTGTGTAAATAAACTAAAAAAACTAGTGATATCCCCATAAAAAACACTCCGTGTAAAAATACCAGCCAAGTCTCTTCAACTTAAAAAAAAAATGAAATCTAAAAATTCTACACTGAAAAGTAGTGATATCAAAAAATTAGCCAAGTCAAAACTTTATTTGAAAATCAAAAAATACTTGGCGCATCGTTTTTTTTAGGGCATTATAGGTATACTATGTATATGTATATTTCATGTAAAATTTATAATTGGCTTATACTTCCAAGCTATTTATGTACACGATGCGCCAAGTATTTTTTGATTTTCAAATAAAGTTTTGACTTGGCTAATTTTTTGATATCACTACTTTTCAGTGTAGAATTTTTAGATTTCATTTTTTTTTTAAGTTGAAGAGACTTGGCTGGTATTTTTACACGGAGTGTTTTTTATGGGGTATATGTATCAGTAACCATCCGAGAATAAATTGCACCACTGCTAAATCCTGACCCTCCGTGGTTTGTGCGAACACATTTCAGCACGCTAGAAACAATGCACACTTTCAAAATCGTCCATCGCCGAGCAATTTTACAACACAAAACCATTACCCTGAACATTGCTACACGAGCATTGGTTGCAGCTTCACGCAGTAATAACACTGTATATGTGGCACAATAACACTGACTAACATAGATCCCTATAGGGAATATCTAATGAACGCCGAGCCATTATTCAGGTGTAATTAGAGCAGGGGGGAGTGGGGCGTCAGCCTAAACGAGCCTATACTTAAAACAAAGGGATGCTAGCACGCTATATGTTAATATCTGAGGTACGGTAGCCTCCAGAGAGTGTGTATAATATTCAAGTATATATTCTTGAATGACTTGGCAAAGTTACGACGCTGCTGATGATTATCATTAGAAACTAAGGTACCAACAGACAGAGTGTTGCTAATTTGTTCATTTTAAGATCTGGGATTCATGGGGATTTAATTTCCCAAGGCGTTTCTGGGTCACGATTATAATGTGCAACGCTTCTGTTGATTAAGGAATTGAGATTAAATACTCTGCACATTTCAAGTTTTACGCCATCCTTTTTTACAATTACTAGAATTCATGATATATATTTAACGAACGGAATTTAAGATTCATTAGAAATGCAAACATTTTATTCTTCCCGAGACTTGTAAACTGTTCTATTAGATCAACAGAAGACAATCTGGCATCTTGCTGATGTAAAACTAGAGTAATCGCTTTATAATGCAAGCACAAGGAATTCAATGCAGCTTCTTGTTCTTATTATTAGAGCGTTTCTCACGGCTTTCAAAAGATTTGCATCTGTATCGAGACTTAAAAATATTCAGAAGTACAGGAATTCGAGAAAACAAGAGACACGATTGCACTCCATTTACTAGAGCAATGGCGGACGTTTAGTACTCCAGAATAAACTCTAAAATAGTTTAAGATTAAAAGTGCAACGTTTCATAAAGTATAAAAGTTTATCTCAATTTTAGTATCCATCTTCATATTTCTAATACGAGAAGAATTATCTTTAAAAAGAATTATTTTAAATCTATACTCTAACCAACCGCCATCTTGCTATACTGGTGTCTCCATCTGGTATCGCCTACTTGCTCGAGTACTGATGTACGTGACGTCACATTTAGTCGTGCTACATGAATCAGTTGCAGCGTTTATGTAACAATAATTCAAACATCGATTGGTTGATTTCTAATCTTCAAAACGCAAATCATCTTCCGCTGAATTAGCCTGGACAATGACGTACATTCAACATAAAGTAGATTATTAATGTAATTATCGGAGGTACATCGCATTGAAGATCTGGATGAGAGCACATCTGAATATCGGGGAGTAAAAACTTGAATCTGGAGTCCAGTAGTTAGTTCATCCTCTGGAAGCTCTTTGTATAATTGTTTCTTGTTCGAGTGGGGGAGGGGGAGAGTCATGGGTGTTATTAATATCATGGGGCGCCACTCATTAAACGTACTGTCGCGCAGGGAATGCAATCAAGCAGGCAGTGGAACTCAACAGAGCAGAAAACATGCATATAAAGGCGGCGGTGAGTTATGCTAAGAGTACCTCGAGATTGCTCGGCTTCTCCAGGAGCAAGAGTAATATGCCAGAAGCGAAATTAAACTATACCCAAGCCATTGTTCTACATACACGAGAACTTACACTCAACTTTGACACAAACTTCGATAGAACATGAAACTTGATTTTTGGTTGTAAAGTTGGTAAGCTGCCTAATTAGTGATCTACAGGCAGTGGATGGGTCGCTTCAGGTTGGCATTGCGATTCCCAGAGTTAATGTTGATAGTTCATACAAATATTTGTATAGGGCGATTTATAGATTCAATGGATGCGAAGGATTATGAAAAGTTCTCAATTCTCATTAATCATAATGTAGGTCATCATATATAAAAGTACATTGAACATAGATAGCGCCTCATGTAGTTCATTATGAGGCTTGCTAGTGACTTCAGAATCACGTGAGCAAAGACGTCCTGAGCTCAAGCTTCGGCTCTTTGCGATTATAGAAGTGATTTTGTTTCTATTAATTCCTTCGTCGGTTACGTGTCAGATGAAAGCGAGGTGCGGAATGCTCTCATTAAAGTCGTTAAAAACGAAGTTTGTGAATTATGAAAAAAATGAAAGAGTAAAATTAAAATTGTCAACCCCTTTTTACTCCATTTAAACGAGCTTATTCACGTTTTGCGCCAACTCAATTAGAGCCGAGACGAGAGAGAAGAGCAAACGTATTTATTAATAAGATAAATGTAGATCTCAATACAGCTGTTTCACGGAGATGTTTGAAAGTCAATGAAACTGAATGCTGTCATTCGTTACGCATTCATACTGATTTTTATTTTATGTAGTCAAAGAGTAAGCAATATACCAGTATAGAACACTTCTGTGAGGGTCTCCCTTGTCAACAAATTAACATTCCAGGATTTATTTTATTACCTCTTCGTAAAATATACAGAGATTTTATCAGGGGAATTTTATACTTCGCATAAAACGACAATTAAAATATAAATTTTAATTTGATTAAAACTCAACTACGTATAAAGTCAAATGTTGGCTTAGTTGGTGCTAATCAGGTTTATACTGCCGCGGATTCGTGAGCTTCAAATGAGCTTAGTTTTATGCATCGGCAACGACCACTCGTGTCAAAGATGGCACGGCACTGGGAGATTAATTCACTGCGTAGACACATTTCTAGACGAACCGCCTTCGTCAGTCAATGGGGTTGTTCACGCAAAACTATTGTAGATGGCGCTGCTGTTCTAATCGTCCGGGAGAGAGCCAATCAAAATGCATCTAGCGGAATGGAAGGTTTTTAAACCTTGGCGGGAGTTTGATTCAGAGATCTTGAATTCAGAGACCAACCAATCAGAGTGAGACACCTCCAATGCCGCTAGCGCTGCGAGTGAGAGCAAATGGCAGTGAACAACCCCATTGTCAGGAGGGGCGCTTAACGGGGTGCAAATCACGTCATTTAAATACTTCAGCTCGCCGTTATCAAACGATGTTTTGATTTAGTTTCAAGATGGTGATCGAGAAGGATGTCATATGACGCGTTCCCCCTCCCACCCCACACCCACCGCCCTCGAGATGATCGTGTCTATTAACGACACCCGGCGCCCACAGCCTTATAACTTGGCGAATAGTGAAACAAGATGGCGACTACTAATCAAGTTCTGGGGTGAAACGCAAGCTGTGAACTTTCTCGTTCGAACCTTGGCCTAACTTTGCACGCGTCCAATCTATCACTATAATCACACTGGAATCAAATCGTTGGAAAAGTGTGACGAATTGACATTTTATCAAATGGGGGCCGTGAATTCGAGTTGATGTCAACAATGATTGGGGTTTTAGAAACGTCGCTTGAGGCCTTCGTTCCTCCCACAGAGCCAATTGCCGACTCAAAGCCATAGCAAATATCTCCAGTTGGCAGCCATTATCACGTGCCCATGCATTATTAGTAGCTAATGCTCTTGAAAATGCGCCTTCGAGGTCGCCTTCTTGTCCGAGAAAAGCCCCCGTTACGCTGCACTGTAGATCATTGTTTCCAGAGTACGCAAAGGTATTAGGCAGGATTAAATAGTCATGAAGCTACACTTTACTACGAGGAAAAACCGCTGGTTAAGAGAGAGATAAAAGAATGGTACACACACTGAAGAGCTTTTTTAGAGAGGGACAGAAGAATGGCTGATGAAAATGAACAATGAGGTTTCAAAGAGGATATTGAAAAGAAAAGAAGTTAAAAGATGCACAAGAGAATAATAATAATTGAAGCAGTCACGATGAAAGCGGACCAGGAATGAATAGTAATTTGAATAGGTAATAGATTTAAACATGATGAGATACTTTAACGACGGGCGTATAAAGGAAGGGCATTAGACCGAAGCATCTCGGAACAGATTGCACGATCCATAAAGAAGATGAGAAGTAGACGCGCCTCACACGTGACCGGCGGCAGAAATGGTCTCCAAACAGCGTCTCTCGAACGTCGGCGTCGGCGTCGGAGGCGTCGTCGTGGCAGATTAACATTCGATTCTTGGCGGCATAAATACGTTATACTATTGACGTAAGCGGGAGAAAGAAATGAAAACAAAGAACCGATGGAATCTAATAGAACGATAAACCGATCATCATGCGGAGAAGAAGTTTGTAAAATACACATTCCTCGGAGAACTTTGCATAATCGGGAAAATTTCCCTCGGCAAATATTCCTGCGGTTTTGTATTCCGGTTTGGTATTATAATACCAACAATTAGATGAGCGCACGAAACCAAGTGGGTGAATAAACACTTCTGTTTGCAACTCAAAACTTTCTGCTTTTGTATTCAAAACCAACAGCTCTTCGTGAGAATGCATATGCAATTAACAACATTTTCATCCGCATCAGTCCAACTGTGTGTGAGTAAGAGAGAGATAGAGACACTCTTGAGACACATCGCGTCGATATGCGTGACGTCAGAGCAGAGCATGAGCTTTCATATCTGCGGAAGATTGATTTTTATGTGGGACTCGAGATGGCGGTGGTTGAAGCATAAAACCGGGGATCATTTGCAGGCTCTTGCAGAGCGAGGCTTCTACATATACAATATAAAGCATTGTCATTGCGCGCCTGCGCTCATCAGTCTTCAAACAGTAGCGAGTCGCGTGATAAGTGCATCAGGGCCTGGATTCACACAAAGTATTATCTGCTAATACGTATTGACTTTTGACTTATTAACTAAATCACCGGTTTAAATGAAAGTTAATATAAAAGATAATACGTATTAGCAGATAATACTTTTTATGAATCCAGCCCTAGGAGAAAGTATGCTATAATGCATAACACATTTTTCAATTTATTTTAATTTTAATTTTTGCAATTTTCTTTAATACAATTTATTTTAAAACTTATTTTTAAATTTTTTGCAATTTTCATTAATTACAAAAAATATGGGTCAAAATGTAAATAAATACACATTTGACAGGAATCTGCGGTGTTGCTCTGGTGTTTTAACGCTGGTCTTGAAGAGGCCCAGCTGCGAAGATACTCGAACCGGAGTCGACCTATTGCAACCCACTCTATGACGACAGTATTGTACTTTTGGGGCCTGTGAGAATTCCGAAGCCTCAACCGGTTCAAATCCCGCCACCTGATCCTGGATATCCGAACCACTCCGCCCCGGAAGATCGAGAGATTCAACTCTCCGAACTGTCTTAACCGACCCTTTTAAGGGACAACATAGAAGCAATACCGAATAAGATACCCAGTGTTGAATCCAGGCATACTTGTGGGGGGAGAATACCCCCCCCCCCCCCCCCCCCGGGGCTGAGTAAGTGCCCCCCGCGCAAAAAAATATTCTATTTCCATACACTTTCTTCTGTACTTATCTCAATTCGCAAATAAGTCAAGTGTCTTTTTAAATTACAAAGAAACTTCTTAAAACAATTTTCATATCTCAAATTATAGCTCATATTGGTAGTGAATTTATATATCTGATGCGAATACCAGCTATCATTTCATATTCTCCAAAACATTTTACAACAATTACTTTTTCCCCCTACTTTGACAACTTTTGCACTGTCAATCTTGTCATTCTAGACCACTTTTAGATTGCAGATGTGACAGACCCAACATATTCTAAAATGGATTTAAAACTAATCTATGATAGTCAGTTTTCAAAAATTTCGCGGTAGTTTTCTGGGGGGGGGGGGGGGGGGGGTTGAACCCCAGACCCCCTCTTGAGTCCACCTATAACACTAATAATTCCCCCCCCCCCCCCGGGCTGAAATGTCTGAATTCATTCCGCCGGCTCTGAAAGTCCAAAAGTTATCAAACTCGTGATCATAATTGACAAGTGTCAACTACATGGAAGTCATCTCTTGGCGGATCGCGATTATTATGCCGAAAGCTGTGCTTCCCGCTCGAGTGGCTCGTGCCTATCGAGAGAGATCTCGTGACTATTAGCAGCGTCTATGCCGTACCTTCTGACGGCTCCTTTGACGTCGCTGTGATTGCATCCGCCTGCATCTTCTGCATTATCGGAGTCGGAAAACAATTCAGAAGCGCTCCAAGATTTCATTAGAAGCTTGTCGAGATACTTGACACGGATTCTCATCGGAAAAGAGTAATTTCCTGGAATCGAATGCGGTCATATTACTTGACGATCTCCTTTATAGACGATTACAGGAAGAGCAATGTTTTTCATTCTCCTCCTCAGAATGACATCTTACGGATAGTCGCTAAACTCACAAAAGGTTTTCGTATACTTTTCGAACAGCGGAAAATGAATTAAATATTTTTTTCGTAAGGTCTCATGTTTATTGCTTCTTTTCACATAGGTTGGTACTAGTTTCTTGTACTTTTAGAAGTTAGTATCAAACTTAGTAGTTTGATATTTTGGGCACATATTTTTTTTTAAATTAAGATAGCGAGGACTAACGCATAAAACAAAGCAACGTTGTCCATTGCACTCGGAGTGAACGTATCATGCAAACCTGGCTCCTGCTCCACCCTCCCTCTCTGTTGAGTGCAGTGTTGTGCGAAGTAAATGCAACACACACTGGGGTAGTTGGCAGGCTGCCAGCTTCGCGACGTCCTTGCCAGACGCGGGGTCATCGCGACGCCGAGTCGCTGAGAAGGCGCGCCGATGTGAGAACTAAGTTTATTGTATTGCGAGTGAGTAAATCATGACCAGCTGACATGTCACCTCGCTCGCCCGGCGGACGACGCTCGAACTAACTCTGCATTTACTGCGCGTCCGGACCGATCATATCACGTGACGTCAGTATCACGAGAACAATAAACACATGACAATAACTCACTAACAGCATATCTCGTCAATTATCATTTCCATATGTCGCAAACTCTAATCAAAAGTTAAAGTTCAGTATCAAGCTCCACTGCATATTATGTTAGTGACTTTGGGGTTTTGCATCACGTCACATTTACGAGTAAGAACTTTCACAATATTACTTGATATAAAAGGTCCTGCCATACGCTAAATATAATAAATAGATACATGAAATCTACTCGTCTGCACATCCACGACAATATTGCAGTTTAGTTATTCTCGGAGAAATAGTGACGGAATCACGTCCCAGATTGGAACCAAGGACGCTTCGCTCAGACAGGAATGTATTCATAAGTTCATTCTCAAATGTATATTTCCCAGGTTCGAACTAACCCAGCAGTTTTATTTGCTATAAGATGAATCTAAATGGCAGAGAAAATGTTCAATTACAAAATCATTTCCACCTCTGATGTGTTGAAGGGGACGTGATTTTTCCACGTCTTACAAAACGCCGACCTGCAATTTGTGTTGAAGTTAATCTACTTTTCTCATACGCTCCTTCACGAGTGTCTTTTAATTCGCGGATTCAGACTCGAACTAGGTGAAACTCATTCCAGGCTTGAAAGGTTTTCCATGTCGCCGAAATTCTAAAATCGCACAGAATGGTGAAAATAAAAGTGTATTATCGGCTCGTTCGACGAAGAAAGAGAGAGAGGTGGAGGAGGGAGAGAATCTCGAACTTCCTTCGGATCAGATATTTACAAAGCCGACTTCATTCAATTTAAAACGTAGCGTACCGAAATACAGGATCGCTATCAAGCAACACGCTCCTCCTGAATGTATTGAAGTTCAGGAGTCATCTTCGAATCAACGAATTCCTGAAGCGAACACAATTTCACAAAAAAACGTCTCTGGAAGGCACTTGGCATTTCCTTTGACCTCGCAACTACACACCGAGGAGGAACCGAAAATATAAAAATCGCGAGCTTCAATAATGTAGCCTGGATGGAAGTTGCAGGAACCTGGAGTAAAGGTGACAGAGATCTTGTCTTGTGTCAAGTCAGGGAGTAGTTAGTCTTGTGTCTGGTGTCTTGGGAACTGCCACGTTGTGTTGCCTCTCTTGCTCTCCATGGAGCTGTTGCAATCTCCGTGCGAGACGTGATTCCATTACCTCGCGTGCAATACGTCACCGCGCGACGACATGACACCGTCGCATCAAATGATCGCGAGCAGCAGACCTACTTACATCTACTTAGACGCTGATGATGTCATTGATTCAGCCAATGTGTCGCTGCCTACACACACAAGACATGCGTAGACGAGGACATACGTAGACACGGACATGTATAGCGAGGACATGCGTAGACACGGACATGTGTAGGCGAGGACATGCGTAGACGAGGACATGTGTAGCGAGGACATGCGTGGACACGGACATGTATAGCGAGGACATGCGTAGACACGGACATGTGTAGGCGAGGACATGCGTAGACGAGGACATGTGTAGGCGAGGACATGTGTAAACACGGACATGCGTAGACGAGGACATGTGTAGCGAGGACATGCGTAGACACGGACATGTGTATACGAGGACATGTGTAGGCGAGGACATGCGTAGACACGGACATGTGTATACGAGGACATGCGTAGACACGGACATGTGTAGGCGAGGACATGTGTAGGCGAGGACATGTGTAGACGAGGACATGTGTAGGCGAGGACATGTGTAGACGAGGACATGTGTAGCGAGGACATGCGTAGACACGGACATGTGTATACGAGGACATGTGTAGGCGAGGACATGTGTATACGAGGACATGTGTAGGCGAGGACATGTGTAGGCGAGGACATGTGTAGACGAGGACATGTGTAGGCGAGGACATGTGTAGACGAGGACATGTGTATTCGAGGACATGTGTAGACGAGGACATGTGTAGACGAGGACATGTGTAGGCGAGGACATGTGTAGACGAGGACATGTGTATTCGAGGACATGTGTAGACGAGGACATGTGTAGACGAGGACATGCGTAGACACGGACATGTGTAGACGAGGACATGTGTAGGCGAGGACATGCGTAGACACGGACATGTGTAGACGAGGACATGTGTAGCGAGGACATGCGTAGACACGGACATGTGTATACGAGGACATGTGTAGGCGAGGACATGCGTAGACACGGACATGTGTATACGAGGACATGTGTAGGCGAGGACATGTGTAGGCGAGGACATGTGTAGACGAGGACATGTGTAGGCGAGGACATGTGTAGACGAGGACATGTGTATTCGAGGACATGTGTAGACGAGGACATGTGTAGACGAGGACATGTGTAGGCGAGGACATGTGTAGACGAGGACATGTGTATTCGAGGACATGTGTAGACGAGGACATGTGTAGACGAGGACATGCGTAGACACGGACATGTGTAGACGAGGACATGTGTAGACACGGACATGTGTAGCGAGGACATGTGTAAACACGGACATGCGTAGACGAGGACATGTGTAGCGAGTACATGCGTAGACACGGACATGTGTATACGAGGACATGTGTAGGCGAGGACATGCGTAGACACGGACATGTGTATACGAGGACATGTGTAGGCGAGGACATGTGTAGGCGAGGACATGTGTAGACACGGACATGTGTAGACGAGGACATGTGTAGGCGAGGACATGTGTAGACGAGGACATGTGTATTCGAGGACATGTGTAGACGAGGACATGTGTAGACGAGGACATGCGTAGACACGGACATGTGTAGACGAGGACATGTGTAGACACGGACATGTGTAGCGAGGACATGCGTAGACGAGGACATGTGTTTTATAAAAGACGAACACTCTAACTAAACAAACATTGTTTTACTACAGCTGAATTCCACCGAGGAAAATGCAACGCCCGAGGGAAGCAAATGTGCAGGATAAAAAGCTCGTGGAATGTAATTGAAGACTCTTTTTGCCTCCTTTCTCCAAGACAATCCCTATGTGGAGAGGAGCAAAGAGGATCTATAAAATGTAATTATATCCTGAGAAAAACAATTATTATTGAATTACGGATTTAGAGATGATTCCATATCCCCAGGGGTTGCAATATAATAATGCTGATATTGGTATTATTTTGCATATCAAACTGACACAATATACTTAAGCCATGAAATAGAACGTCTGAGAAGTAAATTTAATAAAATCACGTTGGAAAATTGGAGAGTACCTTCAATATCAAATTGCAAACGTCTCCAGTAATATATTGAAGTTGGAAAGTCGCAGATCGAAGCAAAGTTGTGGAGATGTATTTCTCATGAGAGCGAGGGAGAGAGATACAGCAATACACATCCGTTGAAGAGAGAAGATTGGTGCTGAAAGTGGTGCGCCATGCCGATCTACGCACACAAAGTACTGTGTGAAGGTTACATCAAGGTGCAAGGAGACGGCAGAGATTCACTTAAGAGGTCTTTATGAATACGTCCTATCGCTCGACGGAACTCGAGGCTTTTCAGCCTAGAATATTATCACTTTCATAACCCGCCTGCAGGGTGCCCGAGTCATGCTAATGACGTCACTTGCTTGTAGCTCCGACGTCACGTGGGGTTCAAATCACGGCCTCGTGTCGTGTTAATGTGTACCTGCGTCTGTAATTAGCGCTGTCGTGTGGGTTTAGCTAACTAACGTGTGGATTCGTCATTTGACTGCGGTTTATTCACACAGAGGTTCGTATTGTCAATCGAAGCGTTCTGATCTATCAACATTTCTCTCATTGACATGGCCATTGCAACTTGAGAAAAAGCTGAGCACAGAGAGTGACCAGCAAAATGTGTAGTTACTAGTTCCTATATAAATATTATAATACATGCAAACCTCGTTGTACAAAACATACGGAAGAAATAAATTACAAAATAATATAAACTCAGAGTTTGTATAAAAATTCCAGACTACAAGTATAAAAGATTTGATTTATTTAAATTTATTATTTAGAAACACACATAAAACCTAAACCTAGAATATTACCTTAATTTAGATTGTGATACACAGAATTTTGATATTCATTTTCCTAAGACCAATGATGTTTCCAGAACTATATTTTTATAAATGTAACTTTTTCATGACGATTCTAGTTAGACAGATGAAACTTTAATTGGGAATGAAAACAACATAGAGATCGGGTGTCGAGATGTACCTACGTGTACATGTTCGTTTTTTTGAAATATGAGTATTGTTTATGAAATTCAATACTCCAGGCATGAGGAGGTTAATTGCAAGGTAAATAGAGAAGAGTTCGAATTGTCTATCGAGTATTCTCCCTTCGCTGGCGGGGTTGGTTCACTTTCAGTATGAACGTGAAATCTGTCTAAAATCCATTATGTTTTTGTAGTCAAAATTCCTTTTTTCTCATTGAAATGAAAATATTGTTATAGAGCTCAGGGAAGGTATCAAGGCCGAGCCGAGCAAGAAGCAAGAAGCACAATGCGCATTGCTCTAAACATCCAATGGCCTTCTAACAGAATACAGAATGAATGCCGACAAGAAACCTTCTACTCATACATTATTCCGCACGGCATTTGGCTTGCAAAAACTCGAGCAAGCAATATTCCTGGCAGAGCTGTGAATATTGACGTCCAACCACTCAACGCTTTTGTCGGCCGAGCGGAAGAAAGGAAATCGTACATATCTCGTTTCATCGTCTCCAGAACGCACGTCATTCAACCCTCCAACGTGGCAGCAAATCATATTTTCATCTGAAGTCCAAACAGTAAACAGTTTCAGCGTTCAAGAAACCAAGTCAAAAAGTAAACTTCAAGTTCTATGAACTAAATTACAGTCCTATCTGTGACGATAGAATTGAAAGTCGTCGGCATCACTCACTTTAACAGCGTTTGAAAGATTTCATTGGTCGATTCAAAACGTAACAAGTTTCGTTTGAAGCTAAAGCTTCCAATTCAGCAGAATCAATCCGATGTCATTCTAAGTACCAAATAAAATACATGTATATTGCCTCATGATTTTTGATACCCTCACTTAAAATGTCTCCTCTTCCTCTTTGCTGGAAGATGAAAGGAGCCGAGTTGTGGCCTGGAATTCGTGATCAGTTTCTGGAGGGGATGTTGACCGGACATCTTCCTCGGACATAACCCGCGGTTGGCACGCCTGGCTGGATCTGTCACGTGCACGCCGGCCAGGCCTGCCAACAACGCGACTTTGACAAGCGACTTCAATGGCTAGAAAGCACACAAAATAAGCGGTTTCATTGAAGTCAGAGTTGTTTGTCGTGCAAACAAAGTGCACCTTCGGGCTGTGCTCGTAACAATTCTGTTTTGCTTTGTTTTGGATATATATCTCTGATCACAGAATTCATTGTAATCAGTTGAAAGTTTCGAAAATGTTAATCTCGGCCATGTGAAAACTCGGGGGAATGTTTTCCTCCAGCTAAATATATTGTTTTCCATTTCGATTGGACCTCTCGAAGTTGGAGGAAATTTACGTCCTCATGCGGCCAAAAGTGATTACCTAATTGGGTGGAACGAGGGCAGAACGAAATATTACTGGAACACATTTTCCAGTAATTACCGCAGCATAAAACTTGATGGCTCAATCACGAGGGGTATAAACCGAGCTGAGAGTTGCACATCTTGGGTTACGACAACAACCCGCGGTCTTATCAGTGTCAGTGCACCATGGAATCACTACTCGCTCGCGACACTTCTAAAGTCTCGGGCCATTGTTGTGGGGGAAACAGCTTGGCTCAGGTTTCTCAAGCTCTGAAGATCGTTGGAATCTCAAACCGACAATGTCAAAGCTTAAATTCACAGTTTGAATTTTAAAATTATTCAAAAGTGTTACAAAGCTGATACCTCTTTCAGGCATTCACTAAAAAACAGGAAGCTTGATCGATCACACCATGCATTTGAAGTGGAAGTCCACCAAATGTGAATGTGTGAAAGGGGTGTGAGCCTCAAAGTAAATTGTTTAAAACAAATTGAGACTATATTAGTAAAGTATCCTCCTGGTAAATGATACCCCATAAAAAACACTTCGTGTAAAAATACCAGCCAAGTCTCTTCAACTAAAAAAAAAATATGAAATCTAAAAATTCTGCACTGAAAAGTAATGATATAAAAAAATTTGCCAAGTCAAAACTTTATTTGAAAATCAAAAAATACTTGGCGCATCGTGTACATAAATAGCTTGGAAGTATAAGCCAATTATAAATTATACATGAAATATACATACATAGTATACCTATAATGCCCTAAAAAAAACGATGCGCCAAGTATATTTTGATTTTCAAATAAAGTTTTGACTTGGCTAATTTTTTGATATCATTACTTTTCAGTGCAGAATTTTTAGATTTCATATTTTTTTTTTAGTTGAAGAGACTTGGCTGGTATTTTTACACGAAGTGTTTTTTATGGGGATATCACTCCTTTTTTTAGTTTATTCTAACAACTTGTGACACATATGAAATGAACAATTACTAAATTCTTTTAAAAAATCATCACCCTTTACAATTTCGTTACCACTAATGAATAGCAGCGTATGGTCCTAAATAATTGCTTTAAATGATCTTTCACGAAGAATAGCAAAGGTTTCATTCCAATCAGTCAACCCAGTTCCGAGATATGGAAACACTTCGGTTTTCAAAATGGCTGCTGAACTTACTGCACTGCCACATAGAATGTATATCTATAAATGATGTGTATCATTTTAGGCTTTCTGAATACGTATTTATTATATAGGAGGGGATTATAATAATTTTTTAAATTTGAATGACGTCATTTCCGGTCTCATAAATAGGAAAATTCTATTTGTACTGTTCATATTCCATAGAGATGGCCATCCGAATCGTTTGGCGCTAGTTTCATACCGATTTGTCTACCAGTTTTTGAGATATGACGTTACTTCCGGTTTAAAAATGGCGGCTGAAATCTCTGACCCCTTGAAGTATATTTGAAACATGATTACATTTTATTATAAGCTGTCTGAAATAGTATATTTATTGCATCAACATGTAAATTTGTGAGATTATTAAAATGTGTGACGTCATTTCCGGTTTAGGTATGGGAAACTGCAAATATTATTGATGATAATACATAAAGTTGACCGTCTAAATTGTTTTGCGCTGGTTTCGTTGAAATCTATTTAGCCGTTATTGAGATATGATGTCACTTCCGGTTTCAAAATGGCGGCTTCCGGTTGATTTATAACAAGTCACATGAGACGTCAAAAGTACATACGTTACATAAATATCAAAATAATCGGATCAACCTTTGTTGCCAAAAAGCCAATAAATGTATTTCAAATTTCATTACGTCATTTCCGGTTTCTTTAACATAATGTTTAGCCTTTTGCTACTTATAATGCATATAGATGACCGTCTGAATCGTTTGGCGCAAATTTCGTTCCGATCGGGCCAACCGTTGACGAGATATGACGTCACTTCCGGTTTCAAAATGGCGGCATAAAACCAGTTATAGCAAAAGGCACCTCAGAGGCCAAAAGTGCATATGTGGTAAAAATTTCAAATCAATCGGTTCAGCCGTTTAGGCTGTGGCCTGTTTACCATATTTTAGCTCCACCCTACTACTACTACTGAGATTATTATGAAAACCGCCCTAAAACACTGTTTTCACGGCCCTCTAGCGCGCAAAGGGCGTAACCTATTGTTCCCAAATTTGGTATATGTGGTGGGGTGGGCCATAGCTCGAAATTTAGATATTTCGCAACAATGTGAGATTTTCCAATTTTAAGATCCAGTAGGCCGAAAATGCCACTTTGATGCTTACAGTAAAAGTGGGTTTGCTCCAGCCTTTATATGAGAGTGTGCGCGCGCCGTACGACTTGGCTGGCGTGGAGCGACCGCTCCACTAGATTTTCCATTAATCAAACCTGCTCGAGAAAACAGAGTCCTACTTTGAATCTAACAGCCCCTTTAAAATATCTTGGGTGCGGCGATTCCGATCACAACGACCAAAACGGCCAACATTTCTCTAAAGACTACCAATACAGACCAATTCTGAAATTATCTGGGCCGCACTGGTGTCTAAAACAAATGTAGTTCGATTTTCCAGACGTATTCTTGTTGTTGTAATACACAAATAGATATCTGGAAACCAAACTGCATGTGTCATTTTATTTTAGAAACCAGAGAAATTTAGATAAAATCTGAATTTCTATTGATAATTCTGAATCGGTATCTACTTGACAATTACAACAATAACTTCATCCAGCATCGATGTCTTGTTTTTTTGCGCCATCAAAGTCAAGACAACCTAATTGAAAAGTAAAACACATGCACAAGGAATAATGGAATTGTTCACATTTTCGTGGAATGTTGTAACAGAGAGTGGGCGAAAATAGAATACGCATTTCGTTTTTAAAGGAAACAAATTAAATATTCATGTCCCTTGGCGGGCCGGCGGCTGTCCATCTGTCCTACTGGGCACCGACCCTTATCTTACTTTCATCCCATCTCTCCCTCCAGTTTCTCTGGAGAATTACTCTGGAATCCAGGAGCGCCTGCATGCTCGGGAGTACGAACAGGTGTACAATGAAAAGAAAAGATATCATGATGATATGAGAAATAAAGAGTTGCTCGGAATGTAGACGAAGAATATTTTAGCTTAGAAAAACAGTGTATTGTGCAGTATTTGTACTTGTATCACTCTAGTGTGGATCTTGGTGTGCATACATGAACGGACGAAGAATTTGTATTCCCATCTGGTGATGCAGTGCATTTGCAGCAATGCTTAGCATGCTCACATGTACTACGAACAGGAACGTAACATTAGGAAAACTTTCACGGAGCTGTAGTTGTGAGTTTCAATATAAATGTGGCGCACTGAATCCAGACATTATGCAGTAGAGTGTCATGGCTCTCGTCTAATCCGGCACCTCCACCGCAACTCACACCCATTCTTGACGATACTTTCGAACTGCTTGTATATTTTTTTGCTCTTAAAAATATGAATAAGCTTTCAGTTTTAGAAACTGAAAGCTGAAAACTGAAAACTGAAAACTGAATCCTAGATCCGACAATCAGGTTTGAGCAGAACTCAGACCAAGCCACGACTGTCGACGCCGAGAAGAAGGACATCTACCAGCCATGCATTGAAGACTTGGCGAAGAAGTACAACATCCCTGCAGATCGATGGGAAGTTATTGGTCTTCTCATCGGGGCTCGAGCGGCTGTTCCCAAGTTCTTCACTGCATTTTTGAAGCGTTTTTCTATTTCATTAAGTATTTTAGACATCGCCATCCTTCATAATCATTTTTATAGCCAAACCAATTTTTAATATTCATTGTTCCTATTTTAGCTTATAATTGATTTGTAATTAATAGTTTAACGTTAATAATTTTGATTGTATTAGTACGCTGGATCCCAGTGGTCAACCTTTTTTAAAAAAGGACAGCCATCAATAAAATGATTTTCTCCCTAAAACTATCAAAACGTTTTTTAATCATTGGATTCTAGATATCGTCAATAAACTTTTTTGTAAAAAAATTGCTATTTTTTAGAATGTTCTTGTTTTCCAATAAGCGTTTTGACAGTTTGAGAAATAACCCGATCAACAATGAGTTGGAAAACCTCTCATCTCCGGCCTTCCTACTGTAAACAGTCGGCCGCGTCAGCGCCATCTACTTGAAAAAGTTTGACAATAATCGTTCCCTTATCTCCACGTTTTATTTTTAATAACACAGAGTTTTCTCTTCTGTATAGATTTATGTGGACAATGTTTTGAATTAAGTTTGCCAACTCCAGATGTAGCAGTGAGCTTGTTTGAAGCGATTTCTGTCCAACCACCATGAAATACGTAACCACAGTCTCATGAGCTGGGATAAGTAAGTATAACTTGCCGTACTTCTAAATCTTATTAGTCGTGTTGATAATTTATAGCTATCTTCTACACAAACATGAGTCAGTAAACAAAAGCAATGATTCCGAACGACACAAAGCACGCTTGATCCGAACTTCGAGAATTGGCATGTCACTCTACTCGACGTAGCTGCCATCCTTCTTCCCCTCCCACTCACTCTATTACATAACAGTGACAAAGTAGCATCTTTACCCCGGCCGTCTTTGTTCCTACTTTCTCTTAGTTTCAACGTCGCCGTGACGCTGGACAGCCTCGGAAGAGATAGAACCTCGGTGTCTTGTGTTCGTTGGCAACTTGACGGTTCTAGCTCACATTGGAAATGGCAGCCACGGTCACGTGACTACTGGAACTACACCTGGGAAATGAGATGGACACTTTTCTTCAAAAAGAGATTTTGACGATTCCATTCCAGTGCTGACTTTTCTATAAAACTTGACTTTAGTTACGTCGTTCATGTTCTTAGTATATCTGAATGTTACACTTTTATTGCTAGTAAAACGTGAGATGTTTGGATGTATCAGACGTAAATGTGATCAAACAAACTATATAATTTAATAGTTGGAGATATCGGTCCAGTCACGTGATACCATTATTCCACACGTTTGTGGAGGAAACGTTAAAGTTCATGCAAATTACGAACATTACCGGAAGAATGCATAATATGATACCATATAGAGCCATCTCTAACAGTTGTCAACAATTTCAAAGTCTCATGCTCAGATATACCTGTCTTGAAACTATTTGACCTCAAAACGTAATACATTATGGAGACTAAAAAACTTTTCTAACAAACGATTACAATAGTTTGTTTAGTTAGCCATTCTAATGAAATAATGGTTTGATTTTGAAAGTATGGAGAAATTAATAGATTTTTAACGCATTTTCAATGAATTACAGTTTTTGTATAATGATTGTATCTTGGTGTTTCATTGTTTTTATAATCTTCAATTTAAAATTACTTATGAACCTACACATATTCCATATAAGACTGCGGTTTTGTACGATTTTTTACTGCAATAAAAAATCAATCAATATTCTCCTGAATCACTCCAGATGAGCATCGGAACTTTGCAAAATGCAAACCAAATGATTAATTAAATCGTGTATATGAGAATATTGTTGTGTTGTCCAATGATTGAGTACGTTTTGCTTCGTACAGCATCATATTGACAGATCACAAGTGTGTCGCTCGCTCCTCCCAACAGCCATCACGTGGTCAGGAGCATGGCCTTCTGATTAAACAATTAGTTCTTCCACGTCCCGCGAGGAGCGTCAACAAATCGATCGCAATTCAAATAATCAAATGCACCAACCGTTTTCCTACACTACTTCCTCTTTATGCACCGATGAACTTTTAACAATTCATTTCTCGCTATAAGTTCGCTTCAGAGCTGAAATCTGCGGGGTATTTTATCAGGTCGCGTACTGCCTTGATTATAGATGACACCGTTTCATGAGCTTTTGCATTACGTTTTCATATTAGTATTTGCAAGGGACGCATTGGAATTGCAAATAAATATGTGCTGCTTGGAATTCATTGCAGTTCTAGTTCAGTTTATGAGACTTGAAGAGCTTTATGATTTAACCGGTTTGTAATCGCGACTATCCAGACATTAAAGTCTAAGTTAATATGAAAGTCTGAAGCTTAAATCCTGTCATGATGATAATAATAATAATAATGCATTTTATTGCATTAGTTGATGATGCAACCTGACCTGCATGCAAAGAGATTCCAGGGCAGCTCAAAGAATAGATTGCACAAAATTGAAATGTCATTTAGTAATTCGCGACAATCTATTCAGGGATCATGAACACTTCGTGCAAAGCAAATTCAAGACGTATTACAACTGAATTATGTTAGAAACATTCCATATTCGACTTGAATAAATAATGAACAATTGAGCTGACATCCAGTTCCTTACATTGTTCATCAATGCACCCCCGCCCCCTCCCACCCATACACACTCCGCGTCTTCTCGGCTATACGTGGCTGCTCCTAGACGTTATGCAAAACACTTCACACAGAATTGTAATTAGTTTCCTTCTAGTCTCTCGAAGACTCTGTCTTAAACGCTGGTTCGTTAATATTTGCGTAACAAACAGTGAAACACAGAGACATTGGCGGGTGCAGAAATCCACCCGACAATGTCGCATCACATGAAAGGAATCCAGACTACAAATTGAGATTCAGGAATGCGCTAAGAAAGCAAGAGATAAATTGATTAGAGAGGGTAGTAGAGAGAGATAGAGAGTGGAAACTATTATATATAAATGAAGAAAAGAAGGAAATCAGACGATAAATTGAAATAGCTTGAGAGAGAAGATCGATGTGGTGAGAGGAATAGAAGCTTTTAAGGGAATGAGACACTCGCAGTGCTACCAACATTTAACAGCTGCAGCATTCTCTTTGCGGCTCAAACAAAACTGAAATAATTTCATATATTTTTCACTTCTCTTCTTACGACTCCATGATTTATCGCTTGATTTCATCGAGTACCGAAATAAAGGACATAAACCATTTTAGTTTTAAGTTATTCGCTCTTTTAAGCACAAGAAAGTTAGCTAAAGAAGAAACAAGACAAGTACTTTATATGGAATATGTTGTGTTTTTAATAAATCTTCATTCCATGTTCACATGAGTTCACTAAATTTATCCAACGCAATTCAAGGGAATTCTACCGTAGAAAGTAGGCCATAATGTATTCCATTGGCTTGCAATAAAACTGCACTCTGCAGTTTGTAGCACTAGAGCCGAGAGTGCAGTGAATGACATGCACTCAAACCTAATGCAGGTAATGTGCATCTGGTTAATGCGACCGCAACTGCAGTCGGGACTCGAAGCGGCGGTCTGCAGCTGGACTCAGCGGTGCTGACACAAGTGCTGAGCATCAGCGCTGAGCCGCAGATAAACATGTCATGAAATCACAGCCTATCATCGCCGAGATCGCATATCACATGTCCTCATGGACTGCAGATGCTCCCAGCAGTTGAGCTGCGGTGTTGCCGTTGTCAAACATTCTCTGCTATTACTAACAACACTGTGAGATTACACAGATAACGAGTGTCCTATAGTCTGCTTCTGAAAATTAATTTATGACAAAAAATTTTGGACTGAGCATTCGGTAAAAATTATGTATACAACTTATCTAAGTTTGATCATAACTTCTGAAACAGTTACATTTTTAACTACCTATCTAAAACAATATTAACGAACATAGAATTTTGTACTGCATCTTCAGTTTTTTCATGGGTTAATTTGACCTATTATATTATTACGACGTTATAAAAGTTAAATCCCAAAATGCATATTTTAAACTTCAATTAAAAATTATAACGTTGTATGAGAATATTATTTTTGAGGTAAAATAATTAAAAATGTGTTGAGTTACGGCAATTCGTCTGGATATGTAAGGTCAACAATAATATTGATTAACATTTTACCTCCAACTCTTCAAAGTCTTCATAAACCTAATGTGTTGTTTAAAATTATAATCTCCTGTCTCAAGACAAAGTATGAACCGACTTATAAATCTGCGCAGCCGTCTCAAGAATACTCCGCTTCACAAGAATGAAAGCACCCAAGTCGGCCGATATTCCAGGCCGACTGTTTTTGTTTCAGGCAAAACACCACAACAATAAGTGAAGTTCCATGTCTCCACAGAACTTATTCTCGTAGCGCACCTTGTCTCCCGAAGTACGGACATGTTTACATATGTTTTACTTTTCCAAACTACAGTGAGGAACTTTCCTAGCGAAAACATCTCCGAATAAAAACCGTTACAAAACATAATGCAATTTTCCTTCTGTTTGCGTTGTTATTATATTTTTCCCCGCGCGTGTTTTGCAGCGCCTCGCCGTGAATTGAGAATCATATGTTGGAGACAAGAAGTTGATATGTATTCATTTCCACCGGAATAACGGGAAGCCGCTATTTGTCGGATGCGAAATTAACTGTCACAAGCGTTGCGACGCCTGCACCCGGCGTCGCCGTCGGATTGCGGCGAACAAGCGATGATTATTCAACTGAGGACAGAACAAATTATCATTTCGCAGGGACAAAGCGAATGAAAAAAATGTGATTATAGGAGGTAATGGATGTGTGAGACAAAGTCTCATACAAAAAATTGAAAAAAGTTGAAAAATTATGTGCATTATAAAATAATATCATAGTACCTATTAGAAAACCCTCTTTAGCAAATTTCTACAAACGCCTGTTCATGGTTGAGCCGATTAACGTTCACTGTATAGTCCCTAATGCATGTATTCTGATTGTAACTTTTCACATCTCGTATATTATTTTAACTTTATCAATAATGACAGACAACGCTGAGTGGCTTTTATCAAAGGCTCTTTTAATGCTTTGTAAACCGTGCAGTTTGTAATCAATTTTGTCGCTCTAATAAAACATTACAGGGTTATTATTATTACTACACTTAATTCACAAGATACCATAACAATTTGACTCGAAAGCAATTTAATACTAATTAGCGTGTCCTCCCCTTCCCACTTCCCCCCAACCCATCGCGCTGGCAACCTCCATGGTTTAGTCAGGGGTGGAAAGAGGGAATACTCTGAAAGAATAATTCCCCTTTTCAGTAAAAAACGTGCAAATTAAGATTTTAAATTTCATAAAAACCTGACTTGAAGAGTGTCACTCGAAAGAAACAGAATTAAAGTTCTTTGTGAACAATAATGGTAGTTGAAAATTAAAAGTTGCTGCGTGAAATTATATTTTCCTGTGATGCTTTGAAAGAGTTTAGAAAGAAATGCAGTTCAAAAGATGTTAAAATACTCCGTAAGTTACTGTAAAATCCGTAAAATACTGGTAAGTTTCCTTGAGGAAACTCTTATGATGCTATTTGTCTAGAATATTGGAGTGCAAGAGAAATAGCAATTTTGTGTTTACTTTCTACTACTTTTGTTTCTCAGAATATCAAATGTTCTTAAAATATTCAAAGGTTTTACTTGATACTGTTAACGAGAATCTTCTCTAGTCTTTGCTCCTCTCTGCAGCTCGGTCAAACACATGTCAGCGTCCCACAACGATGCGTCGCTTTCTGCTCTTCTCTCAACTCCTGTCAACGCGTGCTCAAATCTCGAAGACGATTCGCCGACTTTCAACTTTGAGACACATTTACCCGTCATCACAAGAATATAAACCAAAACACGCAGTTATAACGCATCGCGTCGCCAGAATTAGATCCCCGAGCACCGTAGTGTTGGCATCATGCTCGCAGTACTTTACGAGGTCGCATAAAGAGAGGAAGGCGCATCTACACATAATAAATCTCTTCAAACTAGGCTTGGAGACATTTAGACGAGTAGTTTATGTGCGAGAGACTCAGATCAACGTCAACAGCTTGACTTCGATGTTAAATTGAAAGTTTACATTGTTCCCATAAGTCGCGTGGAAAATAAAATCGGTTCGCGTCTAGACGTAGCGTGTGAATATTGTGTGTAGCGCAGAGAGAGAGAGAGAGAGAGAGAGAGAGAGAGAGAGAGAGAGAGAGAGAGAGAGAGAGAGAGAGAGAGAGAGAGAGAGAGAGAGAGAGAGAGAGAGAGAGAGAGAGAGAGAGAGAGAGAGAGAGAGAGAGAGTTTAGTATGCAAAATGTTGTGCTGCAAAGTTCTGGTCCCGCGTCACGTGACGGAAACACGCCTCTCAAATAGAAATGTTTTCGACAGTGACAGGACAGGAGGGTGTGAGGCCAAATTACTTTCTTATCTGTGTCTGGGACATGTCATCCGACAAGTCTATTTAGAATCGAAGTAATGAGGAACGCCTCGTCGTTTCGTCCGCGCAAAGGACGGGTGTTTTGATGTTGCCGCCGGAATTAGTGTCTGCGTAATCGCATAAGAGCCACTCGTGTAGCTACTTTGCTTTTTACCAATATTCCGCCCCTCTGTGAACGACCCCCGTAATCCGGGGCAAAACATCCCCTCTGATACGACAGCAACACGCTTCTTGCGTTTCACAATCATTCATTGCATATTTATAAGCTTGGAGGTAGGTGCACAAAAACAATGGTAAGAAACGTAAATTGTACGGGTGTTTTGTTTGTATGCGGTCTAGGTTGAATTAGACTGAATAATCCAATTCAAGTGTATGAAATAATGAAAGTGGGATCTAAAGGCCCACGTTCGTGTGAAATTTGTTACACTACAAAGCGTTTCTAAAATGTTTTTCTAGTTGATAACAAAGAATTTCGCAAACAAATGTTGTATTCTTCCGTTGTTTGTAACAGCTCCAAGTTTCCAACAAACCCTAAACAAGCTTTCTGTAAAAACTCTACATAATAGAAATTCATTCTCTACATGTAACGAAGATAATATCCTTGTTTTAATAAACTGGTCTTGGAGCAAACTGATTGATTATAAGTAAACTCTGCAGAATATGCATATTAAGCTTAAATATTCACGCCTCTATTTCATGCGATGTGGAAATAATTAAATTATCAGCATGCATGGGTCAGTAGAAGAGGGTTTGCACAGGAAAGATTTGCAAGAACATTAATCCTTTTCATGTTTTGACCATTATTCTACTTGAATATAAAGAGTATAGCTTTATTTTGTTAAGAATATTCTTCAGAAAAAATTCATATTTCGACAAAGCAAAGAATTAAAATTGGCTTGAGTCTTCCGGCGATGAAGGGACAAGAAACTTCGATCGTATTGTCAAATAACAAAACTCAAAGCAGATAGTAACTGTTCCATTGTCCTGAAATTCATTTATTTTTACTCAGATAATTTCAATATTCTTCTCTAAGACGGAAGTGCGCTTCTGGATGCACTCAGATGCAGTTGGCACTGAACTGCATTGCTCAATGCTTTCAACGAAAAACTCGTCTTTGGCGAAGAGCTAGAAGCAATAACGGGTTCTTGGCTTGTTTCTCGCCGCCTGTGATGATTCGCGTGGTCGAGGGGGGGGGGGGTACAGATGGGATACAAGGAGGGTGACAGCCCCTTCCCCCTCCCCACGACTATATGGACGGCACTACGAGGGTGTGCATGTGTAATGAAGAGGAACATTAAGTAATCGCCTTGGCTGAATGTAGCACTGCCCTTTCGTTGGTGTCAATGCCGGATAAACACAAGACAAAAGCAATTTGTTGAATAAACAGAACTCAAGAGTGGCAGAATGAAAAACTAGGAATTGGCAAGATTCCCTTCGGGCTGTGCTGGGGCATGTTTCAATCTTTTATAAGAAGAAAACAATTGGTTGCATTAGCAGATCTAGCTCCGTTATTCATTTACAGATATCTTTAATTAAAATGTGTATTATGATATTTTCCATTAATATAAAAGAAAAAGTCTTATGAAGTACTCTTATATTTTGCAGTGGGTCTCTAAAGTTGCATTATTTATCAAAACAATTCGAGAATAGTTTCGCTCACATAAAATGTACAGACATTAGATTATTCGAAAACTTCCAACTTTGAATTTTCAAGAACTAGAAAATGTACTCTCTGAAGAGAGCTGTGAAGTTAGACAATGTAATTAATTAAATACTAGTAGTTTTAGTCTAGTTTCTTAGATGTTGTTTTATTAAACTGCGATGTCATATCTGGTGCATTATTATGTGCATCAAACAGTGGATAAAACAGCAGTTGCTACGTTCACACTTGACACTCTTGAAACTGAGAGACAAAACAGTGATAGAATGAAACAGAAACACGTAGAAGCAGAGTCAGAGCGAAACGAAGCAGACATCATTTTCAGCGTGATTACAAATGGTGGCACTGGTAGGATTTAATTATAATTGTTTTAATCGCGATATTAAATACAGGTTATTGTAATATCCGAGTTTCATGGGCAAGAATCTTCTTAGATCATATTTTTACATTATCTACACTAGCTAAAACGCCTCACTTTTGAATGTAACAAGAGCTGTGAAGTTCAAGCTCAGCTCCAGGGCATGCAGATGTCTGCCTCTCGCGTCGAGAGTAAGTGTGAAGCGGGTTTGTTTCCTCGCACCTTCTACGCCTCGGTCTCCTCCGAATCTTCCGAATGCAAGCATTTTTATTACTCAACAGATTTCTTTATGAGTTTTGAGGCCGCTTTCCCTGTGAGAAGAAAAGCCTACAGACAGGCAATTTTCCGCGCGGCAGGAGAATAATATCACATCTTGTAATTTTAAGAATTGTTTCGTGACAAGATAAAAGGATAACTTCCATTATGAATAAAGAGACCTTTGCGTAAATCCGAATTGAAATATTATTATCTCGAGGCAAAGAAGAACATCAAGGATTAAGAAAGGTAAATATGACAATTCTCTTTCTTCTTAGCGGCTGTTTTCTAATTACGTCCGAAGTTTCTATTCGGAAAGGGACGCGAAACAAGGTTAATTCAGATGTTTATTTGAAGAAAGATTCCTCGAACAATCTCGGGAAATATCGTGCCGCGATCCGCTCATGCGACTGACGGGAAGTAGACGTCAGACGGAATTGAATCCACTTCAGGGTTCGAATCGTTTTTCAGTTAAATGTATACGGAAAACAGGACTTTCTTGTCTGTCGCCACAAATGAAACGAATCAACATGGAATATATTAGAACTTAGAATCTTGATATTGTGTTCTGATGTAGCAGTGGACATGCTGAGCAATTGATTGAAACGAATAAACATCATCAACGCTCCCTTCTTAGAATCAGCGCAACACATCAATATTTAATGTTCTTCATTAGTTGCTAGAAACAATTTAGCAGACGTCGCTGGACTGTTCGGCAATTACTACACTTTATAGGTAATAAATAGAACAATAAACCATGAAGGAGGGAAGTAAAATGTTTTTATTCAACCCTCCTAAGAAAGTCGACAGTAAGTTCCCAATGTCACATCGATTCAACACTCGACCTCCTCACAACCAACTTGTAAGAATGTTTCTGTGTCGTGATCCAGAAGGCCGCACGAAACGCCACATTTTTTGTTATTAGTGGGTATTCTGATCGATAGGGGATCGTCGAAGAGAATTATCATACTACTCAAATCATGGAAAAATTGAAGGACGCAATTGTATAGCCTTCCACAACAATGTCTGGAACCTTTCAAACTATTAGTAATATTAAACAAAATTATGGAAGAATTCAACAATACTAAAAAGAATTTAACACTTAGAAAAAATGATAACAATACAATGCTTTTATACTTTTATTTTATACTTATAACTTTTATACTTATAAATAAAATATGTTAAAAAAAGTATACAGTCTTAATCATATCAGTCTTAATGATAAAATTATATAACATTAAAATCACTACGAGATCCTCCTTCATTTAGATTTTATAGAGAAATTGTTGCACTTACAACACATATTGCAAGTAATTTTATTGGCTCGAAAATCGGTGAACTGCAAAGTGAGGAAGTCGATGTATGATTATGCAGTCACATGTAAGCTCACGTTCTTCAGAACTCCTCGGGTAACCGCTGAGGCTACCTTCGCCGTTATCAGCGACTCGCCGGACGGATTGGAGGGTGTCGGCGACGACTCTCCACTTCCCGGGAGGAAATTGCGTGCCTCTCCAACCAGGGGGCGGGGGACAATCGAGGAAACAGAATTGTGAGATTATGAAAATGGAAAGCGAGGGAAATAAAGAAATTAGAAACAGACAGAAAGGAAATGAGATATGTTAAGAGTTTTACTTTTTGGAAACTATGACAAGACTTTGAGGAAAGAGCCAAGACAAAGATTCTATTTTCCTTTTTTTCTAAAGGAATGAAAAATTGTTGCTAACGTTTTGAATGGAACTGCGAGAAACCCATCGCGACCAATGAGCTGTAATCAACAAAAGAAGCCATCAGACTGAGAGTAAAAGTTTGAAACTTCGACAGAGGTGCCGATCCGGAACAGAATCCGTTCCCTCAGAGTCGCTTCTCTTCAAAGTTAAGTGTCACGCGTAATATTGTCCAAATTGAATTTTAGAAGAGCGATCCCTTTAGGAACAACGCGATCAAATAGAAGGCAAGGAACAATCTGCCTACAGCGATACCCCGGGGAAGTTTCTTTAAGTGACTTGGAGCAGATTGACCTCTGTCAATCACAGCCCCAACTTAAACACGACAATCCACTTAAGGGTCCGGGCAAGGCGAATCCTGCCCCCCGGCGTCTGGCGAACAAGCGAAGATGGACGTGACCTCGCCAGGTGCTTCTTAGCCCAGGTCATCGGGAAACAAACCCGAGGCCCGGCTTTACAATGACGTCCCAGCTTTATGTGGATATAAATTGATATCTTAAGAAATACGTTCATTGACTAGTTGACGTGAATGGCACCTCAATACGGTTTGATTTAGTGTTTTTAGAAAAAGGGAAAAAGTTATCTGGGACGTTGGCAGGCCCCGAAGGAATAGGGTTCGGGCGTTTGACGCAAAAGTTCAATTTACTCGGAATGGCGATGACATGTTGCCTCAGGCAATTGCAGGCGGATTTTTTTCTCGTCGTCTCGAGGCGCAAAAAGCTTTCTGTACAAAGTCAACAGACGCCAAGCAAGGAGGGAACACCGCTGCGCTGTGTATACTGGAGGGTGCCATACATTATTAACAGTAGCCATTCACTTGATTTACGTCACTAACAATACTTGAAAGAGCTAAAGAACAATAATATATTACTTTCACGCTTACTTTTCCAACACTCTGCTATTTCAATACATTTGAGTCCCATTTGAGTTTCAGCTGATAAAAACTGGAATGAAGTCAAAAAGTTATATTCCCAAACCTGTACAAGATATGTGTGTTAAAATACTGTTAAAATGTTATAATCTTTGAAACAATTAAATCGCAAACACATTCAATAAAACTCATAAAAATAAAATACAAATGAAATAAAGAACCCAGTGAATTGCAAGATTAAAACTAGAAATTCAAGATTTGAAAATAATGTTTAAAATATCGTCCGATGGTAGAGTTTTCTCTTTGCTTTGTATTGTATTGCATTGAAAATATCTTTGGTATTATTCGTATTATGTTCCATTTTCAACAAAATACTTCATCCATTTCGCTAGGTCGCATTCATTTCTGAAAGCTGTCATTATTTGTTCGTTTGTTCGCTGTAAAAAAGCGAGCGAGCGACGATCTAAGTGCTTGTCGTCGCTTCACTCAGCAGAGCAAACACAACCTGCGCCATCTACTTGAGCAGAGCGGAGATTTATCACAGCCAACCGACCGCTCAGCAGTACAACGAGACTTCTACTTTACCTCTTATCTTTAAGTTATTGACAACACAAATCGATTGAGAGAATCTGAACTCAGGCGACAATAATATCCAATAAATACAAGTTGCATTTCTCTAGCCACCAGGCGGAGACGAGTGCTGCTGACGTCGTCAAAGAACTGAACTGCAATTGTGTTGTTCAAGACGGAGTTGGACAGCTTGAGGGTTGAAGGCGATTTTTCGTTTAATTCCTAACGGAAATAATGAGTTTTAGAATGTCACGGGTCAGAAGGTCAGAGCGATATCAGAATCTTTTCAAAGTAAACGACGCCGAAAATCGTGCTCCATTCTTGGGGAAAATTAACTACGGGTTCAACAAATTCTTGTCAAGATTGTCTTGGTTCAATTTTATATCAAGAGATGCTTTTTGAAATACAAGAGTAATGGAAATGTGATAAAGATGGTTTAATATTGGGTCAATTTGTTCACTCCCATAGTCAGAAATAGGAAAGCAGAAAATCAAATTCCTCTCAAACAGTTTTGATGAATAACTTTGAATCTACCCAATTCATTTACGAAATCATTCAATGTACAACCTCGCAGAAGTAAGTATATAATTTGTATCTATAAATTATGTTCATGACATGCAGTCTAGTAAAAGAAATCCAAATAAAAACTTTAACAATGTTGCTTTCAAATGTAGGTTTTCTAAAAACGAATTTTCATAAATAAAAAACAGCAGGAAAAAATGCTAATAAAACGCTTGCTAGTAGAAGCAAGTCCAATGTTCGCTATAGATAAGCCTGGTGCATGTTGACACGCGGGTGGGGGGGGGGGGGATCAACGGATCCAGTGTTTGCCTTCCAGTGTCACCAGGCGTCGAGTTGTTGACTGAGGCAGCATCGCGGCGCGCTGAGAAACGACGTCTCCATCGGACGCCGACACACAAAAAACATCCACCTATATTTACTGCCAGATATTGATTGGAAATCAATTGGCCTACTTGACGATTTCCTGATAGCCATCGCCGGCTAAGTGATTGATATCTAAATTGAAATCGAACTTCGATAATTGACTGACAATCATGAGATGTCATAATTTTCTGTTTCTCATCATGGGCCGTCACGTGACCTAGAAACTCAGTTGTGAGGGCGTTAAAAAGCAACAAACTAAAACTTCAATTTCAATTCACTTCGATTTTCTTCGTTGAATTTACAGTGTACAAAATTCTCTAGATACACATATAAATGTAATGATGTACTTACTACTTTAGAACCGAGGTTATGTATGTTTTTGTTTTATAACGTAACATACATGTACAGTCTGTTTTTTTACTGTATGAACTCTCACCAGATGGAGCCACAGTCAGTTGTTCTGCTAGGCCGAGAAAGACTTCATTGCGTGCTCACCTTGCAATGTTGTCTCTCTCGGCCTAACAGAACAACTGACGGTGTCTCGGTCTGTAGAGAGTTCAAGCATAGGAAAAACGAACTGTATCTTCGCATAACGTGTCAATAAGAGAAGCCTTGCGAATAAAGCGGATTGAAGTTCAAGTAATTCGATGTAGAAGAAAAAAGATTTGAGGAGAAGATAACATTAATGTTAACACAACTGATTGATTTGATTTGAAAATATACAACCAAGAACCAATCAGGTGCGTCTAATAAAACACACAACTCGTAACTTGAGCAACTTACACGAGTCTGGAGCATTATTTAAATTGTTAGTTTATTCTCGGTTTTGTGCCATTGCGTCGTTTGTCTTGCAGCACGGAAAATAAATGACGAAAGATTACAGGTGTTTTTTATCTTGTTTATTTCCATTCTTAAATAAAATGAGAATGATTTCCGAAAAGCACGCTCAGATTTCGTAGCGGAGCGAAATCATGCAACGATCTTGAGCTGAATTTCGAGTGGAAGGTCTGACGTCATAAATCGAGATTACTCATGAAACAATATTATATAACATTTTGCTCTTAATGTAGGTTATAAACTAGCCTCCGTGGAACATTCGTGATCAGCACAGTTAGATTCGCGGTGAACAAAGTGCTACAAAGAATAGACCAAAACACATTTCAATTTATTACATTTGCATGGCGAGCTCGAGCTGATTGCGCGCACTTGCAGTCCTTCAGGAGCTCCTTATCTACGGACGGATGTTGTAAAACTTTACTGAGGTCCTTTATTTCGACAAAACAAGGGGAATTCAAACGAGTAGTCGGGGATTTATGTAGGTTATTTTCAAGAATCAGGAGAGTAAAAACGTGTCTTCAATGATTTACTCGGCTTCAGTGTCCAGATTAGACTACTAAAAGAATGCTCTGCTATTTTGTCGTCGTACATCAATTCGTGCTTCGTTTTTAAATAAACGCAACAAACTATTTAGGCATTTAAAAGACATACAGAATATTTTGATTCATTTTTCATAATTTTTACACCTGTATGGAGCTATATTAAACACCTGATTGATAATATGAACCGAATATATTTGAAATGAATCTTCCCTTTGATATTTGGCAAGTTAGTAACAATGTGAGCCACGAATGGGAGCTGAGAGTCAGCGTGAAATCATAATGTATTATGTAATACACGCCTCCCTGAATATGTAATGTGTATAATCTGATAGTGATAAATATTATATTAGAGAGAAAAGTGTTGTGAGTCCTTCACACACGAGACCTGTCAATATTCCAACAAGTGTTCGCGCAAACATAAAGACGAAGTAAACACGTCAAATAATAGAAGCGGCGAAACCCGAAATGTTAACAATAGATAGAAATGTTCTTCTCGGTCACAGTACTTTAGCGGAATGAAATTGTCCGCCTGTTATCTCTGTTGTAAAATGTAACGCTCTTTAATTTCTTAATAGCATTAGAGTACTGTGGCTTCATATGCAATTTGCACTCAACCACCCTGAAAACCTCTATTATATAATATATTCGAAATCTCTTATGCAATCCGGGTAACCACTCTGCAAAACGACTTGCATTTCGCTCAGACTCAATTTTCATTCAATTTTACACAGTAATCTGCATATAGCAGTACTGAATAACTCGGGGGGGAAAATGTAAGACAAATTGGAAAGGCGAGATGTTGGTTGAGAAGGCGAATAACGAGATGCTTCCTCTTTTGCAGAATTTAAAAAGAAGCTTGAGCTTTAGCTTCTGTGTTCCAAAAGGATGCGAAACAAAGGCGTTGACGGATAAATCTCTGCTTTGAAATGTCGAATAATCGGCCCCAGGGTTTTGGTTTGTAATACGACTTTATGGAAAATGATAACCGAGCGGAACTTTCGCGTGTCATTTCCATAATGTATACCAACACTTTATGGTATATCATTGCGTTTAATTTTAATTCATATGTGAGATAAACTATAATTTGTTGATAACCCCCGGATAAAAATGAGCTAATCGAAATGAATACGTGATTTTAGTGTTTTTCCTGCATTAGTTGAGTGCAAATAGATAATCCACGCTCGCAGCTACACGTTTCAGTTAAATCATTCAAATGCCATTCTATAACGTAGCAGAATAATCATAACATGTATGACAGAATATCATTGAGTGTTTCAATGCAGAAACAATTTGCAGAGCAATTCATCTTTTGTTTAAAACTTTCAGTATATTTTTTCTCTTTTCCGTGTTAAAATGAGAGGGTGAGATATACTGAATGAAGATTGGGGGATAGATGCTCATGATATTGCAATAATATATGGAAGTACAATCAACATAACGAACAAAATGTTTCCTGGTCTCTTTTGTGAAAGTCTAAGTCATCCGAAGACCCAATAAAATTCGGATAACTTTGTGTGCTTCAAATCAAAACGATATTGATTCAATAACCGAATCCCATGAAATGGATTTATTGTTCACCGAATAAGCTGCGTCTATTGATTGAAAGATCACAATAACTCTTTTGCAGCTTTGCGGCTCGGAAGTCTGTCAGCTTCGCATCACAAACAATCTACGGTTTGGCAGGAATTTCAAGCCTCATAGGGATCGTTGTTATAGGATTTTCGTGGATCTGGAATCTCCGGCATTTGCGCGGCTCAATCGCTGAGCAAGGCAGAACGACGGTCCTTGAAGCGAAGAGACGTCAAAAAACAGAGACGCTTGTCCAAAACTAAGAAAAGCTGACGGTTTATATTATGAAAATGGAACAAAAAATGTCTTCGCGGTTAGGTATTACGAAAAAATGTAAATTAAGATCAGCTCAGTGAGATTTTATTCTCTTTTTCTTGGAATAAATTTTCAGAGGCGCCTTAACATGAAGCTGGTCAGAAGAGCGCGCCAAATGGCAACTGAAACGAATCTGTGGAGAAAAAAGATCATATTCCGTCAGCGGTGATTTAGTTTGACGTCTTGCACTTGGCTTAGACACAAAAACATGTTTGTTATTTCAGGTTCCAGTAAATCCGATGTGTGTATTCTTCATTCGGATTATACTGCATAAAAATTCCGCCGTCGAACCGCATTGGAAATCTCAGAGGATTTTCATCTCCCGTCGAACAAAGCTTCGATCATGTTTCAGAGACGTTGCCGTTCAAAGTAGTTTACTTACTATCCTTCGCCGCTCTCGCTGATCCGCTGAGCGAGCAGAGGTGGATGCTGAGCAGGGCGGCGACGAGCGACAGGCGACTTGGCAACATGGTCAAAACAGACGAGAAGACTTCGGGAAACGTGTTTCTCACGTTTGAAGAAGATGGAAGGTTATTAGAGTCACAGATGCACAGCGATATTAATTAACAGTTCACAACAACAAAGATTTCATTATTACACGTACACAACAAATCTGGAAGCCGAATGGGAATATATTATGATTTGAATATATTACGAGATTATGTTTACAGATTATGAGATAAATTACTAATTTAGTTTAATTCCGGTCTAGTTTTATTTCGGACCTATAATCTGTGAGTTTAACACTAATTAGTCTACACGAGCTGACCAAAGCATCAATATCTCATTATAACATAAGCCTACGAGCATCGGTTGCAATTGGCTGCGCGCTGCACTTGCTGCCCTCGCAGCCAGTCAGTTGACTGCGCGCTGACATCTCCAACACACGCGACTTCAATATCCCATCTCACTCGTACTAGTCGAGTTGCCCGCCGTGTCTCGCTCGCACCTGTGTGGATGAGCAGTCAGATGAAGCAGCGGTTTTCACGCACGCTCGTGTGACGGATTGCTGGCCTGGGTCGGAGGTCCTCGGCACACTGAGCTCGAGCGCGACGTCGACCGACGCTGCTGACGAGCGTCGCGGCGTCGCGCGCATCACGCATGCGTACACGCGCAGGACTCAGTTTAACACGGCGACAAATGTTGCTTTATATCGCATGGAGATTGGTGAATGGTTTTATACTAAATTGATGAAGGCAACACATTAATGTAACTGTTAACTAATTTAAACTAATTAATTAATTGAATACAGGCAGCAAATGCGAGTTGTCCTATTGTTAAATAAATTGTATTGTCCAGAAATATAAAAGTCAAATGTCTATTCAATTATACATAGTGAAATTCACATCAAGGAGGTCTTCTTATTGGATGGTAGGGTTCTCAATTACAGCAGGAGATTATTTATTTAAACAGGATTTTTTTCAATGCTATTGTAAAGTGAACTGAACGTAGTATTAAATACTTGAACTATATTCATTAGAATAGCGTTTATGTTAGAAATGTTCTTTACCTTTAGTGTCACGTCCAAGATAATAAATACGGGCATAATACTTTTTATTTAAACAGTCCCTGTTTCAAATATTTAGGGTCAGTGAGTAGACATTTCAACAAACTATTCAAATGCACTGGCTTACATTGCCAAAACTAAAGCTTTATTAAATTTCTTAACCAGCCATCCGGGCTTGACGTTAAATCTTCATTTTGATCATTTTCCTCTCTAGTATCCTCTTCCTCCAGCTTCTTCATCAAATCGTTCCAGATGTTGGCGTACTCCCACCACCATTCCTCTTCAAATATCTTCCATTATTCCCCTCTTGCACACATATTCTCTCGCACACACATTAATACAATTATGAGAAAAAATGTTAACTGAGAAATATGTGTGATAAATTACCACAAGATTCAGTCATGAAACGAAATTAGATTATATCGTAATTCAATTAAATAATATGACATTGAGTCTCATATGACATTGACATTTGATCTCAATGGAATTAGTGATACCTGTCTCTGCCAAAATTGAGTTTAACTCGTTTGAAATATTAAGGAGCAAAATATATTAAATATAAAACACATTTACATTTACATTTAATATATTTTTGTTACGTAATATTTCAAACGAGTTAAACACAATTTTGTCAGAGGTATCACTAATTTCATCGTCAGTATATAATCTGAGTATAATTTCAAAAAGAGATAAATGAATGCTGCTTGAGAACAGTGTAGCTAAGCTGCTGGGCTTGGGAAATATTATAACCCTGATGTAACCTGACTCGGCGACTTTGACTCGCACCTTTGATCTCGATGCTCCGGAGAAGGAAGAAGAACTCCATCTTTGTGACAGCCGACCCAGAACATCACATTTAATGTCAAATGTCAAATTGGAACATAACATTTTAAGCCGGCCTCAGGAGGAAACAAGCTCGCTAGCACTGGTTGGGGTTCGCGAAGGGACGAGACGCTAACGACAGATAAAACTAGACGCATCTGATTTTAGTGAGCGACCTTCTTGATCAATAAATTCAACTTCAACTGCTTTTTGAGTGTTTGAAACATGTGATCTGGTTTCAATGTTTTCGGGAAAGAAACTGCTCTGGTTAGTCGAGCCTTAGGATTAGAAAATTATTTTCAAAAATATGGTCAAAACTGCAAAATAAGCAATTATATAATAATTGATAAGTTGTCAAAGAAAAAACAAACAATACCATAATTGACCAAGAAGCGAGTACCACTTGGCTGGAATGTAATTATGCATATATAGTTCAGTGTCAGGATGGTATTCCAAGAAATCAAAAATATTAAACATCTTTTAATTAAGTTATTATTCTCTTACAAATGAGGTGCCCTAAAATCCTAGCTCATTAATCATTATGTTTTGGAACAACGTGTTTTGTTTCTTACTGAATAGTTCTCACAACTGAACTAGTGGAATCATTGGTAGCTAATCCGGCCTACAACTGAGACCAATAAAGAGATGTATTTCTAAAAACAGAACCACATTAACCTAGCAGACGCTCGTTCCCTTTATCAGACGAAATACATCGAATGCTGTTGCAAATTCTTTCATTTAGATGCTGTTTTCTTATTTAAATTACATGCACATAATATTATCATAATAATATGTACTTCAAAAGTTTTTTCTTCTTCATAAACGGTTAGAAATTTCAATTTCATGATAGTCATTTTGAAAAGTTGTTCCTCAACTTTAGTAAGGAAAATTTGAAACAAAGAACAATGCAAATCGTCAGATAAATAAAATATACGTTTGAAATAGGAAAAGTTCCACCGTTTTGTATCAGAAGCTATATGTTCTCTTAACAAGAGCAAGTCCTGCAGGACTCTTCTGGCGATGGCATCGATCTTGCAGGGCGAAAGCGAGGTAGAAAGAGAGAGGGATATAAGGACGTACAATGGGAGCGACAAAGACAGCAATATGTCGAGCAACATCTTCAAGGAACTATTTAATTTGAATTCTACAGTTATTACATCCAATTAACATCGAAGCCCATTTGCAATATTTCTGATATTTCATTATTCATCACCCAAGAACTTGTGTATTTGGGTCCAAGTACAGACTTCAACTTCAAAGACAGAAATTACTGAGATGAATAAATAAGTTGTCGATCGAAATCACGATATTCTGGATTAAGAATTCGCGAATCGAAAAGACATCGATTGCAAAGAACGTTTAGCAGTTTCTGTAAACTGAACTCGATTCAACAACTGGAAAGTTGGTGTTTACCCGTTTTCCTTTTCCTTTCCAGTTAACTGAATCAAACTACTTTTCCTGGAGCAATTCTGATGCCGTCTTCTAAAAGCAAGTCGCTAAGTTGTTCACTCACTTATTTACATTGACGACTTGCTCCATTCGCCGGACGTCCCCATGTCGAACATAACCGGCATTATCTCGGTGGCTCGGTGGCCATGACAGTGCAAACAAATCATCTATCGACGCGCGCGATAGTTCGAGCAAACAGTGGCGTGATGCAGTGGCGCGCGGTCGGCTGTCACTGCTGCGAGCTGATAACGGTGGGACGCCATTATGGAGAGTACTCAACGAGACCAACAACTAAATCAACAGCCAGGCAACTCACTCTAATCATCCCACATTGTTGATGTTTTGTTGGTTTTCTATTGTTTTATAGGTGGTCTGGCTTAAATTAATTAACTCTATATATGCTATATTCACTATTAGAACGCTGTTGATACAGCTAAAATGCAAATACTCTGAATCTTGTGTGTTTTGGGGAAATATTCGTGGCGGGAATGTATCCAGCGGTGTGTTTTTTCAGTGAAACTAAAAGTAACAGACTTTGGAAAACTAATTCAATTCTGAGCTGGATTAGTTTCTTTCACGTAGGTTTCTTTTATGGAAATTCTCTGCGAAGTTCGACTCATGATGTTATATCATGTGTATGATTGGATGAGCTCACGCAAAGTCAAATCAAATCCTGTAATTTACTTTCCTCAAGGATCTCTTTTATACGCCGTCTTCGAATAAGACGAGTGAGCAGTTTATGACAAATTCAGATATCAGACAAACAAAATATATCAAGATCTTACTAACTTAAGATGATCATAGAAAAAAACCGATCGTAGTTCTGTTCCTTAGAGAGGAATTCCATTTTCTCGAGTTTGCGCTGCACACTTTTGGAACGATGTAGGTAATCAACTGTCAATTGCCATTTGACAGATGCCAACATATACAGTTTTATTATAATATTTCTTATACATGACTCATGTCACCATTATAATGATTGGCTGAGCCCAGAAATACTGATATGGACTTCCGCCCTTCTACCTCTGAGGTACAGAGTTGAATCTAAGACAAGAACACTTCATTTACATTTGGCTTTGTCGTGTTTAACAAATAACATTGCAATCGCTTCTCGCAGAGATGTGTAAGTGTAAGTAAAACTCCACTAATACTTCTCTCATCTCTTAACGGCCAGTTCGTGCAGGAAACTTATTTAGTTTAAAATATAGATCATTTCTGATTTATCGATTGAATTTGTAACCGCTAAAGCACGAGTAAGGGTTTGCGGTAAACGGCAGCGATGATGTACGATGCAATTATTAGGCCGGTCGGATGAGAGATATCATGTCGATGCTACCTCCCCCCTCCCCCTTCCTTCAGCGTCTTTGCTTTCTATTAGGAATCTATTCCCAGCTAGGTGAGCGCAGCGCGCCGAGCGGCGAGCTCGTGGGTTACGTTTGTCGGCAGGGAGGGAAACGACTTTACTCCTAAAGGGATTTACGACAGATTTCCGCGTGTTGCCGAAGATTTTATTCGTTTGGGTCAATAGGATGAAAACTCTGGGAGCAGGAAAACGTAGGCGAGACGTGAAAGACATTTCAGTCAAATAATTCAGAAATATTACAATTGGTAAGGCGTGCTTATTACTACCGGTAACGTAAAGATATGGGAGTGATCAATCGAACATCTTGGAAGGAAGGAAGGAGGGGAATGCTCGCCAGATGCAGAACCTATATTCCTGTGGTGGCGCCGAATCTTCCCCTGAACGCAGCCCTCAATACATCTCTGTGTTGCGGGCTGCATCGTGAGCACGGCACCTCCACATTTCTTAATAATACAAGACGCCGACAACCTATTGTAACATTATATGAGTAGATCAAATTTAAAACTTCATACTTTCATTCTGATTATTTTTTATATTACTTGTTTTCAAGATGTATGTATTTTGTGTGTATGATTTTTTAATTCCATATATTGCATTATTTTACATTAAATTACATTATAATAAAACATACTTTTTTTAAAATTCAATATATTACATTGAATACAAAATTTACTTAATATGAGTGAAATTTCCTGAGACTTTCCGGAATCTCCTCTAAACAGTGAAGTGTAACATTTGTCCCTAATGTCACAAACTGAGCATAACTCTTCTGTTATCTTCTGCAGTACATACATATGATATGTTTATTGTTCCATCTTTATACAAAATGTCAAATTCTCTATATGAAAATATGATCCAAAGAAGCAGAAATCACGACTTTTTATAAAAGTCAGTTTCTTCGAATACGCGACTTGCTTTAACCATATCACAAATTATTGGCAATACGGAAAAACAAGGCAACGAAACTGAGCCAAAGGAAAACATGAAAGAGAAATAATAATCAAATAGAGACAATGTAGAGAATATGATACTTCAGAATTCACAAAGAAGAGAGCAAAGAAATACATTTTTCGCCTGAGAGAGCGAAGGTTGGGGGGAATGTGTGTGTAGAAGTGTGTTTGGGAATGGTGGGGGGAGGGGAGTGGGGCTTCAGACCTACAAAGGTGAGTGGACCAAGCGAGTCGGATGACTAGATAAAGAGAGAGAGAGAGAGAGAGAGAGAGAGAGAGAGAGAGAGAGAGAGAGAAGGAGAGGAGAGAGAGAGAGAGAGAGAGAGAGAGAGAGAGAGAGAGAGAGAGAGAGAGAGAGAGAGAGAGAGAGAGAGAGAGAGAGAGAAGAGAGAGAGAGAGAGAGAGAGAGAGAGAGAGAACGCGGAATGAGGTAGATAAGATGGATGGAGCAAAGACAAAAGTGCAAGACAGGCAAGGGGGTGTGGCGATTAGGCGATACATCTTGCACAGAAGTACAACGTCGGAAAAAGCGCCTCGCGCGGCGCAAGTGTGAACTACCACGCGGAGTGATATATTGAAATTAATTGTCCAGCACATACTGAGTGAGCAACAGCTATATAGCTATATACACTAGCTACGTATTTAAGCGATCAATCACAATTTGAATTACAACGACTTTTCATCCTTCAAAACTAGTTTTTGATTTGACAGATGACTTGTTTATCTGTGTGACAGTTTTGACAGTGTTGACATTTCACGCTAGTTGAATAATATCGATTCTTCGGAAATTATTGGAATTCACTTCTATTAGGCAAACATGATGCATGCATCACACATGAGTCAAAACAAGTTAACTGCTACTCACAAATTGTTCAAGTGTGACAAAATGCTGATATCTCATGATTTAATCATAAACTGTCAGGCTTGGAATTGAAGGGATAAATTTGTAAAATTTCAACGAAATGTTACAAATGAATGTAATTTAGTTCATAATAGTAAATATTGAACATAGAAAATAATGCTCTTATGTCAGCTCTACGCCACCAAAAGAGACAAATCCGATTGACGTCAACAATATCAAACCTGACTCAGACATTCGTTTTATCTTAACATTTTTCTTCATATTATAAATAACCAATATAGTTCACTTAATTCGTATATGTATGGCTATTAAGATGAACAAAGTGACACTCTCATGTTGTGTAAAATAGGTCATTATGATATGAGCATAGCTCACGATCATAGTCTGCTGTTTTGGTCTTTTACTGACGAGATTTATCGTATTTTATGTGCGATGCACCAGAACCATAATCCGCTGAAATTGAGTAGGAAATTGCGAATTTCCTTCTGGCGGTTTAATAATATAACGGAATATCAATATTATATTTCCTGCGAAGTGTTTAGCTCCGGCTGGCAATAGTTGCTGAGTTGCTGAGACTTCGGAACGTTGGATGTCGGGAGTTTAATTCCACGCGTCTCGTGCGCAAAAGTTGGAGGTTTTTACTCTTGAATCCGACGGAACGACTGATTACTGCATTCATGAGTTTCATTGGAACTTCGTAACAAACTGGTTGTCTGATTACTCTGCTGCCAGAGATGACTCGAGGAGCTACATAATCAGTTGGTGGAGAGAGGAGAGGAGAGCAGAGGAGAGAGGCGCGTGGCGAAGTTGAGGAAATCACAGCAGCAAGTAGCCGCTCACCGAGCGGACTTTAAAAACAAACATTTTTATTGATTGCTCAAACACACCAACTAGCACTATCAAAGCAGACTAATATACTTTTTCATTCATGTGTAGGTATGGTCTTTCATGTACGAGGTTCACACAAAATAAATGTTCAATCGAATTTATCGAAAGTCATATTTGGTATTCAGTATTTAGTACCTACCTACGAAAATAGTACAAAATTTCATCTCAATTTAAACACATTGGTAGAACAAAGCATAGATATTATAAAGGTATGCTATCTTTCTTCCACATTGTCTATAAATCCTGTTTGAATGGTGTAATGTCGCTGTTGAGTAAAGAAGTGGGCGAGCAACGCGTGCATCTCTGATCACGTGATGATGTGCGTGATGGAGCCGTCACGCGTAGCTGATACCTGGACGCACGCGAGACGCTCATTGCGTGTGCGTGCGTGTGCGTGCGTGTGCGTGCGACAAGTGGAGGCAACGTAACGCCGATCAAGCAGGAAGCAGTCACTTCATTGCTCAGCATAAGGCATGGGGGGGGGGGGGGGTTAGAGAGTTAGAGGAAACTACCAACTAATGTTCACTGCTTTAGACGAACTTGGAAGTAAGTTTTGATCACTCTGATTGCAAGACACCAATGCATTTGATTATACACCAGGAAAACTATTTTCCGACCAACTGTTTGCATACGACTCATTTCCCAGGTTTAGAGTCGTTTGTCACAATATTTTAGCAATGTTAAACGTCGTGATGCCATTTTCAGGGGCAACATTTTAAAACAATCATGGAGCGTTTACCAAAGACAGGGAATTTTATCCTGCAACAGCTCTCAGACTATCAGCCTTCTGAATTATTTCTCAGTTAGAGAAAACATTTTCAAAAAATATGAACATAAGAGTTATGATACAATTGTACGCCGATCTCTCAACTGGGACTATATAAATGTATACAAATCTAATAAAACTCCTTCACATGTTTGTAATACCATCCCAGTATGATTGTATCACATTTGTAGATGATGGATGAGTGAATTTACATGCACCTAAGTAGGATATTTTCTAACAGCATCTCAGAGTCGCCATTATTCACCATGAAGTTTGAAAACCATCAGAGTTAACCCAGGCCTCTATTCTATAAAAGTCTCTTTGACTTTTCACGAAAAATTCTCCTCACCTTCACGAGACAAAAATTGCAGAGAATAAACAATTTTGTAAATATAGATGGAGAAGAAGACCCCCGGGCAGAGTTACTATGTCACCCGGCGCCTCCACCGTCAGCTGAGAGATGGTCGGAGTCAAGTCGCCACGTTGTCTTGTTTAATCCTTGGCTCAATGAGTCGGCTCTGGGGCGCCGTCAGAATGGCAACACTGTGTGTGGGCGCGATGCGCAGATACGTATCCGCGTTTAATTAGTGCCGTCCGACGTCGTAAATAATGAGATGGACAAGCCACTGCATTCCGCCCCGGGACTTGGCTGAACACACTCGCGCCTAAATCACTCATCACTGCAAACTCTTTCAACGAGGCGGATTTTTCACCAGCAAGTTGTATCAAATCGTTGAACTTTCTAATTAGCTCCAGTGATTGTTTGAAATATCATTATTAGCTAGTTAAGCGAGTCAAGCATCGCAGCACGTGACGTCTGGATTGATGCTTTTAATTGGCCCTTCAGAACACTGAAACTTTCGTCTCGACGTGTTTCAAGTATCTCAATAAAACGCAAACGTGCAAAAACTTGGATGCGAATAAAATATATTTTCTCATTTAAAGTTGGAAATGTTCCGCGATGTTTTAATTGTGTGCAGAATATAGAGCGTAAAAACGAAATTACACCGACGTAATTCATGCATGCCGCTAATTTAGGTACCGAAAATTTCAACCTAATTCAGTTATGCCAACAACGGCGCGACAAAAAGCGGCTCCTGATAATAACACATGAGGGTTGATAAATTCAACTCCCCCAGCGCATTGCCAATCATCAGTCTTATTATATTCTTTTGACGTGTAAGAGACTAGAGGGCAGCCATTAGTCGAGCTCCCCGGAGAATATCAGTGAATTAGCACTGGTAATTCTCGTCGGCGGCTTTGACTGTAACACCTGTTCCCTCAGCGCGTGAATCCGCCTCCCCCCCACTCCACCCTCCGGCACCCTCCGACGCCGTGACATGGCCGCATGATGGATTGACATCATTAGAATGTATTAAATAAAGCGAGTATCGGGAATGCATTCTCGTCGGAAGCGTCATGCATGAAATCACGTGATACAAAACAACCCACGCCATCGTACAAGAGACATCCACCCTTCTACCTCCCCTTCTTCATTACAACAGATCAACAAGTAAATGATATGGCAGACTGATACTGACTTTAAACCAAAATATTCACTGTTCTCTGAAACTGATCACAAATATCACTCTATGTGCACGCAACTAAGAGAACGAAGAGTGCGTCTCGATTTTACTTTTGTGCACTCGCCTCCGTTTCTTGTGCGACTGTGGCAATTAGCCATATCCTACACTGAAATTAAGCATTCACACGAATTCTATATTGACATGAAAGATAAATTGTTAGAACTTTTGAGGTTATTGTAAAATGAAAGTGACTACTTACTAAGCCTCAAAGAGCAACATCGAATCACATATTCCCATTTTTTAATATTTATGAATGTTATAAATATATTATGATATGATATTATGATTTTTAATATTTTTGTCTTCTTTAACTTGGTGTTAATATTATATTGAGGTCGTTAATAGAATGTTAATACTAAAATTAAAATATCTTTAAATATTTAGTTTATTTTTATTTATTATTCACGATCTACAGGTCAGCAAACCTGCCACGTCCTCTAAAAAGGTCAAGTACCGACAAATGATAGCAAAGTTTTCCAAGAATATCACCTACATCTCAATGAAAATAACGTGTCTTCTTTAGAATCCGTTTGACTTTATCCGTTACTTGGAAGAGAAGAGCTGCAATAGAACCAGATTCGACGAAGTGATGAGTTTTCATCAGATTATCTACGTGTTAGTTGCGGATCAACAAGGATCCTTTGTTCATGACTTTTGTCACACATCCAAATGAATCACAACGAAATGTCCACAAAACAATGCATTCCAGTTTCAGCAAGATACTTTATTTTTACATTATCTTATTATTTATAATGTGGGATGAAAAAGAGTGAAATTCAAACAACTAATTAGTAGTATGTTGAAGAAAAATATTATTATTCAACAAGAAATATGCAAAGTAAAGTTGTACGTTTACTCAAACACCAAGTTGAAAGTTCAACATGGACGACATGTGCCTTGTTGATCACAGCATCGAGCAACTCGTCGGGCAGCTGCATGTGCATCAACAGAAGCGTATTTCATAGCACGTCATTAAAGTCTCGTGCATTAATTAAGTGCAGCGTTGAGACATGATGTTCACGCCAGGCAGCGCCACGGTCGTTCGTTATCCGCGAGTTCACACCTCATCGTCGATTCGCCAGCCATTTCATTACTTTCCACGGTTTATTACTAATACACGTTCAGCTATTAAAAGCAAAACGATAAACTAATTACAAATAAAAATGAACATGTCACAATTTGATTCAATTCCGTTCTCTTTTTGTTACAGTTTTAGATCTCGATAAAATTAATTTCACATTCAATTGTTCCGTGCCCACAATAATCATAAAACCTGCATCTTTTTCTCTCTCAAATGTGTTCAGTTTTATCTCGCATGTCCCAGAGCTGTGTAAAATGTAAATGGATCACTAAACCATGGCCAGTCAAAGCGTTGGTCTCCCCCCCTCCCACCCACCCACCCACAGCCTCCCTCCGGACGCAGGTGTAACAACATCGGCTCGATAAATCAAAGCCAATTAAAGTCAGCGACCATCAAACAGTGATTCGAGTTGCGACTAATCTAAGTGCAGTGTTGCCACCACAACGATAACGAAGTGCACTTGTCCTACTTGATGATGGATTAGAGGAGATCCGGCAACCTGTGATGTCGCACAGCTCAATCAACGCCGATTCTCCACGTCATTGCGGCAACAATGCTTCATAGAATGTCCACGCTATTTGAGGACATCAGAAAGACATTCCGAGGAAAGTAAACGGTTCATATCTCTTGGTGTTACTTTTCGTTTTATAAACAAACATTCTTGAGATATTTCTCAGTAACCAAACAAAGTAAGAATGCATGTTGCACAAAATAAGAAAACCACGAAGGTGAAACACAACACAACAGCGCACATTTACTCGTGGACAACAAAATTATTCACTTGGTTTTGTTGTCGAGTTCAAAAGCGTTCAAAATAGAACAATAATTGTATCGAGTTATTCAACTAATCAACTCGACTGAATGTTAACTTCATTGGTTATTGCAAGTGGAGCAAAACCCAACGCCATTCCCATATTTTCGGTGTACCTGATTGCGATTGCAAATTATCCCGGTATTGCCTCATTATTCGGTAATGGCAACGCCGCAACCAGACAAATGTGTGTGTGTATGTGTGTGTGTGTCGCTCGTTGGATAAAATATAGATGAAAAGGATGAAAAGATAAATAAAACAGTAATGTAAAATGACAGAGAGAAATTCGTCATATTATTTGCCTGTCCGACTTCACATAGCAAGCGGCCGCGTCCAGCTCGCATTCATTTGTTCGTTCGTTTCACCGTGCAAGTATGCGGGTCTTTTCACAAAAATTGCCTATACATTTTTTAAAACCCACGAGAATATATCCAAGCACAGTTGAAAATGTGTTTGCACACATTCACCAAAAATAAAACACACACTGCAACAGAATTCATCTGAAAGTTCGACTTCATAATGTAGCCAATTTCGCGCTAATAATTCTCTTCTGCTCATGCGCGATTTCTCAACCAGGTGTTAGAGAACGCTTCACGTCTACGCTTCACACTAATAGAACTTTCCTCTTTCTCCATGAATGCTTTTCCAATATGTTCGCAGACTTCTCTTCCGCGCAGCTCGCGAGAAGTCTCGACAAAATCTCGCGAGTTGCGAGATTGAGCCGTTATTAAAGGCTCATTAAATAAGAAACACTTCCTGAGAATCTCGGGTTGCCGCCATTGTTGCGCCTAATTGTTCTAGTTTTAGGCAACACTGAGTTACCTCAACCCGCATAATAAGATATTTATGAAGTAATTAGTGTTTGGTAATTAGAATACGACCGCGAAATAAAATATAATAGCTTTCCAAGAAACTTGATACTCCTTTGTGCGAGAGGAAATTAATCAAAAGATGATTTGTAGCGAATGGAGGCAACTGTATTTATATTGTTCACTCTTCCAGTGGAGAGAAGTAATTACAATGCAAAGCTCGCAGTCTCCTCGAGTTCACCGTCACACGTGTAGAACAAACCTACTTAAGCTCTTTGGAAATTGAAACATCAATTATGGTCCTGAGGCAAGACATGATCACTAACGAATGAAAGACGCGAATCTGTAATGACCTGAACTTGGTACAGTTTAACTTGAAGCCCTTGTGCTTCAGGATGAGGCGATATGCTAATTCATTCCCCTGGGTTAGCGACGGACGTTGCGCCTTGTGATTCCGAGCACGATTCGAGCGCGGCGGAGGACGGAAAGACGCTTGATAAAGAATAAGAGGCATAAAAGAAATCCGTGGACATTTATATTGACCATCAGCAGAAATTGAGAGACCTAGTTTTTGGTCTCTCTCAAGAAAATTCCATTATACTAAAGCGTTTTCGGGTCCTCCTGTTGTAATACCATCTCGTCGATTATATAGCCTAGTTCAAGTTCAATTCGTTGATCTCTTTTCTCGCGTGACCATCCGATCAATGCATGTGTCACGTGACGGCGTGGGGCCGCCTGGGGGCCACTCGACGTCTAAACGACGCCTTCACTCCTGGAGGAGGGGGACCACCTTAACAACGTCGTTGACACTAGATTGATTCTTTGATCCGACGAGAGATCTCAAGAGGCCTCTTAGGGAAGCTTCAACTCCTCCCCCCCCCCCCCCGCCTTCTATCTCTTTATACATACATCTGACATAACCTGCAATTAGTGCGGTGCACTTGCACAGTGCTCGAGACTCAGCAGTGTTGCCAACTCCTGATTCTAATCTTATGACTTTGACAAATTAGTTTTAATTTATCGCGACGCTAAAAACTCCCAAGAGTCATATTTTGCATCAAAAATTTTATTAAAATTATGACACATAATTTCACATCCTGCTTAATTATCCCATTCATAATTAAAACATGTAGGTTTAATCTTAATTAAGCGGCCGTCGTCGGGCTGAAATAATGGCAAGTAAAATTGATGATGGGATTCTATTTGATGCGAAGACGCTAAAGCTGTATTAACACGATACACGTCACCTGGCTCGACCAATCAGAAACTTGGAGTGAGACAGAGATAAGCTTTCCACAATCCTATATATGCCACCATTTGTAATATTGTGACTTCAGATTTAATCTCATACACGTGTATTTGGCTGTTTTAAAACAGGAAATGTACACTCACGGACACAACAATTATGCGTTTTATTCATGCTATAACAGACTTCCATATTAGCTCTCAATGAACACAAGTCGTGCAGGGCTTGACTGTGGGGATAACTTGAAAAACGCTCTGTTAAACGCGTTAATAAGAGAGCCTTCGCATTGCATGCGAATTGATATACGTTTACAAGTTTATGAAATTCGAAAATTCCGAAATTTCCTTCAATTCGTTTGACAAATATTTCCAAATAGGCATTGAATGTCCGTAAAATATCAGTAACGTTTGAAGTTAACGACGTATTAGTCTGAAAATTGACAAAAAAAAAAACACCGAAAATGTTGGTCCCGATGATCACGCAAAATTTAATGTTGATCGGTCAAACGGTTCCAGTTTAGATTTTCTAAATCATGGGATCCTGTTCAAAAACTAAACACGAGACCGCTCTTATGACAATCATGGGTTTGCAAAACTTAATATCGACAGGTTGAACGGTTCAATCTGGGCAGTGTAGGCAAAAACACAAGCAAACAAAAAATAAAATTTTTAAACTCAAAAAAATTAATATTTTTTTTTTTAAACTTAAAACTTAACTCATACTACGCTCGCTTAATTAAAAAATAAAGTACATTTTTATTATAATTACATATAATAGGAAAAACAACACTCACCCCTAAAAACTTTTCAAGTCTTTGCCACTGTGTTATCTGTGTAACAAATAGTAATTTTATGTGAACAAAATGAACTATATATGGTAATAAATATGGTAAAAAATATGGTTGTATATGGAAATAAAATACATGAATTTACATTTGGATATATGGAAACAATTCAATATCAGACAAAATCATATTGTGTTTATATTATAAAGCAAAATTTTGCAAACATTGAACACGACTCAGAATATGCAATGATTTCAATCACTATTCATTTTAAGGATTCAATCCTTATTATTGTTAAAGGGTATGTTGCTTCAAGACAGAATATCATTAGAAATAATAGACTCTGCTGGTGGGAATCAACCATCTTTCAAAGTTTTTTTTATTATCTTTTTATTTAGAAAAATACAAATTACATGTTATTGTAGCCCCGCTAAACCAATAGGCTGGCTTGTCTGCGGGGCTACACACTAATTATAAAACTAACAATTCACAATAAACACTCAAAATACATTTAAATGTGTGTATGTATGATACTCGTGTTTTAAAGTAAATAACTTGAATTCAAAAGGATGTATTGAATATGTTTATACTTGGGATGGTGGTAGCCATGAATAATTCATGTCTATGATTCTACTTATATATAGAGTCGCAGCCATCATGGTCTTTGTAATTTCATCTTATTATAAAGAGATCGAATATGTGAAAGTCAATACATGCAAGAATTATAATCATAGAGTATGGCGCCGTTATAGCGCTGCAAACATAGACAACGCATATACAACCAAAAGTTAATAATTTATATTGTAGGCATAAAAGTTCGATACTTCTCCAAAAAATTGCAAAAGAAGATACAAACTACATTAAGGGGACCGAAAATTTGGATCGAATGAATACCAAATAAAAATAAAAATGTCGATAATCGGTATTAATGAAAAATAGTGGTAATTTGATGAATATGGATGATCAAATCGACCAAATTTAGTGTTAAGAACGCGTTAAAATGAACCTTAATTCTAAGTGCAACTCAAAAATAACCCGGGCCTGCGTGTTATTGTGGGGCCCTGCCCAGACCCAAATCGTAACTGAGCTATAATAATTTACCTTCTTCTATTAACTACATAAGCTTCAAAACTCCACAACACACTGCGATTTACAATATAAGTGTAATAAAGTATTTAAAAATTAGCACAAAGAGATACATACACTTTTAAATATTTTTACCTTATAAGCAAATTAAAAAGTAGTGTGCCCTAAATATATCATGTGGGGGACCGAAATCTGAAGTTCCGCCACTGGAACTGACCTAATAGTATTCGTGTGGGAAGCGAGGATTTCATTCCAACTGTTTATCCCGCAACAACAAACACACGGTGTCGTGTTTATCTTGCCTCGCCTGCCAAGTGTCTGCGAATCGTGCAAGTGTTGTCTCCCGACGCCGCGAGTCAGAGATTGTGCGTCGCGACGCCTGCAAGACGCCGCCAGAAGGAACGCAAATCTCGTGTACGTGCGGCATTAAGAAGGAATCTCATGAGGATGTAAGCCCGCTGAGAAACTAAACGAATCTCCGTCGCCATGGAAACTCCGGCGACACGACGCGATTCCAGACAAATACTAAATACGTTTCAAAGCAATCACTAAACCAGCTCCATCCCAGAGCTTTCTGTATAAAAAAAACTTTGTTGCTTTCAATTTGTTAATAGAGGTAAGTGTGACGATATTATATCAGAATTGTTAAATTCAACACTAATAATGAAAACAAACACAGCTACCTATCAGTTGCAAAATGTATAATTTGTATTTCTAAAAGTATAACATTCACACTTCAAAATGCATGGGACGTATTTCAGACATACCTATGCCATCATTTCTATTATCCAACAATAGTGTAATCATATGAATTACTTCGTTGCCATTTTAATACGACTTTCACAATGTATTAATATAATTGTGACTTTTAATGTTCACTATTATTTCCTTATTATACAATCAAGAATTAATTTTAACGTAAATGTTTTGTGTTAGTGTAAAGTGATTCAGCATGAATTTAGAATTTTACACATAACAATATTCCTTCATGGCAATACATTGGCGTGTTCACCAGAGTTTGTTACGTAGCACTTAACGATGTTAGCTTAACAATACTTTAAGAAGAATCCAACCGTTACATATAATTTCACGTTCATTGTGAATTGGGCTTGGTAAAACAATGAGTAGTACAAATCATTCTGCATTTACCACTACATGTACGGATATGTCCAGAGCTATCTCTTGTGACATTTACTGCCATTTTTAACTAACTCCACTTATTTGCCAGTAAACACATAAATATCACCTAACCAAGTACACATTTCTACATGTTTTGTTAACAATCTACTACGTACAGAATTGTCAAATGCTGAGCAGTGGAGACAGGAAAAAATATGGGAATGCCGCATCGTCGCGCGTGACAAGAGACATGGGTGAAATTGTTGAAACGATGCTGCCTGTGTTACGCATGCGCGCTTACGTTTATAATAAGCAAATAGTTCGTCCACACATGGTGACTCCGAGAAGGACAACGCTCTGTGCAACCATAGCTGACAAGCGAGCCATTTATGTGCATAAGTTGCTGATCAAAACACTCTGGTGGAAATCAAAACCGTACACTGAACAGAATAATTTTTAAATTAAAGGTGCAATGCATTTACTTTATCGACTCATTAAATTATTTTTTGTCTGGGGCTCAACGTCGCACTGTTCTGCAGCGAGGCTAATGGCGACGGATGAATGATTATGATGATGATTGGGAGATGATGGTGAAGAGTAGGTAAGGATGGAAGGAGGGAAGGATGCGGTCGTGGCCTATTAGTAGGTTACCTTCCCAGCATTTGCCTGTCGACTGAGGGAAAACCACGAAAAAAACCCCAGTCAGGAAGGACGGCCGCGGTAATCGAACCCGGGCCTCCGGAATACAAGCTCAGAGCGTTAACCACTCACTCAACCCTTTGTTGTGAATGGCTAAATTATTATTAAATGTTGGTCTCAATGACCATGCAAACGTGATCGAACAAGAGGTTCCTTTTCATCAATCAATCAAAGCATTTTGCTCAAAAACTGTAAGAGATGGGGAAATATAATTCATAGTTTGAAACCAAATACGTTTCTACTTTATAAAACGCATGAGAACAATTTCGGGCCAATGATAATGATATTAGTCTGTTAGCGAATGTTCATATTGATAGCTTGATCGGTGTTATTCCTAGGCGGTGCTAACAATGAGTAGCATATAGTAACGCTCGCTATACGCTAAGATACAATCTACCTACGTCAATATAATAATTGTTAGACGATGGCTCAATCATGATGTAGAATTGAAGAGTTAGTTTGAGGCTTGATTATAACTTCTGCTCGACGAGCCGACTAACACTGTCCAATGTCACACCGGAAGATGATTCGATATTCCCCGATTGATCACACACATTACGTCACACTCCGAATACCAAAGCTAATTAGTGGTGATTGAGGGCGAGGTTTGCGCTAATCAAGTGAGCCACCGATGCTGACCAGCCTGACGTCAGTCCAGCCGCTGCCACCACTTGTAATTGCGCCACGAAAACATCGCAAGTCTTCCGTTTCGAACGCGGCGCGAGTGATATTACGCTGAAACAAAAGTAAATTATGCTTTTTAGAGCGTGAAATTATTTTTTCTGTGTTGTAAACAAAACACAAATGTAGTGGCTAGAATAATATTTTGACTAGCTGGAATCCTGATTAGCACGTGCCAGCGACGCTGCCCGACGGAGATTAATAAAAGGTTAAAATGGAAATGAGGCTGGAAATCCACTGGAAAAATCCACAACTCCGTTGTATTAAACAAGTGTGATAGCGACTGTGATGCACTGATATCTTGGTTTCACGTTGCCAGTGATACTACTGGCTGTGCGACGGACCACGTCACGGCCTTCTGTATTGCGCTGGTATCTTGGTTTCACGTTGCCAGTGTTACTACTGGCTGTGCGACGGACCACGTCACGGCCTTCTGTATTGCGCTGGTATCTTGGTTTCACGTTGCCAGTGATACTACTGGCTGTGCGACGGACCACGTCACGGCCTTCTGTATTGCGCTGGTATCTTGGTTTCACGTTGCCAGTGATACTACTGGCTGTGCGACGGACCACGTCACGGCCTTCTGTATTGCGCTGGTATCTTGGTTTCACGTTGCCAGTGATACTACTGGCTGTGCGACGGACCACGTCACGGCCTTCTGTATTGCACTGGTATCTTGGTTTCACGTTGCCAGTGTTACTACTGGCTGTGCGACGGACCACGTCACGGCCTTCTGTATTGCGCTGGTATATTGGTTTCACGTTGCCAGTGATACTACTGGCTGTGCGACGGACCACGTCACGGCCTTCTGTATTGCGCTGGTATCTTGGTTTCACGTTGCCAGTGTTACTACTGGCTGTGCGACGGACCACGTCACGGCCTTCTGTATTGCGCTGGTATCTTGGTTTCACGTTGCCAGTGATACTACTGGCTGTGCGACGGACCACGTCACGGCCTTCTGTATTGCGCTGGTATCTTGGTTTCACGTTGCCAGTGTTACTACTGGCTGTGCGACGGACCACGTCACGGCCTTCTGTATTGCGCTGGTATCTTGGTTTCACGTTGCCAGTGATACTACTGGCTGTGCGACGGACCACGTCACGGCCTTCTGTATTGCGCTGGTATCTTGGTTTCACGTTGCCAGTGTTACTACTGGCTGTGCGACGGACCACGTCACGGCCTTCTGTATTGCGCTGGTATCTTGGTTTCACGTTGCCAGTGATACTACTGGCTGTGCGACGGACCACGTCACGGCCTTCTGTATTGCGCTGGTATCTTGGTTTCACGTTGCCAGTGTTACTACTGGCTGTGCGACGGACCACGTCACGGCCTTCTGTATTGCGCTGGTATCTTGGTTTCACGTTGCCAGTGTTACTACTGGCTGTGCGACGGACCACGTCACGGCCTTCTGTATTGCGCTGGTATCTTGGTTTCACGTTGCCAGTGTTACTACTGGCTGTGCGACGGACCACGTCACGGCCTTCTTTATTGCGCTGGTATCTTGGTTTCACGTTGCCAGTGATACTACTGGCTGTGCGACGGACCACGTCACGGCCTTCTGTATTGCGCTGGTATCTTGGTTTCACGTTGCCAGTGATACTACTGGCTGTGCGACGGACCACGTCACGGCCTTCTGTATTGCGCTGGTATCTTGGTTTCACGTTGCCAGTGATACTACTGGCTGTGCGACGGACCACGTCACGGCCTTCTGTATTGCGCTGGTATCTTGGTTTCACGTTGCCAGTGATACTACTGGCTGTGCGACGGACCACGTCACGGCCTTCTGTATTGCGCTGGTATCTTGGTTTCACGTTGCCAGTGATACTACTGGCTGTGCGACGGACCACGTCACGGCCTTCTGTATTGCGCTGGTATCTTGGTTTCACGTTGCCAGTGATACTACTGGCTGTGCGACGGACCACGTCACGGCCTTCTGTATTGCGCTGGTATCTTGGTTTCACGTTCCCAGTGATACTACTGGCTGTGCGACGGACCACGTCACGGCCGCTTATTTACCTTTGCAATACGGATTCGGTACCCGTGCTTTTTTCTCTTCTGTGATTGGCTGTTTACTAATAATGCGCGGAAGAGATGCGCGCTGCACTGACTATATACTGCTGACTGCTTACCTCGAAGTTTTTTCTCCGCCGTCATGTGCACACTACGCTGTCTTTCATAACGAAATCACTAATTAAGCGCCTTCAGCGTGAAGGATTTCAGTGCCAAGAAGATGCAGGTAGTAATAATGTGCGGAGAATCATTAGTGCTAATTTGTCTTGTTTGGAAAACTGCAAGGAGGTTATTTGAGCAGTGGGCAAAATAACATGCACCAAGTGGAATATTGAAAGACTTAGCACGAAATCGCCTGTCAGGTGGGTTCTTCATTCTTGAATTATGTTACGACTATTGATTAAGAAAAATTATCTCCAATATACGCAATATTAAACCTCATGTGTCAACCTAAATGGCGCCTATAAAGATGACAGCTGGTTTTTGTTTTATTTTTTCTTATTAAAACGAAATCAGCGTCTAGGTATTTCCCTGACACAACACTTGTTATCTTGTACGCATTTCAAATACATACCTAAAGCTCAAGGTGGATTAAGTTAAAGCTATAGAATACGTACAAGGTTACTGAGGGTTGAAAAATATGAACAGAGTGCTGAGCAAAAGTTATTTATTCTGATTCAACAAGAAATTAAAAATCCACCGCTGACCTCTGATCCATGATTTTTGTAAGGTTACCAGAAAATTATCCAAAAACATAATAATAAAAACGAACAAAACTATAGTGCGTAGGTTACTGTAATCAAAGTATGAATCATATCAACTCACAATGTATTTAATTTCCAATTTCATTGATTGACTGATTCAAGGGCTGATAGCTTCATAGAGTTGAAATTTTGCGTGGTCACTGGGAATGTAATTTTATTTATGTTACCGTTATTGGTAGAAGTTACAAATAAATGATGTCGTGGACGCTTTCGGAACCATCGAGTGATAGCAAGGCAGTGTGACGGCTTGTTCCGATGAAAACAAGCCGTCACCACTGCCTTGCTACAAATAAATACCAAAATTAGATGTTTTAAGTGTATGCAGAATAAACAGAGACTTCTTAAAATTGGCAGTAATTTGCAATTGCAATTTGTAATTGCAAGGAAATATTCAATATTTTTTGGGGAAGTCATAAAAAGTAAGTATTTTCATGATTCATTTCATTTGGTATTAATTATCTTTCGAGGGTATTCTTACTGAATAATATAACCCTAATGCAAATTTGTTTTCTAATATTTAAAAAATATTATGTATGTGTCACCTCAGGCCATTCTAATAAAATTTTGAAGATTTAAATGTGCGTATTTCATTAAAGTTGAACAGTTTGTCGGATAAACTTCAAACTTTGGATCGTCATTGAGACCAACATTTTAGAAATGTTTGACACATTTTATTCAAATTTGTCAAGAAATGCAAGAGTTATTGACAGTTAACTTCATGCTTGTTTTGGAATAAGTAAATGTAGAGGGTAGAACGTAGCCAGTAACACTTAAAATTATGTATACCTACTTAATTGGAAAATGTTTAATTAAAAAACCATTTGACTTTTCAACTAAATTTAATCATTTATTAATAACCGATTCATAAATAACTAACTACTAGCTAGATTTTTTAAATCTCATTTCAATTTTTAAATATTGGCGGCTAATGGGAGGAGTCAGAATGAGCCAATCACAGCAAAGGGTGCCGAATCCGTATTGCAAAGGTAAATAAGCGTCACGGCCTTCTGTATTGCGCTGGTATCTTGGTTTCACGTTGCCAGTGATACTACTGGCTGTGCAACGGACCACGTCACGGCCTTCTGTATTGCGCTGGTATCTTGGTTTCACGTTGCCAGTGATACTACTGGCTGTGCGACGGACCACGTCACGGCCTCCTGTATTGCGCTGGTATCTTGGTTTCACGTTGCCAGTGATACTACTGGCTGTGCGACGGACCACGTCACGGCCTTCTGTATTGCGCTGGTATCTTGGTTTCACGTTGCCAGTGATACTACTGGCTGTGCGACGGACCACGTCACGGCCTTCTGTATTGCGCTGGTATCTTGGTTTCACGTTGCCAGTGATACTACTGGCTGTGCGACGGACCACGTCACGGCCTTCTGTATTGCGCTGGTATCTTGGTTTCACGTTGCCAGTGATACTACTGGCTGTGCGACGGACCACGTCACGGCCTTCTGTATTGCGCTGGTATCTTGGTTTCACGTTGCCAGTGATACTACTGGCTGTGCGACGGACCACGTCACGGCCTTCTGTATTGCGCTTGTATCTTGGTTTCACGTTGCCAGTGATACTACTGGCTGTGCGACGGACCACGTCACGGCCTTCTGTATTGCGCTGGTATCTTGGTTTCACGTTGCCAGTGATACTACTGGCTGTGCGACGGACCACGTCACGGCCTCCTGTATTGCGCTGGTATCTTGGTTTCACGTTGCCAGTGATACTACTGGCTGTGCGACGGACCACGTCACGGCCTTCTGTATTGCGCTGGTATCTTGGTTTCACGTTGCCAGTGATACTACTGGCTGTGCGACGGACCACGTCACGGCCTTCTGTATTGCGCTGGTATCTTGGTTTCACGTTGCCAGTGATACTACTGGCTGTGCGACGGACCACGTCACGGCCTTCTGTATTGCGCTGGTATCAGAGTTTGATTCACATAGGTCGCTGTGGCGTCGCATTCTTACAGTGCGATGTCAGGCTGTTATAACACGTGTTTCAAATGCTTTTATTCTCCAATAAGAATAATAAAGATACTTGTGTAATACAAGTAGTACTTTGAAACATCGTGTTTCTGTTTGGGAATACATTAAAAAAAAAGTTTAGAACTGATATAGATGACTCATCTATTACATCCAAGTTTCTGTCTTCATGTATTACAGTAAATTTTGTTAAAATATATTAAGCTGATGTTTTTAGGGAGTGTATACATTGGCCGTGTAAGTATAGGGATGTACTCACATAGATGTAATAACTACAAACCCAGTGTTTTCACAAGATTTATCAGTCACTTTCAACTGAGAATTACATCACTCGAATACTCTTTTCCACCGTGCCGATGACCGCGATATGACCAACTTATGACGGCGACCTACACGGCATGATAATGCAATTCAAGTCTATTGCTCTAGTGCGACTGTTAAGAGGTCTCGCCAAAGCAAATTGCTTTGTTGAGTGAAATTGGCGTCGAATTTCGCGCGAACACCGCAATTTCACCGCTCATGAAATATATTGTGTCGGTGAATTGCAGGACTCGGAATTACCCACCGAGCCAGCGAGGTAATGCAGCTGCGCGAAGCTCAATAAATACACATTACCCACGTCCATGATTATTAATGCTCGTGAAAATGTGTCCCAGTTATTGAAACCTAGACAATGTTCGGGCTGTGCGAGTTCAGCGCCGTTTGTTCTCATTCTGTGACGAGATTGTGGTGAGAAACCTCGTTCACATCGCGCGGTTCCCGACGGACGAATTACATCGGTCCGGGCGCGGCTGAACACGGCAGGGAGATCTCAAGGCCGGACTCTGCGGGACGCTTTGTGCGCGCTTCGCTGATTCACAGACTCGATCCCGGACCATCTGATTTACGCATTCGTCAAGATGAGAGACGGACTAGCGTGGAGCTCGAGATGATTCTGGTTGCTATAACAACGAGAGATGAATATCTACGTATCATGACTATTATGTGTTAGAAGTCAGATTGACTTGGTCACTTTTGGACCCAGACATTCACCAATCAACAGAAGAACGTGAACTAGATAAGAATTGAGAACAAATGAGAATTAATTTTAAATCGTATTTCCAAGTGGAAATGAGATTTACAACTGAGACAAAATAAAGAAAATAATTTTATTTTTAATGGACAAATCGTTACTGTCACCTGTGCTACTTCTTGCTTGTTAGAGTCCAAGGTACAGTTTCTCGTGTGTTGTTAATGACCGACGGAGACTGGAGCAAGACGGCACCTCCACCACACACCTAGTCAACATGCAATACTAACTTGTTTGTCAACCAATTAATTGGTAAGATAATATGGCAGTGGCATGAAGATTTCTTGCTAGTCTCGGGCATTCAGCATGATGTTTGTGATTTGCTCGGCTCCTCTCGGATGTTCACACGCAGAGAGTTGAAATTGCGGCCACTTTCGTCTTAACTCGCGTCCCTTCTACCATGATTACTTTAACTCAATCACTATCATAATCATTCAGAACCCCGTTACTGCCCTCTAAGCGACGGTATTTGAACTACGATATTCACTTTCATCCTCCTAACATTTTTACAGCGTATGTAGGATCCCAAGGGCTCTAATGATAGGGTATGTAGCAGGTCTAATCCTAGCAGAAGATGAGGTATGAGAAAATTCCTTGGCAGTAGTACATAGTAAGTACATTGAATTTCATGGAGCTTTCGCAAAACATTCCTGTAACTGCTGCTCTGGCAGACATGGGCAGTATCTAGATACTTGTATCTTAAGATACGTATTGTAACAAGTTGGCCTATCTAGGTTAGAAAATTAACTTTAAAAATAATAATGTTTGCTTGAAATAGGTTTAAAGAATGAACAAGCTTGTAGCATGGCATTCTTAGAGTCAAGGTTAACTGAACACAAAGTAATTAATTAGAATCATTATGTAAACTTACAATCTTAAAATTCAACAGCAATCAAAATATAGACAAAAATATAACGAGCAATCAAATAAGTTTAACAATGTGCAATTATATCAAGAAAGTGAGTGAATCCATATAAAAAGTATGTGACCTTACCTAAATTGTGATGTCACCACGTAATAACAAGTGAACCAGTCATTGTGATAACGCTACAAAACCAGTCAGCCAGACTAGTTTTCAGTGATTCCTAGAAAAGCATGGGCCTACGTGCAGAAAGAAAGTCGTTTCGCGGGCTTTAGAAATGACAGAATGTCTAAAATTAGCTATCACGTGTACGAAACCAACCAATCAGATTCTTTGGAGGGAAAACGATGTCAGAGGGTATAAAACGTCAGGCTACCAGCCAAACATGATCAGTCGGAGTTTTCTCAGAGCAGTGAGACCTGCCTCGCGAACCGTGAAGCCTTGTGCACGCAACATAGTATAATTTCAGCGAGACAGTGCCGATGTGATCCAAGGTAAACATTAAAATAAAATTTTTGTATAAACGTCAACCCAGTAAATTCAAACTTCAAGCCTAATGCTGAGGCAAATAATATCGCATTAAGACAATTTCAAGTTACAAGTGATCAACTGAACAGTTTCAACATTAAAGTCAGTAAATGTTAAAGTATAAAAGTTAGTGAATTGCAACTCCGGGAGAAACCGACGAGTCTGCAGCCACGAACGTCATCAGCCTGAGCCAACTTGATCCAACTGCTCGAGGAGGTCACTCCTTGTGCACGGACTGCTGGACGTCCTGATAACCAAGGGGTTATTAGACAACATCATCGCATCGCAGCTGAAGGAGGTGACATATCCAGTCATTTCATGCTGCTGGTGGACTGGAGTTCACGGGACACACTACGCAAGAGTCAACGCCATCCACTTGTTTACGCGGAAGTAAACAAACCAGACGACATCATCACTACTGCCGACGTATCGAACGTAATATTGTTTTCATAATTTTTGATTGCTCTTTTCACATCAATGAACATTTATTTTCTTTGTAATAAACAAATTATAATATTGCTGATTCTTTGTGTTCTACCCTCTGAGCCAAATCCCGCAGGTTTCAGTATCTTAGATACATTTGTATCTTGTATCTAGTATTTTAAATACATGAGCCAAATGTATCTGTATCTTGTATTTTAAATACCCATTTCTAAAGTATTTTGTATCTTTTTTGAAGATTTAAAATACAAGATACATTTTTATGCGCCTAGAATTTCAAAGATAGCTTGATCTCTTGCTTGATTTCAAACAAGCATCAAATAATACACGTTGCCGTATTGAATCGATCAAGAAAATGTTAAGTATGTTGCCTTACAAATAGAACAAATTAAAATTTAATTTAGAAAGTAAGTCCCTAAATTTTTTACTGTTGGATGATATGTATGAGAATAAAAAAAGGATCTTTAAATGTATCTTTTTTGAAGTATCTAAAGATACTATCTTGTATCTTGTATTTTAAATACATCTCTAAAATGTATCTTGTATCTTGTATTTTAGATACCCAAATTAAAAGTATCAGTATCTTGTATTCCAAATACATTGAAACAGAGTATTTTGCCCATGTCTGTGCTCTGGAAACTTTAGAAATATTTCATTAAACAATTTAGCAATGGTTTGATAGTAATGGCTTTCTGTTTGCAACGACACAATAGTTTCGAAGTCGTTCAACATTTTAATTTTCATACTGACTTTCAGAAATACAGTTGTACATTTTCTTCAGGACCTTAATGTGTCGACTACATTGAAACTGTCTTGCGTTCAGTAGAAATAAGTTTCAATATCAAATTTCCTGCGAATGTCGTGTTTGACTAAAACACAATACATGGCCTTAACGCAAACATCCGAGGTAACAGCTACCTATAGGCTCCGTCGCGCAGCTTTGACACTTTTCTCTCCCTTTCAGGATAAAAAAAGAACGTTTCGCGCGGGAAAATCAAATTAAATCGGGTTTTATCGCTCGTCCCGCTTAAGCCCTCGAGGTCACTTACATTAGAGAGCCGAGCCTGTGCAGTAATTCGCTTCTCTCACTCGCACACTGCCAGGAGTCGGCCATCTTATCTCCAACCCGACAGAACAGCTGGCCTCTTAAATCCCGTTAAATGGACGCACTTCGGACGGACGAAGAAGTAAAGTTAATTATTGTATGAGAAAGAGAGAGAAAAGAGCACTCTAGGGAATCGTTTGCCAAATTGAGTGATTTAGTTTAACTATTCTGTCGGCCTCACCTTGCCTTGATGATTATAGGTAGAAGAAAAACTGTATTAAGAGAGTTTGTTTTAAATGAGACGTGTTTTGTTTCTCAGGAGGAATATAAAACAGATAGAAACGCAGTGATGCGCGCGCAGATTTAAATACTGAAGGTGCATCTGAATAAACAGAAGCACTTTAAAATATACAATGGAAAAATACAGATTGTACGGCAGGAAACATTGAGGAAAACTTTTATCAGCTACAAATATATTATTAATGTTTCAACATAGAATATTTTTTCTAACAGTAAAATATATTGAAGAGGCTTGTAATCAGTTGAATCTACTAAATAGTCATGCAATGAGTTCTCAATACTAAAGATTAACTTCATTAGCTTTGAAGCTAAAGCTTTGAAGAAACACAGGTTGAGAATTATTATATTTTTAAACCAAAATATACCGCAAATAAATACTAGAATGGGTAATGAAATTAATTACATCTCTCATTGCGCAAAATCAGCAAATCCAAGTTTCTCTTTAAAGAAAAAAATTATATTATTCTAAACTTTATTTCAAGTGATGCTTTAATTTCAGCCTATAATTTTCTTAACAGAAATGAGAAAATTACGGAATAATTTGTCAGGAACATGTAACCCAACTCGCTGGTTAAAGCGCCATTTACGATATTACCTCCTCTTGTCCCTAAAGCCATGAGGACAATTCCATCGAGCATTCATTGTAGTCCTGATGTTCATATTGCCTCTGACAATATCTGGCAGGAATGCCATATAAATAACAGGTAATATATTCCATGACATCACAAGTTCCTGACCTACTTATCAGTGGAAGTTATTCTTCAGACTCCCGGGCTACAATATCACCAACTGTTGCCCTTTCCACGGACATTGTGTCGACCGAGCCGGCGGAGGTGGTCAATTGACCTTTCCGCCATTATTGGCGCCATTATTGCGACCTGCATCGAGCTGGCATTTCCTCTCGCGGAGAAACAATTATCATTTGCTCTGCAGGGCAATTATCAGCATTTGGAGGGACCTGGCGTCTGGCTGGAGACAAGTCTGTTCATCGCCACGTCATTGGCTGATCTTCTTTCAGACGCTCCATCACGACGCTCAGCGTCACAATCACGCATCACGTGTGTTTTTAGTTTATTACACGCTTTATTACACGTGTTTCTTAGTTTACACGCTTTATCACGCGTGTTTTACGTTATAACACGCTTTATCACGCGTGTTTCTTAGTTTATTACACGCTTCATCACGCGTGTTTCTTAGTGTACACGCTTTATCACGCGTGTTTTGTCATCATATTCTAAATGCAATTTATAAATCTTACAAATGGTGGCAGATGTGGGATTTTAGTATAGCTCTTTATAACTGCTATTTTAGTCAATAAATAACTGATTTAAACTCTACATTAACTTACTAATGACTAATAGTTGATTGCAATTTGTGTACTCTAAGCCTTTCCTATGATAAGGATGATTTAGGAGTCTAATTGTAATAATCCTTCAGTAGCTCGCTGGTCTTCAGGTGGAAGTACGATCTCTCGATATATAAACCGTGGTGTAATCATGCCGATTGCTAAAGTGCGCATTTAACTAAAGTGTTGGCTGAATGATCGGATTGTTTCCATTTACAGACCAGCTCAATGTCAAATAATATTTAGTCGTGAGAATTGTAGGAGTACGATACAAAGGCGTTGGGTGCAGTGGCTGTTCCGTAAGACCTTTCGGACCCTTTTCCAGCCAGTGGAATCTGCATTCTATGCGATTGAGTATACGAAGTTGCCAATTTTTCTTGACATATGACACTTGTATGACGTATGTCAAGGCTGCTGTAAGCAGGAGGGCACTTTTGAAATGGACGAAAAGTGATAGGAATTGTGTGACGTATGTATGTATTAAATAAAAATAATAATTAAAATTTGTTTTAGTTCTTCAAAACACGTGTCAAGTGTATACTACACAATTCCTATTATATTTAGTTCGCTTCTTTGATAGCAGCACGGTCGCTTTTATAAAAATCTAAGAATATAACCTTGGGTATGAAAGGGTTAAATGTGGCCGGTGTCAGCTACGTTCTCTGGCAATCTACACGTTGGGATGGAATGCCCATTAAAAAGATTCGACAATTGGCCAAGTTTTGAACGTAACACGGTCGATGGAAATATGTCGCTGAGGGCGTTTGCAAGGCAACACGATGTAAAAGAGTTGATGCACCATGAACGTGTGAAGAGATCTATTGGAACGTGGTCAGTGATTCCACCACAGCAGTAAACCACATGCAACGGTCGGGTGTCTCGCTAAGTGGAACATATCTTCTGGACGTGTCGACGCTCGGCCGTTCCGACTGCTGCATCAACCATTTACTTCAATTACTGCGACGCAAAACACTGCACTTCGGAGCAAGAACTGCACCTAGCGGAATCACGGCCTCCTATATACCGCTTCTAATCAGAGCAAAATTTAACGTGCATTAAAAGTTTCCCCTCTGAGAATTGATTGGTTTGTTTAGCAGAAGCGCTCTGGTGGAAAATGTTGAATAGCTGCAAGTAAAGTTTACAAAAGGGAGATGCATAACAAGCGCATAATTAGATTTTTAAACCACGCAGAAATGTTTTTATCTCTTGACCGAGCGTAAAAACTTTTCCACGATGTTGTAAGTGTAAAGTTAAAAACGCACAGCGTGACTCGTTGATGAACGAGCAAGGGCGATGCACGCGTTACGCTTTTGAGTGCTGATGAGAAAGGCAATTAGTTAAAATGTCGAGATGTGAAGCTCAAGTCTATACAGGTCAGAGTCTCCAGTTTATTTTCTGAATATTTTAATAAAATAACCATGACATTATCTCATAGATATCAATCAATATGAAATGCCTAGGAAATTGATGTGAATTAGCAATGCAATCTGGTGTGACAGACCATCTCTTCAAGCCCCGCTGCGAAGACTAGTCAAGACATGAGACTTATAACATGCATCCAAAGTATAAAGAAACACAGATTTATCATTTTATTTTTAACATTAATGAGTTTGGGAAAGTTCAAACGAATTTTGATGTTTTAAATTTTAAACCCAAACTCAAGAGCTGAATTAATTTAATGAATAAAATTATCTTCTTACGATACTAACCAATCTCTTCATCGATTTATTGTCCACTAAAAAGTTTCTTTTTTGTTTCCCTCCTTGAAAACTTCACATCGCTGTAAATTGCTTGATCATTATTAAGTCATCTCCATCGTCTAAAAGGGATATTTAATTAATTTGGTTAATTAGGGGGCTGAGTATGGCGTAATGATTATAAACTCCTCTGCATAGACGTCGACGCCCACCGACGCCCTAGAAGACGCCGATATTGGAGGAGCAAACCGCACGACACGATCAAAAATATAACCCTCTTTCGCACTTCTAAGCCTACCACGAAAACAATTAAGACTGTCTCAAATTAACAACTGAGCTTGAAATGAGATTCTGAGACTCGAAACGTGTCAAATGTTGAATAAATTGTCTCTTTGATTCGAGGATTAACTGAAACCTCCGACCTTTACAAATCATCGAATCAAGAAGAAGAGTTAATTCAACTAGTGCATGCTGGGACTGTATGAAGTCAAGTTTAAAAGATTTCTATCAGAGATATTAGAACGTTGAAATTTCAACTTTTGACACTTGAAACTTTTGTACATTTGTATCTACGTATTGTATTTTATCAGTAAGTAACTCAGGTTGTGTTTTCAATATTTTATCTATATATTACAATTAAAATTGACCATTGAAACATAGATTATTGAGCGAGCGAAGCGAGCGTCTCCTTTTGGCTCTTTTGGCACGGACCTCTGTTTTTTTTTTTTTTTTTTTTTTTCTGTTACTGACGATATACAGGTCAGAGTTTTTCTTCGATCGAGCTGAAATTTTGCACACAAGTACGTAACATTTCTGATTGTTGCAGACCCTAATTGTTTTGAAATCCCCTGATTGGTGCAAATTTTAAAAAAATTATCTTTCGATTGGTTGGTTTGATCAATTTGAAATTAAGTTAAGACATTGCAACCAACATTGTACCCAATCATAATAAATTTCAGCCAAATCCACCCATTGGTTCAAATTTGAAACCATTTTTCCTGTGATTTTTGAAATTTAAACTAGAACCGATTGACCGATCAACTAAAAACTTTGCATGGTCATTGGTACCAACATTTAAGGTATTTTTGCCAATTTTCAGTCAAATCTGTAGTTATTTTCAAAAGGTTTTGTAATTTTAGTGACATTTTGCGTGTTGGCTGTCAAATTCACGGCGACTTCGAATCTTCAGTTCAAGGCAAGGTAGTTAGAGCAGAAAGTTTCAAACGAAATGAAACTAATAATGACCGTTCAACAGATTGATCTGATATTGTGTACACACTAATATCATATGATTTGAGTGGTCCCAGGTATATTTTTTTAAAGAGATCCTGTGATTTTTGAATATTAACAAGGAACAGTTCAATCATAAGGGTTGATACTAACATTTTAGGAATATTTAGAGATTTTTATTCAAGTCTGACGAAATTCAAGATTTATTGGCTTTTAATGATATTTTCGATAGACATAATTTCGGTTCGAGGTGTTCCACGTATCCGTGCTCGCTCATCAACGCATTACTCAGAGCGTTTTCCTAGTTAAATTACATTCACGACCCAGGCTCGCTTATTCACCTGTGAACGTAAGCGATTTCCCTCATGTATCTTTTTAGTTATCTAACAGCCTCATGCTCAAAAGAAGTTGCGGCCGCAAGTAGAAATTTGTGGGTGTCAGTCCTCAACACCACAATACCGTGAGCTAATAATCTTATGGACGGAATCCACTTGCGCCACTTGCGTCGATAAATCTAAAAAAAAAATTAAACATGAAGCTGTAAATGTATTATTACTTCCAACTTCCGGTCAACAGTAATTTTAGATTTCCTGGACCAATTACCACTCATTATTTCAGATCAATCACATTGCATACACTTATTTAAGGATTTTGTGGTTTCAACGAAAATCAAAACTGTTTTCATTCCACTTTAGTCCATTTAATTTAAAATTTCAGTTCAGGTGTTCGCCGCAGCGCCACGCTACAATCAGATAAGTGTGAATTGTGTGCAATCTCGGCGTTAAGAAGGCCGTGTTAGGCTTTAGGCGCAGTTCCGAGGTCTTTCAACTGATAATTTAACACCTTGCTATACCAAGGGTCGTTCAAGCTCCATAAATACCCACCGTACTGGCTTCAATGTACACACAAACAAACTTAATGGCGACAATGTTCGTTGCATCTTGGTTCGGCTCAGTGACGTCAGCCCCCCACTCCTGTCTTGTCTCCAGGCACAAATTAATACATCGCTGTGCAGGGAATAATGAATAAACTGTCATCAAACCCGTTTTGCAGCTTGGATGTGACTGCTCATGCGCAGAACTGGTGGCATCAAGAGCCCTTGGCTACGACATAGCCAGTCCGTTGAACATGATCTGAAAATTTGATAACTTCAGCCTTTGTTTAGCCTTTTTAACAAATCCACTGCCTGATCTGGTTTGCATTATGTTCCCCAATCCAGAGTGTAGGTATTTATGATGTTTACCTGTTTCAAAGTTTCTATGAAAAGCAGACATTTACATTTTGATTGAGTGGACCGTGATAAGCTTTCATTTTGGTAGATAATACAGAAATTTGGTTCGTGGATTTGCACGTATCGGTGCTCGCTCGTCAACGTGTTACATCGAGCGTTTTCATAACTGATATTGCTTTTCATATGTCTCTCATATACATATGAGAAATATCTCTCATTTGACCTCGGTTGGTTCTGGCAAAACAGACTACCTACCAAGGGCGTATTCAGTGGTGGCCGTGGAGCGCCCCCCCCCCCCCCCCCCCCCCCCCCGAAATCAGGGTTACAACTTAACTCACCAGACTTGCATAATATACTAATAAGTTCAATGATGTACAAATTCTGAAAATTCTTTTTTAACACTTCCAAAGTTCTAAATTATATTTCCCAAAAATAGCGAACCTATATACCGCGATTCAAAATTGCACCGAACGAATGACCTTGGCCAAACATTTTTGCGGGGGCTGCGGCCCGAACCCCCCTGTTTTTAACTGTCATTTTTCAAAGTATTATGATGTCACGCGGCCTCTACCGAAATTTCATCCTGACTACGCCCTTGCTACCTATACAACAGTCCAATTTGTCGTCGAATTCGAGTAGTCACTTCCCTACTTCCTGATTGTTTGGTCATAAACGAGGTGTGTAGGTAAGTATATTAATAATGGATTTCAATAATTGTGCGTTTGATACAGTTATGTGATCCTCATTGCGCGAATTACAATCCCTTCAGGCTCCAGATCGACAATAATGGAAGAATAAAATACATAGCAATAAACGTGATGGAATAGCGGATGTTTTTCCCTGGATGTTGTTTTAATGTTTCACGCAGGCGGGAGTCGACGCGCGCTCTTTTAACAAACATTGGAGTGAAACGAGTCGTTCTTTGTGCGGGAGAGAGAGAGAGAGGGGACGAGAGAATTCAATTACATTACATCCATGTAACTCTCAGTAACTATTTGTTTTAAAAATTGAGTTACGAATTTCCTGCGTGTAACTAGGCGGAGTGAGCGAGAGGGAATGAATGCTATCATCGTAGGTAGAGAATGTTTGTCCTGGGATAAAGAGAAAATAGGAAAATTTTAACGGAAATGAAAAGAAGCAAGGAAGGGAAACACATAAGACGGGTTAAGAAGAGAGAGGGAGAGGGAGGGAGAGAGAGAGAGGGACGGGGGCGGCATGCGATACAGAGTCACTTTTATTTTTTAATTAACCCCGGGTTAAGTTTGAGTCTTGTGGATGGCGGGAAGGGGGGGGGGGGGGGCAGGCACGCACCAGACTAAACGCAATTACGCCCGCCATGGGTGTAAATTAACAAACTGTCTGAGATCAAGTTCGAAGATAACATGTATACTTGACGCACCTACGGAGTTAACATAATTCACACATTTTACTCGACATCAAAATGGCCGCCGAGCACAAAATGGTCGTCGGTCACGTCTAAGCAGTCACAATGTCCCGAGCTTTCTTTTTTCTTGACTACAAACAGCCGGACGAACAATATTTTCCGGCTTTTATTACTCCTTGTTTACTTTCGTTTCATCCACTGAAATGGCCCGTGTGTTTCACATCTCGAGTTCAGTTAATTAGTTTCACGTCAGACTCGGTAGAGTGCGACACGTGCGGGCTGCGTGCGCACCTCCGTAGGAAACTTTGTGACAGTCACAACTCGCAATTATATTTTGAATTGGCCAACATGTCAGGCAATTTGCCGCTACTAATTCAACTCTTGAAGAACGAACGCAGTGCAGAGTTGTTTGTTGTTCATGTAACTATTGTTTCAACATTGAAGCACCTACTTTGCAATTTGCGACGCAATGCGAGCTCCAGCAAATCACATTTCCTGCTTGTTCTACCACAGCCTTCTTTACTTTAGGATTCCACGCTCTAATGGAGCGAATAAAGAGCTGACATGCAGAAGGTTCTAGAATACAAACGTAAATTCATATATTTGTGGATAACAAGTCAACAAAGAGACACTGGAATAAAACCACCCACCTAAATTACAATTTTAAAGTATCGCTTATGAAACTTATAGGAAACCTTCTAAGATTAAAGTAAGGTACTCTAAGAATACTCTCAATGTAACGCGTTGATAAGCAAGCAACGATACGCGCAACACCTCGAGGTCGAATTTCATTCACAGAAAACATAATGAATAATCAACACGAACCACTGTCAAAAGAGGAGATTGGAGCCTAAGTTTGAAGTGGAGACGCTCGCAAACATGGTTGTTGGAAAGCAATGTTGTAAAATTTTAAAAGTGTGGAGGCAGGTAATAGTTGTGAGAAGTAATGTGCGAGGTTTTAGTCATGCATTTTACATAGGTTTAGAATTTTCATATCTTACTCTTCATTGCTGGGAACGAATCATTTTAAAGGCAACAACACTTCGACATTATTTCAATAGCCATCATCAATGTGCCAAAAACTAGTACAATGAAATAATTTCAAAAGTAATGGTAAGAGATTTAAATCAATATGAACTACTTCACTTCGATCATATGTACACTTGTTTATTTTGTTCTTGTTCTTTTGGAATTGAATCTTTTGCGTTTGTGTCTTTTGGCAACCTGACGATGGTAGGTAATTGAAATGAAGTCGATGTTGCTGATTAAAATTCTTTCCCAATAACCGAAATATGAGAATTCATGGAGCTTACATGCAGCTTACATCGTTACTTATTTGAACTGTAAATATACCTACTTATAAAGTGTTGATTAGTTCAGAACAGAAGTAGTAGTAAAAATAGTAAAAAATACATGAGCCTTTGATAAGTCTCTAAAATAGTAAACTTCCCCGCAAAATAATTAATATTATGAAAGTATTTATCAACTTGCGTTTGCGGATGTTTGCGGGGGGCCGTCAAAGTATTTCGTACTAAACCCCACACGAATGGCAGCTCTATTGTACAAACGCTAAGTAAGGCCACGAAGTAATTAGTAATACTTCGTCGAAAATGCACCTACTCAAGGTAATTGAGCAATGATCAAAGCTTCGTAATTATAATGGAACTGACATTTCGCGCAACCTGGTATGGTAGGGAGTTATTTCCCGCATGATCCCAACTAACAAAGTGTTTGTAGACAATTCTGATTATCTGACTCCTCGCAGCTATTTGAGTGGAGCCGATAGTCGCTACACTTCGCCTGGCAGCTACTATACTTGTGATCACTTGTTGATCATCCGCTCAGCGTATGACGTCATCTTCCTCACGGCGGATCCTGATTGGACGCACAGCAAGATTCATTATTCTTCAATATAATCATCAGCCTTATTAGTAACGAAATAAACGTTCTCTTATGCCACTCTTTTGTTTGTTTGAATGCAATGCTTTGGCAATGCCAGGGAACACCGTTCGACCAATCGATTTTGAATTGTTGTACACATATACTAATGTCATAAGCGCGGGCTCATATAGTTTTTGAACGAGATCATGTGATTGGTTGAAGATTAAAAATAGAACAATTTGACCGAACTTAATATTTTGCATGGTCATTGGGACCAATGTCCAAGGTGTTATGATCAATTTTCAGACATATCTGACAAGAACTTCAAGAGTAGTTGACAATTTCGGACACATTGTGCTGTGCTTGAAATATTTGTCAAATTATCACTGCTACTTTCACTTATTCGATCAGATAGGGCACTAGCCAAACTATCTCCCGCTAGGGTGCTGCCATCGGGGCTGTGCTAAGTGTGAAGTAAGCTGTTCGTGCCACTCAAAATTAAAACTCGCGAAACTTTATTTTGACAGCCGTAAGAAGATGTACTTACTGTTTAGATACAAAGATTTTTTACTCTAGTATAATAAAATGTGTAAAAATAAGAAGATAGTGCAATATCTAAAGCAAATTCTATTTCAATCTGAGGCGACACCCTCTCAATTGTTTTAATTGAAAGTTACACAATTCCATTAAGCAGTGAGTCAGTTGAAGAAAGCACTGGAAACAAAAATAATTCTGTGAGCTGTCATTACATGACCAAAATATCATTATTACACTATAATTTCTAATAATTATCCACTCTTTCGCTAAATAACCAATATCAACATGAATTCTTATAATATAACATGAAAATACGGACTGTGGGGTAAGAAATACGTTGATTTGAAAAGTACAGCCTCGACGCTAGCGCCAAAGGGGCCGATCCTGTCGTCCTAGCTTGGCATCGCCCCATTGTCTTCCAATGTTTCCAAGGTCAATTGAACAGCAAGTTTCATACGCATATGAATTCGCATGTAATACGAATGCTCGCTTATCCACGCGTTGCACAGAGCGTTATCTTAGTTTCACAAGTTCAGGAAATATGATTTCCCTCGTGCTGCTCGAAAACCATTTTCATTCTCAAACTGTAATCTGAGATCGCTCATAATGGAAGAGAAAATGACTTGAAAGACAGATAATTATCTGACAACATGTGCTTGATTAATGCATGAGTTGCATTACATTAATAGTGTCTTACTTACAGTATTGATGATTCACATCACTGTCTCTCAAGACAAGTTGATACCTGTTGCTCCTTCTGAACACCCTCCGACAGACATTCTTCACTCTTCCACACGTATAGTGTTCAAGTTTGCTTCAACATTACGAATTGTTTTAAATCATAGACAAATTAACAGTAGTCTGACAGTTACCAGATTACTCTGAGATGTACCTGATTGAAAACAGAGTGGAGTTGTTAAATGATGTTAAATGATATGATATAAACGAGTGTAGATTTACAGGAAGAATTCATTCACATTTTATGAAAATGAAGTTGAAGCCTAGAAGCCTTCAAAACTAGAAGTTGAAAAAGCGTTTTGTCGCCCAAAATTAATGATTAAAGAGGAGACCGTAATTTGTATTGTAATTATTCAATTATTCAATTATTTTGTATTTCTCTGTATAATTGAGACATGCCATCAACATGTCCCACAGTGTGCGGACAGCGGAGAACACGAGTGAAGATTGTGTGAATCTGATTGGGCGAACATTGTTGCCAAGTTTCTCTCTCCTACTCATTGATTACGTTGACGCAACTGATCATTATTCCCCTGTGCGTCGTTAAGACTCGCGGCCACAAGTAGAGCCGCTAATTAACTCCGGCTTTGAGTGGCTGTGATTTGCATATTGCAGGTCACATGACTCTCTCGGTCTCTCTCGCTCGCGCTCTCTCAGTGTCTCTCGCTCTCTCTCAGTGTCTCTCGCTCTCTCTCAGTGTCTCTCAGGATCGCTCAGTGTCGCTCAGGATCGCTCAGGATCGCTCAGGATAGCTCAGTGTCGCTCAGGATCGCTCAGTGTCGCTCAGGATAGCTCAGTGTCGCTCAGGATCGCTCAGTGTCGCTCAGGATCGCTCAGTGTCGCTCAGGATAGCTCAGTGTCGCTCAGGATCGCTCAGTGTCGCTCAGGATAGCTCAGTGTCGCTCAGGATCGCTCAGTGTCGCTCAGGATAGCTCAGTGTCGCTCAGGATCTCTCGCTCAGGATATCTCCCTCTCCCTCTCCCTCTCTCTTTCTCTCTCTCGACCGGCTCAGGGCTCGAGCGAAGACCTCGGGGACGACTCCTGGATAACAATTTTCTCACTGTAATTTCTCACTCTCACTTATTTCAGCAAGGCTCGTGGAGGTAGAGTTCCATGTGAATCATCATGTTGTAATACGAATTATATAATATTCTAGAGAGAAATAAATGTTTTATTTACGGTAAAGCTCTGACGCTTTGCTTTGTAGCGATGACCAATCAGAGCCGACTTGTTAAGTCGCCGAGAGGGCAATCAAGGCAAATTCTGTTTCTGCTTGGGCATTTCTAATGGCAGAAGAATATTACTTACACTATGGGAATTGCTACAACGCGTGACTGAAACGTCTAATGCAAAAATGTCTGTCAGCCGTTGTGATATTTCTCCCGCCACTGCTGAGCACTTAAAGGCGTTAGTTTACCACCGTGCAGAAGTGACGTGCAAAATGATATTTAAGAAGGATATATCATTGAGAGTTAGTACAACTTGTCAGCTTAACAACTCAAAAAAAAGTTAGTCTCATTATTATTTATATGCTCCATTAATAAATCTTCCCAGTATAATACTGCAAGATTGTTGAACAGTAGGGTGTAGAATATTTTATAATTTGTAACACGAAAACAGCTGTAACGAACCATTGCGCATAAAGTGCATAGGGACATAAGTGTTTGCGTTTGCCGGCACCTCCATCACAGTGTCAACGTCATTGGAGCGCCGGTGATCTGTCTGTCGCGCCACTGGTGACGTATTCGGTGCGTGTCCCAAGACGCACGCACGCCCGCACGCACGCACGCTCACGCACGATCACGCACCACCACCTCCAGCTGCAGCGCGTTCTGGCGGCAGTCAAATTACTCACGAACACGACCTCACTGACTTATCTCCGCCGAATCAATTACCGGTTAATAAGAAAACCCTGTTTAAAGTATGTGCAACACCTCGAACAGAAATTCCCTGCAGAAAACACACACAAAAGCATAAGCCAACTGTCGATCCAATCATAATACCTCTACAAAGAATCTGCTTTTTATTACTACAACTTAGTAACAGCCATCTATGCACTCTTGAGTGAAACAAACCCCAATCACTTGCAAATAATCGAAGTGCATTTACTTTTCCATAGATCAAATTTCACAGCTATTTAAAATTAATTTAAAAGAAAACTGAAATTTTATTAAAAATTAATTGTTAGTCATTATGTCCTACAACATTCCTTCATCATTGAAACATTTTCACATTTCAGCCAATCGTCGATTTTTTCACTTTTCAATTTTTTCAAAATTCATACTACAAATTAGACAAGGACTCAAATTTTCAGTTCTGTCCGAGAAACGGTGTAGTGTGGCCCGTTTCGCACCAACAATCGAAAAAACAGACACCTGAACCAAAAGGGTAAAATAGATAAGATTACAATTAGTTAGTGAGTTTATACCCCTTCTGCACGCTCACTAGAGTATGTTAAACATACATTTAAATTAGAGCATTAGATCACAATTTGGTTCCAAATGTTCCCACTCGTCTCTCGTCTATCATTGACATGATTTTACATCCCCTACATCGCAAGGCCGCGTCCACCACTCTCTAAACACCGCGACTGCCGGCAAGGTCTCTCGATGACCTGGCAGTGCACTGTCAACGCCACACAACAAAATGGCGTCTTCGTTTTATCATGACGAGTGTGTTGTTTAAATTAGAGTGCGGCGGCGCGTGAAACGACGCCGCCTGCTAGATGTCAAGTAGGCAGCACGCAATACACCGGACTCGAGCTGTTTACATTAAAACAGGCGGAAAATTTTAATTATCTCTCACTCTATGAACAAGTTTTTATATTGTATTATAATGATGGTGGACTTGTTTTCCACGGCATGGGAATTGCTTCCGAATTCAAGTGCGCAGCGTTGTTATTCATAGCATGCAATTTTTCATGGGAAATGTATTCAAAATTACTAACCCTTCTGTCCAGAGAGGGAGAAAACTACCTCGGAAACTAGATGGGTAATTATCGGTTATTTAAAGAATCTGCAAGAGGTAACTTTGCGAGGGGTAAATTGTTATAATTTGTGGAAGTAGGTCATTCTGAATATGCTCGAGGGACGACGCAAATGCAACAATTTCTTCGTCATAAAATCAACACCAATGTAAATAAGTCCGTACAAATCGTCCAACTACACGTAATCATGTTCGTGCGCATAGCAGTCGTAGCCCAAGGGAAAACAAGGAATAAAATACTGCGATAACCCATCAATAAATGATCGCATCACCCCTGTGGTTACAACTGACTGCGATCGCGCCTCCAAAAACAGCAAAACTGTACAAATAATATAGAATGTTGTTACGAAATCGAGTCTGAATCAAAATAAAGTTCAATTCAAAACGCGCTATGTTTCACAGTACAGTGAATCCCGTTATTTCCAGCGCTATTATATCAACCCCGTCATGGGATCACTTCAAGTTACGATCTCGAAGCATGAACAACGTTATTTATGTGTAATAGCCGTCAGAAGTTGGGCGCTACACGATCAAGAACTAACAGCGAGCTTGCCGTGGCAATTGAAAATAAAAGGGCAGAAAATCTTATCACTTACAAACAGTGGGATATCTTAGTGTGATCTTGCTCCCCCTCCCTTTCACAGCCGCCCCCGCCCCCCAGCTAGACGGGGGGTCGTTTTAGTAAACGAGACATTTCTAAGCCTTCACCTCCCTAACCAAAACACTGGAAAAGAGAGAAGCGCCATTTTTTAAATTGAATTCCCGCGACAAAGTGGTTTGAAGAAGAGACGAACCCGGCACCTCCACCGCCTTGGACTGAATGAGATGGCCGCATAATGCAAAGAGATACGAAGGTAATTATTTTCAGACTGTGTTTTTAAGTTTGCAAAGACTTAACAATGTTTTAAAGCCACGAAGATGAAAACCGCTGCTTTGGCAATTTTCCGGGCTGACTCACTTCCACCGAATTATTCTACTAATTTCAGTTTTATGTCCATGATAAGTAGAAAAGCCTCGCTTCACAGAGGAAACAAAACATTCTATGCTTATAATAACATGACTAAACCCTTATCTGCGTAATGACAAAACACTGCATGCAAAAACGCCGCGCCGAGATAATCCCCCCCCCCCCCCCCGCCCACCAACCCTCATTGCCATTACACAAATAATTAAGCCACATTTTAAATGCGCTCATTGCCGTAGAATCTCGCGCGACGATTTCCAACATCCATCTGCTCCGCAAACCAGAGTGCGGTCGATAAGCCAATGTCGATCGAAACCTATTTAAATGTTCCACTCTACAGAGCAGACTCAAACAAAAATGGAATGCATTTTGTTCTGTGAAAGTTGCAACATAAAACAGTCCGATCATTCGTGAAGAACGTAGTGAATTTTGCCACAGGATTATTTTTTTATTTCGAATATAGCCGATAAAACTGGATGTTTAAGTCAGATAAGTTCAATTTCAATGTTTACCACAATTTCTATAAGCGATGTAGTGCCAACATAACAACTTAACATACTTAATATTGAAGTTTTCAAGTCCACCATCACATTGACGCTTCGGTTTTGATAAATTGGTCATGATATTAATGTGTTAGCCATTGGTTTGGTATGTTGTGTGAATGTGGTGCTTACAGTACGACTTGGCTCTGTAGAGCGACCGCTCCACTAGATTATTGGAATTTAATCGTTGATGGTAATCAGTGTATTCCAACTAAACTCAGCAGCTAAAGTTCTATTGTTAGGAGAATAACAGGATATTTACCTCAATCTTCTTGCCTTTCACAATGGTCAATGTGTTGGATTGAGTTTCCGAAGTGACATGTAGTTGACATTGTACTCTGACGAAATCATGACGAGGTTCCTGTCACGTGACAGTGCTACGTCTCGTTGCCAGGGGCAACATCAACAACAGCATCATCGAGTCACGCACATTTTATCAATCTCCTCCATTTAGCGATGCGCTGGTTTAATGGTTCAAGTGTTGAGTCCATCAGTATTCAGCCAGCTCGCGCGCACATTTGACTTGGTCACCACTGGAACCGGCGGGGGCCAGGGGGCGCTAATGTGCATTTAGAAAAGAACAGAACAGGGTGAGGTGGGCCAGGGCGATGGGGCTGAGTGATTGGAATCTCAACTAGTTCGCAGGCCGCCCGTGAAACTGAATCGAAAACGAGGGGTTGAATCAGCGATTCAGCGCTCCGAGCGCTCTGCGAACGCTCGACGGAGGCGAGAGCGGACGCGAGCAAATTGGTTTCGCTCACTCTGTGTACAGGTGACGCCGAAATAACTAGTTGACCAATCAGTAATCAGGTGACGTTATTGAACAAGCACACATACACTCCACATTTATGTTTCAGGACTGTGGCTAATGTGTCTAAATTGCCAATCGCAAGATAATAACTCTCACAGGCGATTCAAGTAAAATCTCCAATAAACCTCCTAATAAACTGATGGAATTTTAGATTTGCATTTCTCATCAAATAATACAATTGCAATTGCACCTTTGTCAAATTATTTGAATCTCATTTTCAATACTACATGCCAGAAACAATGTGTAGCAGTTCGTACAGTCTGTACTAGAATAACCTTTCCACATATCTGAATTATCATTATTATCATTTAGTATTATTCTAATTTTAATGTATTGTGTTACTTCTTTATAAATTTATCTGACAATATGTTTGAATACCTATACATGTAAATAATTCTGACGATGTCATTCTGTATTGTACTGATAGTACTACGGGAAAATAATAAATACAATACAATACAATACAACCTGTACAAAGAGGAAGAGCGCGAGAGAGAGAGAGAGAGAGAGAGAGAGAGAGAGAGAGAGAGAGAGAGAGAGAGAGAGAGAGAGAGAGAGAGAGAGAGAGAGAGAGAGAGAGAGAGAGAGAGAGAGAGAGAGAGAGAGAGAGAGAGAGAGAGAGAGAGTCTGAGAGTTGTATTTTCTACCGCCAGGATACTATACATAAACAAAATATCATAAACAGCATACTTCACACTGTTCCTTGAATATTGAAATTCGTTCTCTTTCCCTACTGTCGATCCTTCTTTATCGATGAAACCAACCAGTATCAAAATGTTTGAGCTAAAGAAGAAATGTTTGTTTATACATCATTATAAGTCCAATTTCAAGTTTATTCGCACATGGGGGTATATTGACGCGCCAAATGTATACACGTGATTTATATACGCCTGTTTTTTTGTCTATAATACGTGTTTGATTTGAGATTTGTGTTGATTAAAATGATTCAGCCGATCGAAGCCTCCTTTTGTAGCTTCGGAATGTGTCCGCCATTACGTTATATATCCATTTGAAAAAGAATCAACTGTCCATTGCGAAGCACCAGCGGTGTTTGTTCAAGCAACTGGGTAAATAAATCCCAGGGAAAGCCGTAAAAAACCGAACCAACGTTGTCTAAATACACACTAAACAGTCACCGGTGTTTGCTTGGCAAATACTCGCCGGACATCCAGGAGGCAGTGCATCGCGCTACCAATCGATCATTCCGAGCTGTTCACCTGTCATGTGGGCAACTAGGGCCGATAACAAGGAGGTATCAAGATCCCGGCGCATACAGATGATGATCACTTGATTCCTAGCGACTGTACTTCGAGGATAGGAAGGAAAGAAGAAGCAATGAGCAGTTAAATCATGTTGTTTTGAACTAACTCAGTAATTCACAAAGAAGTATAACTTTATGATCGAAAAATCTTATATCAATATTATATTACCAAGTTTTACAGGCATAACTCTATGAATTTAGTTGTACAAACAAATCCCCATTAATAAAATGATAAAATACTAAATTTCAACATGGTATAATGGTGATACAGAGATGCTTAGCTTGATGACAGGAAATATCTGAAGTAAAAGAGTCAAAAGAAGACGGCCACTGAGCACTCCAGTGAAAGAATCTGTGGCAGACACTTGGGGAGTAAAATGAACTTTATTCACTACTGTCCAAACATTGGCTGACCATTCAGATCAGCTTACTAATCAATATCATATACAATCTGAGGGTTAATAAGATCCATAATTAATACACATTATGAATTTACATTATGGCCGGGTTCAGTGGTTGAGACAAAGCGCGCCAGTATCATCCGTATCATATAATTCCTGTGGAGCTCACACGGCAACTGATATTACCTGTTGAAAGTTAGGATTACTGTTGCATTCACAGTTATTAGAAGCTATTCCCTTATTCACACAAACATGTATTCATGGCATTTGAATTTACGATGATATTTTAATAAAATATTCGACCAATCGCTGAGCTGATCGATAAGCAATTATAAGTTCACGGGATCGCTTTACAATGTTTACCAATTACCTCGCAGACCACAACGCTTAGAAATTCAATTTCGATTCATTGTATATTTAAATCCATGAATTCATGAATACTGAAAAAAACTAAATCTCGTTCGCGGAATTGCCAGAAACTCTGTTTCCACAGCTCACACGAGATTGCGTTTTATCTTGTCTTCAAACTATATCTAGAAATCCCTGAAGTAGTTGGCGGATGCATCCCGCAATACATATTAGTATTGCTGGTTGCGTTCTCTTCATATTATGATTATTGGTCAGATATATGATGATCCCAAAAGCCCTTGAACAATTTGAAATGGTTTATTTACCAATAGAGTGAAGGCTTCTCGTGAAGAAAGCAATTTCCACCTTAGCTCTGTAGGGCTCCTGCGAGGGTTGGCTGTATCTCGTGTTTCGAGCGCTAATCTCATCTCCAGGCGTACCAACAGACCAGATGAAATATAAGTAGGTACCGGAAGTGTAACTGCATCTTCCGGTCACGTGCAATGCGGGAATCAATCATGGCGGAACTACTGATTTCCGCGGCTGACTCTTGAGGAATTGCGATGAGAATTCCACGAGCCGTTTCCATGGTGATGAAGTACAGATTCAGTACTGATTCGATCACGGAGTAGTGTTTTATGAATGCACTGTACTTTGCTCGTCGACCGCATCTTCAAGAACCTCGAGCTCTCGAGAATGCCAAATACAGCTGGATTGTAATAACTTGCTTCCGCGAATCATACTTTCCAAGACATAAACTTAGATTATTTCATAAAAATTGTATACAAGTGTCCGCGGTGCAACGCTTTTCAGACATCAGGAATTTAGTATGAATTTAACCAGCCAGCATGTTACCTACTTATCATGTTGATAACTTTATAGGTAGTAGATTGAAAACGGGATTTAAAATGGTGAGGATTCTCTCATTCAATGATAATATGGAATAAGAACTAAATATATGCATTCGTGTTCATAAAATAGATTCACCAGCGAGCAAATTCGTCAGCTGTTACAGAGTTCTGCAAAAATCTTAAAAGGGAAACGGTCAGAAACTTCTCATAGTGATAATGAGACAGCAATCAAAGATGTGATTATAATCTAAAAAGTATCCAAAAATATTTAGTCCCATAGGAATATGCAGATTGCCTGAAAAAATGTGATGGCATCTGATGAAGTCTATACTACTTGTCATCTACCTCTAGTAGGTGAGCTCTGATTTCATTGATAATAACAAGGATTGATTGTCATTGAACCTGACCAGCAGCCAATCTGTTTCTTTCAAATACCGTTTTATGAATTGTCGAGTGTACATTGTGAAAGTAGGAAAACCAAAATAAAATATATAGTATAAAAGTCGCTCTGAATAACTTGGACCGTTTAGTTTTACAACAATCACCTCACCTCACACCACATTTTCTGTTGACAACAATCAACCCATTCCCCTTGTTACCTTGGCAACCCCCTCCCCACACTATAAATATTCGTATTGTTGTCAACAATGAACCCACTCCACTTTTTCTCTTTTCAACAATGACCTCACCTGCCTCACTCAGATAATTCGCTCTTAATTTGTTTGATCAAGAGTGACGTATCAGGTACTATGTAAATGTAATATCTGGTATGTTGTCCATGTCGCGTCTATGTCTTGATCTCTCTACGTGAGGTATGTACATGAGCTTAAAAACAGCTGGAAAGCAGAAAGCTGTGAAGAAGAGTTAAAAATCTAAATACTACAGACTGAACAGTTATCACATTTTGTTCGTACTTCCTATTCTGTTAAATGCGCCCTAATGTATTTAAAATAATCTCATTTACATCTGCAGGCCAAACGATAACAAATACAACATTACAGTCTATGTAATCAAATACATTGATACATAGAGATATTTCATCAACACATACATTTTGAACAAATATTGATTTTAAAAAAATCAGCGTAAACACTGTTTAAAGACAGGTTTCACTTCCCACCAATCCTAAGCCAAGCAAGCGCCTGACAGTCGCGTAGGAACTACTTTTAACATGGGGGGGGGGGGAGATTGCGACACCCGGAAGGAATTTTAGCCCCGCAGGGCGTTTTTTTGGAATTTAACCCAGTTAAAAGTGCGGGTTTTAAAATGCACAAACTGAAACAAAAACCCCTCCAATTGTTACCCCGCAGGGCACTTTTCCGAATATAAACATTTTAAAATTGATTCTGGGAAATTGATACTGCTCAAATTACAACAAATAACTCCCTATTTTTGCCCCGCAGGGTATTTTTTTAAGAATTTAAACAACTTTTAAGTGATTCTTGGACACTAAACTTAATTTTGTATGGTGAATGTGGGGTCTGCCTGCTCGAGTGGTGGGGGGATAATCCCCCCATCCCCACCCCCCTTCCTACGCGCCTGGCGCCTGATGCTCATTGGAAATCAAACCAATCATCGCATCGCATCTACAGAAACCCGAGCTCAAAACTTTCGCTCAGGATTCTGTCTAGATCGTGACGTCATGTCCGAGCCATTCGTTTCTTCATTCTTCGCATCTGATAACAGGAGTTTACAGATGAACTTATCGGTGAATTTAACTTCGGAGTTCGACCAACAAAGAGTTTCATTACAGATGTCCTCCCTTCTTTAACATACTGTTTTCCAATATTATACAATTGCTGGAAGTTTTTGTTAGGGATCTGTGTACAACATGGTGGGGGCGGGGGAGGGCACCTGGGGGTAGGTTGTCGGTTACATGGCATTCTACTTAGTAAGTTATAAAATCCTTTAATGGATCATTGAAAATTTAATGGGTTTGCTTGGTCTGAAGATGTCCCGCAAGAGCACTCTAGGCTGCAATTCAATTATATCGTGCGATATTATGACAGGACTGCTATAGCCTTTTTTATTTGCTGACATTAAAAAACACATTAATTTTTTTATCATGAACTTGAAGTTTTGAGGAATATTTTTCAAACGTTCTAGATGATTTCCGTTTGTATTGTTACTGCATGTTAAATGTATGGTAAACTTATGTGAGCGAGCGTAGCGAGCGTCTCCATCATCACTCTTGGACACTTTCTGTTATTTTTTTGGACCAGTAAATATCCTTCACCCTTCTTTTTCCATTACTCTATAAAAGCTTGTCTTCGGAAGAAATTTTTATTATTATGTTTGTGAACCGATATTATTTTGTTATGCTTCATATAATGATGGAGATATAATGTAGCAGTAATCTTTGAATCAGTGGATCGCTTATGTTGGAGATGGCACGTATCGGTGCTCGCTCATCAACGCGTTACACTGAGCGTTTTCCTAGAAATAAGCATCATAATGTATTCACCTAATGTATGATATATTTCTCAAGTTATTCTCAATGACATAAAATTACACGGCCGTATACACAGCTTGATAGCTTGCGCCTGTGTCTATTTCAAACCGAAATTATGTCATTCTAGATTTAAACTTCAATTAGTGAATTTGATTAAAACTATTGAATTTCGAGTCAGTGAAATTGTTGTACATAAACGCATACTCTTGCTTGGTAAATCAAGTATAATGTCTGTGTATAAATCTTCGATCCCGATGATGACGTATTATCATGACGCCGAGAAGTGACTTGTGCTTCACGTTCACGTCACTCGCCAGGACGCGCCTGAGAGTTACAGATGAAGACAGAGGCGAGAGTATTTTCTGTCACAATCAGGTGTATTTTTACTTCAACTCACAAGAAAAGGTGTGAAAGCGATGATATTTGTTCAGTTTCGAACGTCAGAATCATTTCATTCGAGCAGGAGTCTGGGCTAAGATGGAGAAATTCGAGGCGAACATTTCTAATAAAGATGGCGTTTCATCAAAGATTTTTTTTTTTAGGTAGAAACGTACTCGACATAAGCTCGAAAAGAACGATCTAGCCAATGCGAGAGACCGAAAGCCGTGTTATTCGCTGTATAACAATGTATCCGAATTTTGACACTCTGCGTTCCGATATGATTCGAACTTGCCGCGAAAGAGGGTCCGATAAGCCGATCTTGGCCCTCAACATCTTTTAACTACAGGCTGGAGGCACACTTTGTGCTTCTTCGCTGCGGCTGAACCGGACTGGGTTGAACAACACACGATTTAGGGCTGCCCTAACCCCACTACCAGCAAAACACTAAGTAAGAGCAGTTGTTTTGCAAATAATTAATAATTAAGAGTGTCATATTTGTGCATTTAAAAGTGATGTTCTAGCCGGATCGGTTTAGCCGCAGAATAAACTAATAGTGTAATCCCGGCCTTAGTTGTGACTGGATTATTATTCAAATTAATACATTTTATTATACCAAAATAATCAGTTTGAGCATTACTAAGCAATTGTTTTGAAATCCTAGCTTGTGGCATAATCTCTCCACATAATGCCACGTCATTAACCTATTTCATATAAATATTAATCTTCGGATAGATAATAATTTTATTAGTGATCGGTAAAGTATTTTGAAGTGAGTCTGGAATTTCAGCAGCGTGATTTCAGGCAACAAAGCAAACATTGTTCAGAGTTACACTGAAACATTGTATTTTATTTAATGTTCGAAACATAAAAATAAATCCTCGATGCATTACTATTGATCCTGTAACAAATGGTAGTATTTTGCTGGATGTAATGAATGTAATTTATATATAATACGGATCGGACTAATCGCCGCATGACACGCGACTAATGGGAGAACAACGACACAGCGGCGATCCGATAGTCGATGTCGCGTCATATTTACTCACGATTCCACCAGTTCTCTCGTCCAGCGAGCACATTGCTTCTCCAGCATCCATGGAGCATTCTCATCTCTTCTCCAGATTACAGAAGCGAGCGCTCTCATTTGTCCGCCGACGTCCGAGAGTTTCGGGATTCGTTGGTCAGTTGACTTTAGAGGCGATGATCATGTTGATCAATCCAGAGTCGCCAGAGAATCAAAATGGACAACACCATGTTCATGTTTAGCCCCTTTTATCCACACATGACAAAGGGGCAGTTGAAATAACTAAACATGTTTGTTTCATTCTTTTTAAAAAGTTCAGGATTCCATTTTTGTTGAAGTGTCATTTTAGGTTTAGTTTAGCCATCGCATCTCTCAAATGAAATTTATTTAGGCCTTATTTGTAATAAATATTGAGAAAATGATTCAGTTGTGCGTACAGGACACTTTTATCAATGACTTTGAAGAGAGTAAAACATTCAGACGAACGTGTGTCCTGAATTCAAGAGGCACGTTTCTACATTAAGAGAGTCCTTCATGGTTAAACCTAAAAGAGTACAATGAATAATTGAAAGCATTACAAAGTCGAATGAACGCTTTCTAAGTGCGTATTAAAAGGAACGTTCTCCTGGTTTGATCGTTCCAGGCAAACTCATTCAAACAGGTTGATCTTCCGTTGACCGCAACTCCTCTGCTGCACAGTGTTACACTTAACACTCGTAAGTGTTGTATCAGTGCACGATAAGAGCTCGATGGAGACAACTACAGCCCTGTCGCTAATTGACGCGTCCACTTAGACGACAGGAAGCCGAAGTGAGAGACTTGTTAATAATTTGGTTGTTTCTCTATCAATTTGCCGGAGCATTAGGCTCGTGTCGGGAAGCTTTTAGCGGCGTCTCACCACTTACATGTCGCCGAACTCAAAACCATTTACCAAACAACCAGAATTATGTTCCGATAGTTAGGAGTAATTGGTTCCTATATTGCAAAGTTATGTGAATTGAACGAAGCGGAGTGGGGATCACGTGTCAGCGATGTGGCGTCATCACACATCGGCTCCAGGGCTGAGATCTGGAACGTGTTTCACTTCAAGTTACACCTTGTTCTCATCTAATGGCGGTCCCTGTCAAGTGTTTTAAGGAATGTGTGAATACTGATTAATCACGGGCACAGAGTAGAACAAAGAGCTGTATTAGCGCTAATGTGGCACGTCTGATAAAACTAAATCTGTCATTTTATTTTGTCTCGTTCATTTGCTGCAATTTTGGAGATTATGGATGATTGATCATCATATAAGTGTTGCTCTTTGATTTCTCGAACTAATATTGACATATTTACCGAATAGTAACAGTGACCCAAATACACACATTTCCTGAAATGCATACACACATTTTCCATATTTTCCCACATTTTCACATTTTCCTTAGACATTTTTGCTTGAGCCCAAATTTGACGTCCGATGTTTTTAAGATCTCTGAATTATGTAAGAGCGGAAATGTTCCTATAAGACTGTCAAGGAAATTCGTATCACGGCACTCTTTTGCCAGTTTTATTTGCTAACAGCCCTCACCAACTGTCGATATTGTTGATCATTACAAAATGAAGTTGTCACTACTCACTAGAACATTTTTATGAATACCGAAAATCAATATTTGATTGCATAATCTGACAGATAAATATATGTTTTATCATATGCAATCAAAATTACGTGAAAATCGACCAACATACATGTATAATACATGCATCGATTTGTTTGTACTCATAACTCCCAAAAACGGCTTAATGCTGACATTGTCTCAATGTACTCGCTGTTTCAGACTGAAGTAACACAAATTTAGGATTAAAAGAGTAAATCATAGAAATCTATATTCATAAAAGATTCTTCACAATAATATTTGGAGTATAATTCGCCTCAATTACTCTCTCATTTTACTTCTTCTGAAGTGGAGATGAGAGAAGTCACATACATGAACATGAGTACCTGTTGCATTGGAATAAAGAAGGTAGGTACTTACATTTTTTAATGCGCATTTCAGAAAATGTGATTTGCTTGGCCTTTCATGAGTCGGTTTTAAATTGCATAACACATTTTCATTTTCCACCTCAAACACGTAATCAAGGTTGCTACAAATAATATGGCGGGAAGCCGCAAGTTAACAGCTACTACATAATGGATGTCCTATTTCCCAAAGTAAAGCTCGTTGACCTGTGCACTTAGGTCTACTGAGCAGTCTACAAGGAAATCAAAATGTACACACAAATAAACATACGAAATAAACGCAAGAAACGAAACGAAAACGAAAACGATTACAACAATTCTCAATCGAGAATATAAATGCTCGTTTTAATCCCAACCCTAAATGATTTCAGGTCACGTGTTCCGAGGTACAAATATATATTTATGTTTGCGATGTCGTTTTCTTACATCATTGAGTCTGCAGTTGAAAGCTTCAAGCATGGAAGTTGGCATTATAAAGCACTGTTTAAGTAGTTGGAAAGTAAAGTACTTGACTTCATCACAATCATCCTTGTAAACTCGACCCAATTGGCCGGACTCGAAGTAAGACGTGAAGAGTTGTTATCGTCGTGTTTATCAGCCCTCGATGTAATATTGACGCTTGTAATATAATATCAATCCGCTTGTTAGCGACGTGTTTCTCTGATTTGCTTTCAAGTATCGACAACTCAGTCAACCGCAAGCAGATTGCAACGAGCTAACTGCATCCCGCATATAATGTGAACAGTTCACACAGAACTACGAGTGATGCAAATTAGGAAGACGAATGGATCGACAGACAGAGTGAAGATTTCTTACTTTACATTAACAAAAAAATCCCGAGTTCGTGTCTCAGTAAAACAGGATCGAGAGACATTCCCGGAGATCCGTCGAGAGAGAAGAACTTGAGTATATCAAAGAATGACAGCAACGCGACTCTCTGTCGTGGAGTCTGTTTCCAGCTCAAAAAGAAGAGATATTATTATGAGAGAGCGGTTCAAAGAAAAAGAAATGTCGGTGGAGGAATACCAAGAAATGATTCGTCAAAAGAATATATACAAAGATGAAAATGAGCTTTATCAGAAGGAACAGAAGGTTGGGCTCAGAGATCGTGTCTTGAGGCGAGAGGAACATTCGAGATAACAATCTCCATTCTGTGATCGCTGTTGCCGCGTCGCGTGTTGCGATACATTTGTTTCATGCTTGGAATAATTTAGCACTTAATGAAACAGCGGGTCCTGCAATCGAATGCCCTTTGTCCGACCAGTTATGTGAGCAGACTTCAAAGTGGGGCACAGCTTTTTGTGAAAAATCAAAATTGTTGTTTATGAATTCTCCTTAATTAAGTGTAGTTTCCTTCCAAAGCTACAGAATGTAAGCCAATGCAACTTCAACAGTATATTCAGTTACACCATAGACATAGTCACCGCGTTAGTGAGTATATACGATTCTATGGTTACACTGTAGAATTTTATATGCAATAAAGATAAATAACCCAATGGTGAAAACAAATTCTGTTTCGTTGGGGCAATTCATTCTTGTGCGTCCCACACGATGCGAGCCAGAATTACATTGCGTTAAAACACTGGATAGTATCTGTATTTCTAAATGGCCATATAAAACATATTAAAATAGCTATGAAATAACTATTGCACTCTTAATTATGAAAGTTAACATTCTTGATATTTAAATTAATTAAACATTCTAAAAGTATGGTACAAATAATTATATTATAGTGGCGGATTTTTAAAGGAATTCTTCATGACCTATCGATGTACGTAAGTAAGTGTACGTGTTTAATTTTCTTACAATCATTAGTAGAAATAAATGAGAAGAAACATACAGTTTGAAAGCTCTCCTTTGTTAATTAATTTCCATCCGTCTTCTGGCACCAAATGTGACGCGCGGATTATTCTTGCTAAATGGCTGAAAAGTTCCAGGACGTCGGTCGATGTGTGTCGAGGTGAACATTCGCTGGAGTCTCCAACAAAAGCCAAGTGTTAGTTATTATCTCCTGGAGCAGCGACTGCCAAATGTTACACACCGCGTAGCTAGTTCTTGCTTCTGGACAAATATCATAAATTCTCTCTTTTCGGCCTCGGCTGGTGGCGAAGGAAACTCTGCTAGCAATCTGGTTGAGAATCAAGCTGAGTACAGTAATCGCTGAGTCTGCTTGTTAGGAAATCAATAACAGCCCACCGGTCATCTGACACTTGTCGAGTGCCGAGTTCGACCTCCGGGGCGGGGCTCGGAGAACTTCGCATTGAGTTCTGCGTAATTCTGCTCCATCACTCCCTTACTTAGCAACAAGTAATACCTGTTTCTAGTTCAAACAGGTCTATCATAGCTTTATATAATATAAATAATGTTTTGCATTAATTAATATATTTAATAAAAGGTAATAAAGGTAATAAATAAAAGGTAGTAAAACTGCCAAACCTTAATATACACATTATATTATTCAAAATGATATAAAGCGATAGAAAATACGATTCTAGACTCAGTCAAATACAGTAAAATGAAAATTATACAATCGACATTTTTAATTCTCTACAAATAATTAACAGGAGGATTAGAAAAAGTTACTAAATTTGTTAATATGCCACGCCACTACAACAATGACAATCACCTTGGCTTAGAGCGTTAACTTCTGGAATTGATTAAATATTTCAGTAATAGGTGTAGGACACCTATTACTGAATAACTGACTGTAAACTATATACATATTACTATATATTACTGAATAACTGAATAACCTATTACTGAATAATAACTGTACTTGATAACTGACTGAGTGGTCTTATTCTAATTCCTGTTAGCTAATGTCTTTACTTAAACTACTTGCATTAACTTCGACACACATCGCTCTGTAACAGAAGAGTTGCCTTGCCAATTAAATATAATGCACATAATGTGGCAAATTGTCACATAAATGGCGACAATTAAACCGTGCAGACTAACAAGGTAACCGAAGTTCCCGCTGCGCACTTTTCCAAGAGCGAGCTTTCAATTCTCGAGGACATTGCATGAATAGCAAATAACCATTCTGGTCATAAAGTTTGAAATAATTCGCTTCTGAACAATCGTCTGAGGGGAGGGATGAGTGGAGGGGGCACCCACCTCAACCCCATTACCCATTGTGCACTCGAAATGTGAACTCTAAGACCCTCGCTTCGAGCCCCGGCTGTGATCGTCGCTGCGTTCTTGGACGACGTCCAGGGAGATGATTCACGACGTCGACGACGCCGTGCGACGCCGACGCCTGTCACGACGTCGAACGGTGGACACTGCTAAAAGTGTTCGTCGAGGAAACCAAAAAAACATAACAATAAATCGAGGTATCAGTGGAGAATTCAACACAAAACACGACGATAAAAACGTTTCCTATAAAAATTCCAGAGTCTATTTCCAAATGGAGACATCGACAGCTTCCTGTTTTAGCTCGGATCGTTTTCAACTTGAATTTATTCGACTCAGTTGCTCTGGATAATTCCGAGTGCATTTCTAACTCAAATGACGAATTATTCAGCAAATCTTGCTCATTTAAAAGTTCATCGTCGCTTCACAGCTGCTTTTTGTTCTCTTTAACGACAATCTGATTGTCGAGTTCATTTAATATTGTTTAAACCGACATTAATATTGTAGCAGCGACGCTGAGCTGCAGTGCACTTAAACACTGAATAACTTCAATCAAGTTGCACAACTTTCAGTCAGCAAAAAGACAATTACACTCGAGTATTGAATTAATGTAATTAGCAGTGCACACTTTTTCTGCTGAGATTTGTCTACTTTGAGTCGAATATTTTTCATCTATCTCGAGCGTCTGGATGTGTCACGCTTAAGTGTCACGCGACACATTAACACGCCTCGCGGGCCACGCGTGTTTGCTGTTATTTATTTGCCATCAGTTGTGTTAGGGGAGGATTACAAATTGGAATTAAGATGGATACATGTGTAATACATTAGACACTTGAGGCTGATGTAAATATACTTTTCGGAGGATTTATTGTGGTATTTAAGTGATTTGTGGAGGTGTCTTGGTTTAGTATGCATCAATGGAGCAAGATTATTTCAAGATAATTAATTTTACGTCCTGGCAGTAAACTCTGGTGAATAGAAGAGCATGAACTCACGAGTAATACTCATCAATGTGACCCGGCCATGGTCATTTTCAAGGAACTTTCCAGAGCGACCAAGATGCATCAAGAAGACGATGCGATGGTAACCTGTGGCTAGTATGTTTCAAAATGTCATAAAATGATTCCTGTGGATCTCATATGAATGCTTTGTGATTCCCAAGTCCATTAGGTATCCACGGCGATCAGGATGCGGTCCAGGGGTGGGATTACATAAAATGATAACTTTCTTGTCACGGTGACAAGCTTCTCACTCAATGTTATTCACGGCCTTCTAGGGACTTGTCACCGTGATAAGTAAATTATCATTTGATGTGATCGCACCCCTGGCAGCGTTAATTTGATGGATTTCAGTGGCATTAGACCGATTGAAAAATTATCTTGGTGGCTCTGCTTTCTAACAAAAATCATATGCATTTTGATTTCCAGGTACCCAAGTCCTTGTCCTATTTATTGTTGAAAAAGGGACTTGGGTACCTAGATATCAAATTGCATACGATAATTTATTAGAAAACAGAGCCACCAAGACAATTTTTAAATTTATATGGAATGTGTGACCATTGGATGTCACATTTAGCCGTGGATATCTTTTGGATGACAATTTGACTCGAACAATGACTTATTTCTTGATTGTTGCGCCGCCATGTTGCATCAGATGTCACGTGACTGGAGCGACTGCAGCGCTGTCCGGAGGATCAATGCGCAACGAGAATCCCTGCTAACTGTGCACATTAATTGCACTAACTAAGCATTTCCGTTAATTTATAGGTAACACGTTATAATTGGCATCGGATAGCAATTTGTAATTGACTTACAAGTTGGCGTACATAATAATGAGTAGCTGGCTGCATCATGTGATTGTCTGTAGGTAGTCAATCCAGCACTTTGCGTGGTCTCATTGAGAGAGGAGGAGAACACAAGCTGGAGGTAATACCTAGTTGATATTATGCATTGTTTCACTTTCTAACTCGAAATAGTTCTACTATTTTCATTCAATTGTATATAAAATCTGAACCATTCCACTTCACCGTAGTGCAAACTCCGAAGAGGAAAAAGAGTATCGGTTTTATCTCGTTCCAAAAGGTAAATCGTTTGAAACAGGTTGTTCGCTAAACTAAAAGAAAAACAATGATAGTCAAATAGTCACTACTTTTCACTCAATTAGAGTAAGTAGCTTGAAAAAGTAAAAAACTTAGGTGTAAATAGTCGTCTAGTTGAAGTTTTCTTTGTCAGGAAGCAACGTAAAGTTGGGTTAAACTCAACGCCCGCCAACTTTCAGTGTATACTTTATGTTACTAGCGCGGCTAAATTAAACGCACGTCACATCTTTTACACGACGAAAAGAGCCAAGTTTTTATCGTCCATTTCATCGCTGCAATTTTATCGATGTAAAATTGAAGTTAAGTTCAAATTTTATTCAAACCGATATAATGTTGAGTGGCTTTAGTTTACGATCACGTGGGATTCGCGCTCCCGTGGAATTCGATTTCCAACCTCGCCGCAGCGCGCAGGCAAAGTGGAAATGATTTGACCTCGCCATCTACATGGCTGATGACAAACTAAGACCAAAGGGATTCGAATACAATCTTCTAAATCATAATTCAACTATTTGATGTTCGAAAGTTGAAAGGTGGAATGGAAGTTATTTGGTCGAAAGCTCGTTCCGTCGCCAAAGCTCGGCTACGGAGAGAAACGAAATATTAATAAGACACACGGGTTTTGCCGGTCACGTGTAATTGGATATGCTTTGATTGGCCACGCAACAAAGAGACAAAAAGTCATTCGAGATTGAATGTTCCGAAATCTCATTTATCACAAAATGTTTCGCTATTCCGACGTTATTCGCGGAAGCCGATTTATATTTCGGGGAGAAATGATTTCTCTTAGCAAAATAAACTAAAAATATCCTAAACAAATCGCAATAATTTTTCGAAACGGAATTTAATCCTTGCGCTGTTCAAAAGGTTAAAGTCATTATCCCGTACACAAGCAGGCGTAGTTAAACCAATTTATCTGTAAAAAATCTCTCCCGTGCGACCATTAGCAGGTAGGCACGATAGCGCACCATCAATCACACATAGCCGACACGCTGGGCGCAGGCGACAAACTCGCAAACCAAACTGCAGGCGCGGCTCAAACACATAGGAATAATAGGGGTATAACAAATACTACATTTGTATGCAATTTTCTGTAATTAATGTTCCTTATATTTTACACTTTGAACTAAATACAATCAATCCTCATCAATCATTCGTCAATCATTCGTCAATCATTTGTCAATCATTCGTCAGTCATTCTTCAGTCATTCGCCAACAACTAGTTGAATTGTCTTGAAACTCAAAAGTAAATATGCATAACAAATGGAGAAATATAACTTTAATATTTTTTGTTTCTGCAGAGATTTCTAAAGCGAAGAGGCAACTTTATATTGTGTTAGCACCAGTTAAATATAAACTGGGGGTTTAACAGTATAATTGTTTACTCTCTCTACCGCTGCTCTTTAATTTATTTCTCTCTATCGTTGATCCTGCGACCTTATTCAAAATAATTATAATTACATTTTATTTTATTTGCATTGAATCAGTTCTGAACTATTTTTGACTCTCAAATATCAATGAAGACGAAGTTCTATGATCAGATTCTGCGAGCAGGTACATTTGATTGTGAAACTCAGAAGGAAATGTCGATATTTAATCCAATCTTCGCCTCATATTCGAGTTAGGATGATAATGAGAATGATGATCGAGGTGGTGTATAATCGAGCGACGATCAAAGAGAAATCCAGATGCTTGAAAGCGACGAGACACAATGGGTTCTTCAAGGAGGTAATATTTCATCCAGAATGTATTTTACTTCTAAAGAAATCTGTGAATTTCATACCATTTACTTGCAGAGGTTTAAAACTTCTATGAGGAGTTGAAATTGAATGTTGATTGAAATAGATTTATTCGACGTTTTCAATTTAAAAAAAAAACACTGAATCCGGAAAAAATGGAAATAAATAGGGACACAATAATAAAACATTATGAAACTGGAGATGGTTTCTTTTCAATATGAGTTTTTCCGTTTTAAAGTGTTTTCAATAGTTTAGAAGGTGTTTCATCATAATATAACAGTAACACCCTGTTCACACCAATGACATCTATTCAAGAAGGATCACATAGCTTAATCGTGATGCGGCAAGTATAAAGTTGAAATGTAAAATGCTCGTTGCATGCAAATTAGAGCATGATTTTGTACAATTTTGTTTTAAAATTCATAATTTATTTTGTTTGACCTTGACTTCGACCATGACTCAGATTTCGATCAAGATCGAGTTCAATGAGTTGAGTTCACACATATTTTCTATTACGTTGAGATTTTGGATCATGATCGAATCCAGTGTATATGTACAGGGTATAAGATGAGATCCAATATTACTTTTCCAGACCCTTTTATTTGAAATATAATGGACCAAGGCAATGTGCTTCTCATTTGTTCGAGAATTTGCTCTGCCTTCTCGATCAATTTTTCGTTGGTGATTAATGCTTGATCGAATGTTGGATTACAAAGATACAGAAGGCCGTGATCCAACTAAGAATTCCTCCGGGAGCCTTTGTCATCGTCCCCGGCAATCAACCCACCCCTCCCTCCCCTCTATTACTCCCCACTTTCAGTAATTCCTCGTCCCTGGTTGCACCTTCTCATAACATCGAGTCTTGTTCTTTGCTTCTTGTCTCCGTTGCATTCTCCAGGGATATCACCGCCTCCCCTAGTCGAGCAGAGCTGGCCACTTGAATCACCGTCCGACCGACAGAACAAATGCCGAGCGAAACACTTGACAATGTCGATGTGACAGCGATATTGTCCCCGCCTCTCTTCCCTGGCGGACGTAAGCCGACGCCGACGCCGACGACGACGACGCTTCTTTCAAAGAATAATCCCTGCTCGAGAGATCTAGAGCTCTATCATTACATTGTGTAATCATTCAAGCTGTCTTCGTGCTAAACAATGACTAAGATTAGTCACGGGACCTTGCTTTATGTTGTGGCGTATTTGTCAAGGATTTGTAGGGCCGTTTTAGGCACCTATCTTTAATTTTAAATATCCTCAAATATCACAATTTAATGAAAGTTTACTCGGCGCTTACTTATTATTAAATATTAATGAGCGTAGAGAGCGTCTCCTTCCGAAATTTCTGAATCTTTGTTTTTTGTGTGTATTTCTTGCATTAGAAGTCAAATAAAGTAAGGGATCGGGAATTTTTTCTTCATAAATGATTTACTACACTCCAGTTCGTCTCCCTATCGATTTCTAGCAAGATTGGTTTCTTGGTTTCACCGGAAAACTGATCTATGCATTTTGAAGGCTCGCTTATCAACGCGTTCCCTGAGCGTTTTCGAAAACTAATATTGCGGTGTGACTAATATTCATAGACCCGGGGTGGGATTACATAAAATGATAACTTTCTTGTCACGGTGACAAGCTTCTCACTCAATGCTATTCACGGCCTTCTAGGAACTTGTCACCGTGACAAGGAAGTTATCATTTTATGTAATCCCACCCCCGGCTCTGGTGCTGTTTTGACTGTTCTGCAAACAATGATCACGATGCATAAAGGAGGCCGTGTTATCTTCATGCACTGCCACTGTTGATCCAATGTACTTACATTACTGGGACTGACATCACACGGCTGATCGCCCTGGATCAGGGGACCAAGAAGATTAGACTTAGGATCCAATTGCATCGTATTAGGTACACATATTACATAGATCACACACTGAATATTAATATCCGAACAGCAGCTCTCTGCATATGTAACACTTCTAGTTTTAATATTATCGATAGAGAAAAGTGCAAAGATAGATTCGAACGCTTGAAAGGTTAACTTAAACTGGGTGAAAGGTGTATATTGTATAATATGTTGCTTGCCAACAAGTTTCCCATGGGATTCTACGTGCATCAAGCCAGAAACAAACCGAGTGCAACAATCAATGTCGAGAAGATCTATCGACATTGAGTATCATCTCTTCAGCTTAGCAGATCTAATTGAGACGTCATTATTTGACCTCACATGTACTTATCTCAATTAAATGGGTGTTCTCAGTAACAATGGAGACGTATTGGAGATTGCGCTACATACTTGTACTAATTGTTTGACTGAAAGCTCTGTAGATCTGACAAGACAAGACATCAACTGACGGATGCGGTGATTGGCTAATGGTTCGGAGTACGATCATGCATTCAATTGGAACGAAACAACTCTCTAGGATATTGCTTCAAGTATTGTATTGTATTGTATTGACAATGGATCGCACAAGATTTCACGTGTATAGTAAATTGGCAAACTTTCATATTTCGTTTCCTCTCCAGTATAATATGGTGTAAACAACTAGTGGAGGGGCGGGGGGTTACAAATGGAAGAACTCCGGATCAATTTAAAATTATATTGAATTTCATCATACATTTCATGAAAATATTGTGAAATATTTATATTGAGTGGGTTTTCTGATCGCACGTAATATAGAGAAGTATTTCAACGTTTTCTTGAAAGTTTAATCTTTTATATTTCTTGTCGCAACGGAATCCAGCTGCTAATAACAAAGTTAGAGTTATCATTGAGCTCTCTGAGTAAAGGTAAGCATTTCGCACATTTCCATTCATCGCGTTCTCGCCTGAATCCGGATTTACTTCTCTAAGCAAAGCTAATGCCGATGTCAAAAGCGTTATATTTCCTCATTCTTCTTGTATTGTATCCTTAGAAATGTTGCGCGTGATTAATTCGGCATTGCGAGGGCGCACTAAAGGGTGTTCTCGCGGAAGGGTATGCTCCAGAAGGGCGCGGATTTCTTTGAAATAAGGGAGAGTGTGTGAGTTAGGGGTGACTTTGAATGACTGAAGGCGGCCGGTGAGGGGTGACGAGGGGAGGGGAGGGGTTGATACGGTATTAATACTTCATAAAATAGGTTTTGATCGATTCTGAAAGAGGGGAAAGAAATTCAATTATTATGTTCAATTTTCCACGTAATAATGTCTCTATTTCAAACATCAAGATGAAACTTAATTAAAGTTGAGACGAAATGATGAATGTTTTATAAGACCTCTCGGTTTCAATGTTCACTCCACGAAATGTGTTTCTTGCTTCATCCAGTAAATGTGTTTCCACTTTTTGTTATTCAGAATTAATTCCTTTTAAAGGGAATCCAATTAGTAGCTACTTTCCTCTCGTTCTCTTAGAAACATTCAAGTATTTGATTTTTTGTTTGGTTCTTTCCAATTTGTAAAAAAAAATCATTTATTTCTAATGATGTCAGAGTAGGTTTTGGTTAAAGTAGGTACTTCCACTATTAGTCTTCGTTAAATAGAAATGCTTATAATATTCCTGAATTTGAATTCTACCTCAAACAATAACAAATTCAAATGCAAAAACAAACACTTGCTTAATTAAATAGATATATTGACAAGAAATCTTAAAATTTCCCATAAACTAATATTTATTGCATTCTCATAAAAAAGGGGAAAAAATGTTGTTTTGGGAATAAATAAAAGAGATAATAAGCAATTTCGACAAATAGGTGCATATAGCCTGATTTCGACAGTTTCAATTAGAAATTGCTTAAATGATTTAAAATAATAGCAATGTAATGATTAAATATCATATTTCTATACAGAAGAAAATACAAAATATATTTTTCATTTTTTGCTGTTATTTATTTGAAAACCTTACAAGCTTAAATTACATGGACTAACGGTGGAGTTATCCAAGAACTTACGTATATATTTTGTAACATGGTAGGTACCAAAGTGTTGTCGCGATGTCATATAATGCATGTTGTGAATGCTCGTTCACGGAGTGATTTCATGCTCATTAGCGTGATGCCTGAGCGGAAGCGGCCATGTTATAACGCGCGATGACGCGTTGAGCAACTCGTGTGACAATAACACTTCACAAGGGGCGATGCGTGCGCAACTCGTGTGACAATAACACTTCACAAGGGGCGATGCGTGCGCAACTCGTGTGACAATGACACTTCACAAGGGGCGATGCGTGCTAAATCGTTCACTATCGCCGTAATTTGATTTATTTATCGGGTACTTTTGGATAATGCGTGCCGCTGAGCTTTTTGCTCCCTTCAAAACCAAATTCCACCTCTGAATAAGGTTATAAAAAAGAGAAAGGACGCGAGTATATCCGACGCACGTTCTCAGATTATAAGTTTCTTGAGAAGAAGGAAACTCGGCCGGTTTTCATTCTGTGCAATGCGTTCTGCAAACCTCAATAACATAGCCGTTATCGTCCCTACGTGCTGTAGCATAAGATCAGTGGTACAGTCCATGCCCGAGCTGTAAGTACACTCCACGACAACATTGTCATCCAACGTGGCCCGTAACATGTATCTAATTACCAACAAAATCAAATCGGTATCATAAGAGTTTTTTGTCATTACCATATTTTCCACTTTCCTCCTCTACCTCCTCATCATTTTCATCATCTTTGCTCGCCTCCTTTTCCTCCACTTCTCTCCTCTGGATCTTCCGTGCATCTTCCCGATAGTCAGTCCCCGTTCAACGAATTTCCACTCACCCTAACAGTTGGTAGTTGCAATCCATCCGTTGATCAAACAAAATCAATGTACATCCCATAGTAAAGTTACTAGAAAAACTCTAAATTATCTTAATTTAATAATACCAATTATTATCAACTACAGATTGAAAAGTTTTCCACCTGTGGGATTCAAATCCGCGTCTATGGATTGTGGGTTCACTGCACTCTTTCTATGTGTGCATGAAAAATAAACTAAGTAAACAATGGTTCGAAAAATGTGTATAAAATAAAATGCTCTGGCTTTAAGTAAACGCCGACCTACATGACGTAAGGGCGAAACGTAACGTAACGGGAAAGTTGATACGATTATACGAGAAGTTCCATTGACGCAACGGTGACGGAGCGAAAATAATGTGACATTTGTGTTACGTCCTGTCTACGTTGCGTCGCACTCGCCCTTAAATGTTCTAGCTAGTTAAAATGACAATTAATTTTATTGAGATATAACGAATACTAAAATAATACAAACGTTACTGCAAAAGCGCAAATTCTCCAGGCTACATGTAGAACAAAATAAATGATAAAGAATATATTCGATAAAAATACACGATAAAAATACACACGCAATTCGACGGGGAGACAACTAGAACTTTTCAACGAACGTGGGTCTGATGAAAAGGATATGCTATTAATTAACTGTATGTTCGTTTATGCAGAAGCTGTTTGTGTTAGTTTTGTTCCCATTGTTGTAAACTGCAACGCAATTTTCCGCCTTCCTTCTGCGCCTCCGCGATCCAATGAAGTTCGAACTGCTCCGAAGTAGTAGGCGGAATCGCTCCGCACAACTCGGAGCAGCTCCGCCACATCCCGTTCAACTTAAACAATACACGCTGCTATTAAAATTAAAGTGTTGAGACCACAACAAAGGCCGGGAGAGACAACAATGAGCCCGCAATGGATTTTGCATTCATAGCGAACTATCAACTTTCCTCGTTAATTTTAATTACGTGCGATTTCTTTTATTCCTGTTATTTGTCAAGACTGTTGAGATATGATATGTGAACAGAAACACAATATTACTCCGCAACTACAATAACATCTCTTAACTTTATCCAGGTCACTTTTTAGTGAGATACATTTTGATAATGGGATGTGTTTTGCATACAACCGGTTGCAACTCTTACAACCGCTTCCAGAAGGCCCCCCCCCCCAAGTGAAAGATCGTTTTTTTAAATATTTGAATACCTCAAATTTGGAATTAAATTATTATGTGTCTTCGTTGCCTCTTTTCCCTCAATCTATGCACAGGTTTGGTGAAGCTCAAAACTAACGAACATGAGAATCAATCGTCTCTAAAAATAGCCATGAAGCCCTGCACCCCACTGTTAAGCCCCATTTACACGGTGCAATTTCTTGAACAACTTCTGTGTCACATTCCCATTTTTCATACAATTTTATATTTATACGACGCAACTTTCTGTCACAGAACTTAAAACATGTTCTAATCCATTCAAGAATAGTGACACAGAAGTGTGGTACAGAAGTTGTACAAGAGATTGCACCGTGTAAATGGGGCTTTAGTGTTTTTCAATAAAACAAGGGATTTTAGAATACAGTCTCCTACATCGCTAAGATTTTTAAAATTTTAATATGCATAGAAGATTCTTCAACTGTTGAAATGCGCGTTAAAGAAGAAGAAAACAGGCACAATTACTGTTATATAACAATGAGCATCGAAGAAACAGATTTGTCTAAGAAAAACACCATTCCACAAGCTGCAGCAAGAAAAGTGTGTACTTAATCCAGATAGTATTCTTCGTTCGCAATCTAAATGATAAGAATGCAAAGCATTGCTAAAGTTGAGATGAAAAGAAGAGATGCAGAATTATCTCCCAGGTTCAGATCGACGATGCTGCTGCAGCGGAGTTGATGCAAATTGCCACGCCCTATTGTTTCCTTCCTTGAATTCAGCACATCTCTGACTGCACGTTGATTGTGTGGACTCAATTGAATTGCTAATTACATATTACCTACTTACTTGCGTTGTTTTCCTCGTTGAGCGCTCCTGGTGGTGAAGGATGCAACACTCGCATGTCAAGAGGAGCAGCAGGAAAAACATGGCAAGATACTATATTGAAATAGTTCTGCAGTGAATATTTCAATAAGCGAGTTCTCGGATGTGACGTGGGATTCAGGAGACATTGTGAAGTAGAGAATGCATATCATGTTGTATGCACTGTTTCTGTGCATGCTATGTCAGACACAAATCGCAACATGCATTTTACATATCCAGTGATATTAAACATAGCGGAATAAGCATAATTGAACTGCGGTTCTTCCGAGCAAACATTGTTTACTCCTTTCCGAGAGTCTTGCTTGTGAGTTTACTGCAGTTTTATTTTAATATCTTTATTAAGTTTATTCTGGTAGCTCGTAAAGAACCCTGTTAACATAAAACAGAGTTGCAGAATACTGTGAGAAAAAGACACCCGTAATCGTATGTGAAATACACGTAAACTCAACATAACGATGGCAAAACTGTTTATTATCAATTCATTACGTTATACAGACATTCAATATCAACACGAGAAGTTATTTATGCGCAATTTCCATGCTTTTCATTCTCGTCCGATAGTTGGCTCATGCGCCAAGGCGCAGAGCTGTCTTTCGGGATACCCTAGACGTCATAGTGACTGAGGGGATTCACGCAGACGAAAGACAAATGATTGGAAGGTGGCTTGATAATTCAACACTCTCTCCTTACAAATAACCTAAGACACGAAATGAGTTAGCTGTTAAACCGTTTATAAAACCCTTGGCAATGTAAAATGAATACGCGACTTAAGGTAGCACAACTGATATCTCATATCTTCCAAATAAGCCTATTTTTGGCAGAGGTATCAATAATCACGATTTACACGATATTGTGAAATATGAAGAACTTCTCGTGTCTAGATTTTGAGATATTGTAGTTATAAATTCCTATTTTTAACATGTAGTCTTATGGGGGCCATTAAAATCATGACGATTTCCATGCTATTTTTGAGTTTTTAATTTTACTGAGGTTCAACGTTTTTTCAAAAAACTGATTTCTAGATAGATAGTTGGACATTCTATTAGGAAAAAAATTGAAAACAATACCAACGTGTGCTATTTTAAAAGTTATCAACCAAAAACTAAATGATTTCCCTATACCTCCTGTGTTACAGTTTTGTTCATTCTCGGAAAGCAATAAATTGAAACCTCGCTATAAGACAGGAGTTGCAAGTTAAATGACATTTTATGATTCATTTATACTTAAATATAGTTGAAATGTAGGAAAACGTTTTCTGAACTTGTAATTTCAAGATTTTTTTTTGTATATGTATAATGAAGGTACTACCTTAAGGTGGTGCAAGCGGTCGGCCGTTATAGGAAATTGAGAGAGAAAAATTGTTTCATACATGGGTGTAACTTTGATAGGATGTTAACATGGTCAGTCTGATTGTATATTAGTAGCACCAGTAGCACTTTTACATGGTTCAACATGTTCAGCATGTCCCGATAAAGTTAGCGTTAGGATTTATCGCCTGAAACCATGGCAACAGCCAATGAAACACAGCCATCTAGACCGCTAAAGTTAACTTTAGGCTAAAGTGAACTTTATCTTACTTATCGGGACTGCAACCGGGCCTAAGCTCGTAAACCAATTGATCTCAAATTTTAATCATGATTAGATAAAAGACAAACTTAGGGTTATCACTTGGCACATTTTTAAAACAGCGAGACAAGAAAATAGACAATTAAAAATGTACCAAGTGATAACCCTAACCCTACGCTTGTCTTTTATCTAATCACCATTAAAATTTCAAATCATTTCGTCAATCCATTTTGCCTCCAATCGGCAATCGTATCCAAAAAAGTGCCTGCAACAAGCGGGAAAATCGCTGGCGCTTGTACCACCTTAATGGGCAAACCATTTCTATTCACTAATAGCCTGTTTATCTTCTAGCCCGAGATGTTTGACATTTGTCAACAATGTTGTCTCGCATTGATTGCGAAGGGAGGAAAAGATCCATTCTCGCGCTTCTTCTGCCGTATTTCGCAGCCATTATCCGACACCGAGACGCTGAACCGCGTGATTTATACCTCAAGTGTCGTGTAACTCACGGCTCAGATATTGCAGACAAGTCGCGCAGATTAAGAAAGTCAAATGGAGTCAAACAGAGCTGAGCCGGAATATCTAAAAGCGAGTGAATTTGCTGCTCGGTGTGCGTAATACTCGCGCTTGCTGAGTTATCGCTGGCTGCTCAGCAGAGGTCTCGATATACCGGAACCAGCTCAAGACTTTACTTACTTGACAGCAGAGTCTCCAACAAGTTTGATGACTAAATCTTTAACAGCCAACGCATGTTTTTAAGTATTTTGAATCGTCTCTAATTAATAATAATTTTGTAAAATATCATTGATATGATATCAGTTCGTCGACCAATTGGTCTCATAATATGTCAACATCAATGCGCATTGCGGCATTGAAGGTAAACGATAAGTGCATTTAAATATAAATGTATCAAACCTGGGATAATGTTGAACTATGATAGCCTGAAATATTTTATAATCAGTTTTACTTCATAATAATTGAAAATATATAAATTAAAACAAATTGGTTCAATATGTAATCCATTCTGTATATACGTTTATGATGTAAAGCAAGAATAATCTTGAATCGATTATGAATAGATCTTGCATAAGCTTTGTCATCTTCATAGTTTTGCAGATAAAAGTAATTTTGCTCATGCCTCACTGGAAGTGACAAGACGATGTCCTGCTGCAATATCTTGCAACTTACCTTGCGTCGAGTATGTCTCAGGTTATCAGATGAATTAGGGGCCCTCCACCCAGCCCCCCCCCCCCCGACCCCCGACCCCCGCACCTACGCCGATATCGCTGCGCCGTGCAAAATGGGGCAGAACAATTGCCCCCACTGCCGCCTAAACTAAGTTAACTTTTCGTGTAGCCCAGGCATTGTTAGCGTATTAGCGAAGGCGGTGACATCCCTGGGGCTGGAAGTTATGGGGAGGGGGAGGGGGAAAGCCCCACCGCATATATTACACACTCAATTTGGATTACAAGGAATAAGACTTAGGCCAGAATTACACAAGACTATTTTATTAAGACTTTTGCATCGACTTGTACTTTAGGAGTTCCCCCGACGAGGAACTTCGGTTCTCCACGTTTTAAGCCAAGAATAAGCCCCAGATTAACGCAGAGATTATGAAATCGAAATGAGTTTCAAGTTGCGATCTTAAGAATGTAATCAGCAGACGAAGACGTTAGAAACTTACCTGGCATTGTTTTATTTCAAGACTTTGGTGTATCTACTGAATATGTGAAACATGTGATTCGATACAACAGCTTCCGTGTCATCAATATCACTTGAGGGATCTCATTTTCTTTCTACTGAAAGTTCAGAAGTTGTCTTTCCGACTCGGGTCAAGATGAGTTGTACGTTTAATTCTTTATTCCGACTGATGTTTTGGATTAATCGAACTCGAGTGTTCACGAAGTGTTGAAATCTCAGTCGAGTTATAAAGTGCATTGTATTCGAGATTGCATTGGTGCAATAACTGCAAGTGCAATAAATCTCGCTCGTGGCGGGGAAAAGTGCAATGGAGAGTCACGTGACAATATTGGACAAGGATGAGTCGCTGCAACAGAAACGTCATCGCAATACGCGAAGCAAATTGCAATAAAAACCGACCGCGTGGTGAAAAGTACAACCATTGTATCGGTTCGCTTCCACATCTGGTCGATCACGTGATCTCCAGACAAAGAAGTGATCGGTTGGAACAATGCCGCTGCAAATGAGGGGTGAGGGGGTGTCTGTGGTCAAGTCTGGCCCCCCTAATGGGAGTCAAGAGCGGGAGAGGGAGAGGGGCTGGGGGGGGGGGATTGATTGCCTTCAATCGCGTCGTTAATAATGTTCACGTTTTCTGTTTTCTCCCCCAATTTTGACAAAACCTCTCCCCTTAATGCCGTCCCGCTGAGCTCAATTCAATTAGCTAACAATCATCAGAGACTTGGAAAATGTAATGATCAACATTAGTTGATTATTTGAAGGACATTCATCTTAATTCCAAGCCTAACTTACAGGCTTTAATCATTCATAAATCCATGCACTGTAATGAAATGTTGCAGTTTTCACAAACAATAGTCAGAGCTTACTGGATGATCAACCTGCATGAGAAATATCTAAATTCGAAACATTCGCTTTGAACGAGAAAGGTACCTCCTCTCTTCTCTCAGTGACGTAATTCCATTGAGTTTTATTTAACTAGTATCTATACAAACCCGTATGGTTCACACCTCCACCGCCGTGGCGCTGCGAGAGAGCCCACAGCCCGCATGCACTTTTACCAGACACTGTTTGAAGAGCAACTCTGTTCACGACACGATACAGATGCGTTCTAGAGGCCCACATTCTCCTCGCGGCCGGGTGGAAGATCGCGCACGTATCGAGTCAGAAGTGCCGACATATTGGATATTGGCGCGTTTAGCAGATGGTCAAGTAAATATCAACAGACCAAATCTTGACCTCTTCAATAGCAATATTGCCGCATTGCGGACGGCAGCGAATACAATATAAGATATAATTCATAGTGAAATGGGTTTCTTTCGATACGTTTTGGACACGTGAAATGCTTCAGAGAATCGGGAATGGTCAATATTTAAAGTCAATTTCCTTCATCCAGATAGCAGTGGTGAACAGTCCTTTTATCCTACATTGTTCTCGTTAAGTTATGTTATAGTCAAGATTGTATTTTATAGAACATAAGACACCAAGGACTCGATAACTCAATTTTAGCTCAATTCGATCCGTGATCAATTTCTCTCAACATGGAAATATCGGTAAATATCTTTTCAACTTGTTTGCAAATTCATTGGCCTAAAATTCGACTACTTTTCAATAATACATATTATACAATATTTTATATTATACATATTATACAAGTTGTGTTACCGTTGTTTTTCTTCCTGGAGTAAAATTCTACTCGACAGATAATGTCATTAGTACCTAGCTCAACTGTTGCCTACAATTTACTTAGAGCACAGAAAAATGTCGCACTCAACTAATTTAGGTAATATAAGTTCTTGCTTGCTGACATCATCTGACATTCGGGTAGCTACATTCATAAGCAGTCCGTGTGTAAACTTGTGGAACAAAATGCACTCGAGGAAAGTGTTTTCTAAAGAATTGAATATATGATTGAAAACACGATGATTCGATCTTTCTTCGAAAACTGAATACACAAGAACACCCAAACATACCCAAGTATTCACCTTGTCCTATTCCAATATTCAACTCTAGCAGCTAGATTTGGTGTCGGAACTTCTTTACTATCACAAACACATTACAAAACATATCGACGCTGAAATGAAATATTTTGAATACCAGGTCGAGACTAGTGATTGGCTAGCACGTATATCACTAGCAGCTGACATGTAACTACAACCTATAAGCCAACATAAACCACGTATCACTCTGATTGGTTGAAACAAAGCACCTGGATTAAATGTTAAATTGGCAACTCACTACATTGATCGGATGAATGACAGACCAAGATCACGTCTTTCTGATTGAGGACAAGTTCAATTAATTGTGCGATGAAAGTAAAACATATAGTCGGCAGAATAATATTGTTTTGAGCAATATTGCGATAATACCAAGAACGTTTATATGATTAAAGTCCTAAAACAACATTCGATTCGCGAAAAGCAATCTTCCAAATGCGAGAAGGCAATCATCACGGACGTAAAGAGAGCAGTTAGAGAAACCATTTCCGATGAAAAACTCTGACTCTCAAGAAGACAGTCTTTCAATTTCACCAGTTAACATGTGTTTTCATGTATTTTCTTTATCGACACTTAACTCTTCCTTTGATGACGTAGAAGGGATATAAAACATTTATTTTCAACATTTATGTGGGGAAAGGGGGGTTAGAAGTAATTAAATAAGTTACAACAAACTTGCAACAGGATTAAAGTTCATAGCTACATACCTACTAAATTAGCGGCCTGGGTTGGTCTTACATTTCCATCACAGCATTTAGGTAGGTACCTAGAATGTGCTCTCTGCGAAAAACGTGCATTCCCTCGTGCATCGTTCATATCAGCGTTTTCGTTCTAGCGATGACCAATCAGAAGCCGATGTTACATCGCATGCCCCGCCAACCAATCCACTCAGTCCTGACTGTCCATAGCGCCAAAGCTTGATTGTAGAGTAGAAATTACGCATTTAAGTTGGTGATAATAAAATGAACACTCATTTGAGCTAATCTTTATATTAATTTACATAAATCATCCAGTATGACAATAACATAATATTATTGTGGAAAAACATGTCAAAAATATAATCAAATAGGTATTAAACTGAAGCAATTGACGTCGATAGTACTTCAATTCCTGTAATAAGGGAGACGTGACAAGTGAGTAAGGCTCAGTTGTTCTACGATTATGATAAATAAGATAAAGTTAACTTTAGCCTAAAGTGGACTTTAGCAGTCTAGATAGTTGTGTCGCATTGTTTGTTACCAAGGTTTCACCCGATAAATCCTACCGCTTACTTTATCGGGACATTGTACAACCGGGCCTAAGACAGTGAGAAAATCGTTATCAGCCAATAACAATCCAACAGGATTAAATTCTATTGGCTGAAGTAAAGAAGTGAGAAATCTGTTGGCTGCATGATATGTGCTGGGGTGAAGAAGCGACTGAGAACTGTTGGAAGGTTCGATCTCTCTTCCTTCACCTCGTGCTAGTAAGTAGCTGAACGTCTTGTTTTCTTTGCCGCACAGAGGATTTATTTTCGTGACCTACATTTTCTCTCACGACTCCAGACGTGATGCTGCGTCCAGCGACGCCACCTGCCGACCGCGCCGAGGATTAGCGTCCATCACGGCGTCGCACGTCCTGCAGCAGTGGGCGTCGACGGCGTCGCCGGCGTCAGATCATGGAAGTCGATGTGGAGTCAGACAAAGTTTTTGAGAAGAGAATGAAGGAGATGATATGGGGTTCATGCATCTCAATACAGCTTGGATTTAAAACTCGTCTTTGATACTTCATCTAGGTTTTATGACAAGTCATAAAACGTCTGCTTCAGTCTTGACTTTTACGACAGGTATTTCTTGACGATCATCGCCGTGATTGTGTACCTTTAATCAGGACACAACGCTTCAACTATGTATAGTTTGATAATTCCATGAGAAATATCTTGCCGATATCAACTAAATAACTGACACATTTCCAATTTGAAATGAGTTTTGTATAAGAGCGGTGTTACAAAAATTACTATTCATAATGAGTAGAAATTATGAACATAGACACATAGTAACTAGGACACGCTAATGGGAACGAGTTGATAAACCTTCCTTGTCAATGCATGGAATGATTTGGGCTGTTGATATACACTTTGGAGTGAAAACAAAATCCAATAATATGCATGTGTTCAACGTGCGGTGCATTTAATTTATCAATTGATCCATGTTCATTTCATAACTTCTTCACAAATAACTGTTTAAGTAGGTACTTGACCGATTTCACAGAAAACAATTGTATGAGTACAACATCCTCATGCTCAAAAGAGCAATTAGTAGAATGTGAGCATGTGGGTCGTTCGAAGTAGATATTTGTCAGTCCTCTACACCACAAACCGTGACTAATAATGTTATGGACGGAATCCAGTAGACGCTGGGCATCGATAAATCTAGAAAATCTTTTGAGTATGAGGCTGTAACCTGATGATCTCAATGGCCATGCAAAAGAACAGTGATGATTTTACATCAACCAAAGGATTCTGTTCCCTTTATCAACTAAATCCTCAGGCTAAATGTCGTTGGTAAAATGTAGCGAGGCGAAATAAGAACTGGCTGCATCTTGAGATTTTAATTTCGATCATGTTTAGGTAGAAATTTAGGGATAATAGAGAGAGAGCGTGAGTTGCGTGGTTCCAACGAAACATGCTAATATTTCTGAAAATTACATCTAAACTACCGTATTTTTACTATTTTACAGAAAGACACTGGTAATGGCAGCAAGGTCTATACATTTTAAGTTAAAATAACGAAAACAAATGAAGGCGGGAATTGTAGTAAATGTGATTGTAGTTGCGGCTGAAGGCACGAGGGCGCTGATGTCGGCTGTTAATCTCCATTAAACCTCATGTGACGTGAACAGGCTAACATGGTTAGATATTCATTGTGAATGCATTCAATCAGATTCATCTGAGTTAAAGTTAATTGAGGAGATCAACTATAACTCGCTCTGGTTCTACAAACTTGCATGGGGTTGCTCTTCACCTGAATAATCGTTCAAAGGAAAGAAGTTTCAATGGTTTTATTTCGCAAGGACAAATAATATAGAACGAAGGAACAATGCATGAATACAAACCGGTATCGTTGATTGAAATGAATATGCAATTTCATGAATGAAGAATGCATTGTCTCGGAGAATTGCAAACTGAAAACCAACATGCACTTGGAAGGAAGAAGATATAATACAGATATTCATGAGTGAATGTATTCTGGGCGAGTAGTTATTGTAATGAATAAAAAGTCTAGAAATAAATGGACGTGCTGTGTTATTAAGCACGGATCAACTCAACATGGCGGAAACATTTGCAGATCGCATTTCCCCACACGAACTCAGCCCAGAGTTATGACAGAACATGATAAAAAGCAGCACAGCGAAGAAGAATATATAGAAGAAGACCAAGACAAAATCAAATTATGAATTCCTTCCTTCCTCTTCTCGACGGCGCCGCCTCCCATCTGGTGAATAGTTACTGCACCCCCCGCCTGCCGCGTCGCAGCGCTAGTGAAGTGAAATTATGTAACACCAGTAGGGTTCCACGAGGAGGCCTATAACTCCGTATGACGTAGATTAAAACAGAGAACAGCTCCAGGCTTCAAATTACACCAACCTTTCCTCAACTCGTATATTATCTTCTGAGAAGAGTACTTGGGCCTTTGGTTGCCTACACCTAGAGGGGCTGATAAAGCGCAGACGAAGAACACTTGGCTTTTCAACATGGCGGCAGGAGTCACGTGGCGTCATGATAATGCCGCCTATAAGTTGCGACCGTCACCAGTCGACTTTTTGTGCTTCTTTTTGTTTTCTTTCTCTCCATGTCTCCTGCACAGGTCAAATTGTTCCCTTATCACTCTGATATAGGCGACATTCAGGATAAACTTCAGAAGAATCGACTGATCAGATACTACAATTTCCTATAATTGGTATTTAGGTACTGATAAAATGCAATATGGATCACTTACATTTATAATTTTGAGGCAAATTGGTAAGAAGCTGCTTTTAAAATATATACTTATACCAAATCTCTTTCACCATCATTGGGTTGTCTCCTCTACATCTTCTATCTACATCAGCAACTCTCACACAGCACGTTATCAGCGCGTTATTTCAATCGTTTTTCAAGTTGTTTTAAAGGCAGTAAAGATCGGGAGCAGACACATGACTGATATCTGGAGTAAATCAATATTGGATTAGTTTGAAACTCTTCTTGTTCAACGACGGATTGTGTTTTCTCCCATTGTCTCCATCAAAGTCGTTGCTCGGAACTTCGAGTGGAATGCGACGGCGACTAACTGATGCAGCACGTTGATTAATAGCTGGAGATTACAGCTCGCAAAAAGCAAGTAGAATACCTCCGACACGAAACAAACAGCGGAGAATACATTGTCTGTCGTGCGTGCGGCCTATGCGTCCAGGCGGAACAGACCTACATAATGGACTAGTTTTTAGCAATACAAAGAGTCGGGATCAAACCAAATAAATCCAGGGAAAAATAGCTGGAGTAATAATGAATCAGAATCAATCTCCCTGTTCGATTTGCTTTTGTGCAAATAATTAAACTCCACGTATTTTAGTTCGCAAACATTGTTGTAAAACAAAATTCCCTCCCAACGAAAGTTATCCACACATGTAAAAGGGGAATAGAGAATTCAATTTATCCCGTTTTATTTCGTTTCAGTTTGTGTAACGTCGTCTTTTTTAATCAACTTATACCTCCATACGAGTGGCAGAGCTCTAAAGTTAGTTATATGGAAGCAATCTGCTTGTAATTCAATTGGCGGAACACGCAGTCAATCTATGAAGACACCGACCGGGCCGTGAAGAATACACAACAACAAGAACAACAACAACAACAACACAACAACAACAAGGAAAGGTAAAAACAAAGTCTCTGTCCTTTCGTGTAATTGCTTTACTCTTATGAAAGCGATTGTTTTCAACAGTACTTGATTGCTGGATGGTACAGAGTTTGTACTTAGTTTTTCATTATGAAGTTAAAGTTACTTTAGAATTCATTACATTTCAAAGTAAATTTTCTTTACGTCTTTAGTTAACATTATCAACAAGTAAAACAAAACAATACATACTATTATTGGCATAAGTAAGAATTTCTTAATTGCGGTATTCGATAACACGGTTCTCGTAAGCATCGTCGAGCGGTGGTCCAGTACTTGGATGGGTGACCGTGCAAGTCTGTCCCGCTAGTTGCTGCCGTTGGACGCGAGAAACTGAGGGGATGTAGCGTTACGACTCCCCTCCACCTTTGATTCCTCTAAGGTGTTCCACCCAAATAGCAGTGAAATGAATTCGGTCGAAAAGAGATCACAAAGAGATATAGAATTTCATGTAACGCCAATAAAAAATAAGCATTTCTAATTCAACAGACAACCAACCAACAAACAACCAACAAAGCAATAATGCTTGGTTTATATACGTTAACGTGATTAAAAATTGATTTATTTCACAATCTTGTAAATACTAGGAAAACGCTCTGAGTAACGCGTTGATGAGCGAGCACGGATACGCGCAACACCTCGAACCGAAATTCTGTTTATCGAAAATGTCCCAATTCCTAAAATATTGGTCCCAATAACCACGCAATGTTTTAACTTAAGTTGATCGATTAAACCTTTGGGATTGAACGATTCCTTGTTAATTTTCAAAAATCACAGGATCTCGTTTTAAACGGACATCAGTTTCATATACGTTTGAAAGTTTCTGCTCTAACAACCTTGAACTGAAGATTCGAAGATGCCGTGAAATGTGAAATGAGAGAAATATGACAGCCAACACGCAAAATATCCGTAAACTGTCAATAACTTTTGAATTTAAACACAGTTTAGTCTGAAAATTGTCAAAAATACTGATAATGTTGAACCCAATGACCATGCAAATTTTTAAGTTGATCGGTCATACAGTTCTGGTTTAAATTTCAAAAAGCACATGAAATATTTTTTTAATTTTTAACCAATGGGAGGATTTGGCTGAAAATTTGTAAAATAAGAGACAATGTTGGTCTTAATGACCATGCAAAATATAAGGTTGATCACATTTTTCGAAGACCATTTTCATTTTTCAGCCTATCAGGAGATGTTTATTTAAATTTTAACCAATCAATAGATTTCAAAAAAAATTTGGGTCAGCAAACAGAAAAGGTTGTCTCTACATGTGTGCAAAATTTCAGATCGATAGGTGAAACGGTGCGACTTCTATTGCTCCAGATAGCAGCCAAAAGTCAAAACAAAAAAAAATAAAAACAAAAAAAAAAAAAAAAAAAAAAAACAGAGGTCCGTGTCAAAAGAGTCAAAAGGAGACGCTCGCTTCGCTCGCTCAACAATCAATTAAGGTGCATAAAAAGGTTTTTCCGTTTAAAAGTTGTGAGTTCATGTCAGTAGGTATATGGTGCAACTAGTATTCCTGTTTCACTCCGAACTATGCAAAACGGCTCTTGTTTAAGTGGACTTGTTGCTAATTGCAAATATACTCAATGATTTTACATATAATTCTGCGATTAGAATGAAAAGATAATATGGAAATTTTAGTGAGAAATCCCTGCTTGGTTTCAAATGAAAATAGTAAATGGAAAACTGAAAAAATGCGGGCGAATGAAAAGTCGAACAAACTGAGCATGATAATATATAACAAATATACATTATTTACATCCATACGATTCATTGCGCATGTCCGAAACTAAGCTTAAGCACTCACGGGGACAAAAATATGACGGAGTGCTCGGCGGGAAATAGGTCAACGTCTATTTCCCAAATCCCGCTAATATTTCAAGTTAATAACTCTTAATTTATCAGCTCGGGTTCTGCAGAGGAACGTATTGTTCTCTTTAGCCATTACAATGTTTGGGTTGGGATTAAAACATTGTGTAGGAGAACGGCGATGGCATTAAAAATAAATAACTTCCAATTTAAACAAAGAACTTGATCATTTATGAAACTATTCGTATTTCTCGCTTCACCGCTTGCAGTTGTTTAATGCGATTAATGCGCTCTTTACCAACCTTGCATCTTGCTGTGATCACGTGCGCCGTTAATCACATGAACCAGGCACCTCCACCACAGTACTTAGAGCGGGACCGAAGCGATTGTTTCATTTGCATGTTTCAGGCGTATTCGAGCAAGCCCCGACGCTTCTTATATTAAAACAATTGCCGAGGATTTATCAACGAAGATCGCAGCATTCCATAATTAACGTTAGCATAATTAATTGTACCACTTTCTCTGTTCTTATATTTATTGTGTGTGTTTGCCTAACTGCCCAGGTCACCGTTCAACCAACGATCTGAAATTTCGCACACATTAAGGCACAATCTGCGGCCATGTATAATTTTTTTAAAACAAAATGTTCTGATTGGTTGAAAACAAAATTTGTTTCATCGGGAGAGAAATATTTCCTCAGCATTGATCCACTGATTACGTTTAATTGACAGCTATATACAAGGTCTCTAGTTGAGAATATTAATTCGCGTGCATGACGAAGGCTCGCTTATCAACGCGTTACACTGAGCGTGATCCTATAGTATGAAATGATATCACTTTTTACCCATACTTCAGAATCTTCTACTTTGATCATAATAACGCATAATAAACGGATTCTCGCGCAACTTCCAGACAGGTTGTCCACTTTGACTCTGCCGGTCCGTGTTGTTGGTTTTACAGCGAAATAATAAACGTTTGTTGGTTTTTTTAAGAGCTTTGTGCGAATCTCTCGCGTTGTTCGTGACGTCACAGCACAATGCTGGCAGATACAGTCGCAGTCAAACACGGTGTCCTGGAAGCTCCACTCGCACTGGAGCTGGAATCTATCGGCAAGGAAGACACCAGCTTCTTCAAACTTCATGTGATCATCACAGCCACTTTCTTGGGTTCATTCCGTCTTTTCCGTAATTTTTCAGTAGTTGAAAAACAGTTTAGTTACTTTTCCTATTTTATTTTTATATATTTTAAATTATAGGGATCCCCCCCCCCCTTCAGACCCTCACGTGAATAGAGATACATTCAAACGACGGCCCACGTTAGAACATAGGAAGATTGATGAAACACTTGCATATTTGAAAAATCCGAATTACCGAATATCTGATTTTTTTTGCAAGACTGTAGACTGCTTAAAGTGGTACAACGTCCACAAAATAGGTCCTTTAGATTAATTGCAGGGTGAAATTAAAGTGTGAATAAACTTATTTAAAGAATACAATAAGCGTGTGTGAATTGCCGCTCTTTAGACCATGGATAGCCAGCCATGAACCCAAGATGTGTAAGAGAACATGGTGTATGTTTTATAGATGGACATCTAACAAATTTATATAAGCTCAACTATAATTGATGTTAGAACTTGCGCTGCTAAATAAGTGAATTTCGTGAGATTTAATGTTTATATTTATGTCTAAGTTCACCTTGATATTAGATTACGTTATACCCCATGAATTTCAACGTAATTTCTAAATGCTCTTTCGTGGAAAAACCATGGTGTTAAAAATCTAAATCCTGAGAGTGACTCTAGGTTTGATTGCATTTGACGGTAGCTGGTGTGGTTGCTGGTTGGCATTCATGTGTGTTGTTATGTAGATGACTGTACCGACGCTTCATGCGTCTAGGGACGCTCGACGTCCAGGCAATACGTCATGTCAAGTTATTGTGCGTCGCTCTTTTTGTCCGACGTCGGGTTAATGCGATCTCTCTCTCTCTTCTCTCTCCCCCTCCCCCGCCCCCCTCTCTTTCACTCTCTCTCTCTCGCTCGCTCTTAAATACATTTGTTTTTAATGGAACACTAATTGAGCACTAAATATTGGCCAAGTTCGGAAATTAGTGCTAATCGTTGAGGGAATCCTGCATGAACATGCCCCGCCCCCTTAAAACTAAATCGTCAATAAGTCGACAACCCGTTGAACACTAATTCTAACATTTGTTTTCCATAGAGCACTAGTTAAGCACAAAATATATGTTTAGTTTGGAAATTAGTGCCTAAAGTGGGGGGGGGGGGGGGGCAACTTTACGCACACAGAATTATTACCGAAACATCTTCATTGGAGCATGTTTTGATAAAATTATTTTTTCTAATCACATGACTGATTAGATTGAGAGGTCATACATTTTGTGTTTTACGATACAACTGCCATTCTTTAATATCCGACTTCTTTGGAATGCAATTTCAATGACATTCATCTACAGTTATGAAACTATTTGATACATCATTCTTGATACATTCTGTGAATATACAGAGTGTCAGCGTTGAGTACGTTGAAGTACTTGCATTCATCATTACAGCCTGTAGGGCGTGTGGATTTCCCTGATCACGGGGTTCGAGTCCCTCTATGTGGTAACATTCCACACCGCACAATGAACAAGCAGCGGAGTTCGCACGAAAATGCAGCGACCAATTGCGAAATTGTGGTGAATGTTTGATGAAGGAAAATGCTATTTTTCAATCTCCGCTGGAAACAGAGAGAAAGAGTTTCTCTGGATCAGTGCGGGTGGAAAATGGCGAGGTACGTGCAGCGCTATTATTGATGTGCGAGCGGTCGCAGAAACAGGTGATAGCTTATTTAAACGCAACCACACATTTGTCTTTTGTCGAGAAATTCAATGATTTTAAATCTCTCCTCTCCATTTTAATTATGCGACTCGAATATTTTTTTAGTTTCGTTATTCGTCATTTGGATTTCTTCATTGACCATTGAAACTTTCTTTGGACAAGCGATACGTACACCCGACTCCATGTATTAATCCCTTGCAGTAAGATTATTCCAATCCCCAATACAGCTGCGTTAGATCTATACAACTGATCTCATGTACTTCCACTTCGTTGCGTGGATTGCGCATTCAGCATTAGTCGCAGTGACGCCGAAATATGCATAGCTCTGAATCTGATGCGCAATCCACGTGTTTTATATCAGTAATCTATGCCTGCTGGAAATACTGCTAAACTGGTCTAGACGGTAATCTAACTTCAAGGGTTTACCTAATATACGGAGTTGGATGTACAAACGAGAAGATGTTTTCTATAATGGATGTCTTAAATTGTATTGCGGGATAAGGGTGACTAAAGCTGAAATCCATACACAACTCTGAAGGTTGGTACCAGTGAGAGAAGTTCTTACTGCGCTCGCTCAGCAACGCGGGTGTAATCATGTATATTCACAAGACGGTTGTGTACTGCAAAAGGTCAGCGGCGGTGAGCTTATCGCTCTCACGGGACAGAGCGACAATTGTCGATCGACAACTTTACACCGAGTTGCAATTTACTATCAGGTGTTACAAAAGATATGAGCAAAAGATATGAAACTCAAGCATGTGCTATTTAGTAATTATTCCACGTTGAAGGAAAATGGGAATTTAGTAACATGGCAGGTTGATGACGTCATCACCAATTAGAAACAATATTACAAATGGTGGCAGTTGTGGGATAAATAATTCTTGTTATTAATAATTAATCAAATGTCTTAAAAAATATACACGGAACAATTTACTCCAGCGTTATACAAAATATGAAGTAACTTTCCTCTTAGTGAATAAATTTCAGCCGCTAGAATTTCTTCCAATTAACAAAGCGAGTCGTATTTTTAATATGCGTCGTGCATATTGCAGTGACGTCAGCATGGATCCGGTCACGTGCTCATATGAAGTCCTAATTGCACTCTGTACCGAGCGAAATAATTAAATGCCAGCTCACGTTGTTGCAGTCTCCTATAACCGTGAATATCATCGCTAATTAACCCTTCATGCCTCTGTGATGAGATAATGTATTGTAACTTGCAGCATGAACCAGCCTCGCACTTTCAATATTTAGTAATGAGATTCGAATTTATCTCGCAAGGTAAAGAATACATGTGAAAACGTCGAATGGGGGAGCTGACAAGCGAGTAATGGAAAGTTTTGAGACAGAGTAATTTGATTCGGATATCTCCAGAAAATGTAGAGCTGGAAGAGCTGCTCGGTTTTTGGAAATTGATTCCGAACCCAATTTTGTAGCGAAGCAGAATTCAGACACAGTTTCGCGTTGCTTCAAGCAAGTTACACGAGACGCTGTGCTCTGTATTCAAAGTGTCAAATTTCTCAAAATCAAATAAGAAAATTATATGACTCAACATTTATGTCTCCCAAGCGGAATTTAAAGATGATAAAAGTCGAGCGTCTGCTGAAGATGTATGATAATGTTTTCTGCACGATGAATAAATTATGAGCGAATTGTTTGATATTAAAGTGTAGGTTTGGGAGACGTCGGTCCCCTCACAGCACATCGACAGTATCACAGGTTTCATTACGTATTTCAACTCCCGCAAAGTTTACGTTATGTAAAAATAATAAGGAATATATTGCCAATCTTCAGCGATATTATCAAAGAACTTCCGAACAAAGAAACATAGGAAAGAAATACTTCGCTGTTGGCAAAACTGCTTGAACTTTAAGTAATGCGCTACTCAATTTGAATCCAAACAATTCGTGGACTCAAACTTATGAAAAAAATCTTTTCCCAATAAATATTGCAAATATTTAATTTAGCTTCTACTTGAGGAATATGTTAGAGAATAGTCAACATTATCTTGTGAATATTTTTCGGAACGATGGAAAAGTGTTTCAGTTTTGTTGGCATGATTTTGTTGTATCTCTTTCTTTGATTATTTCGGCTAGTTTCAAGTGTTAAATACTAAACGTCCGTTATCTAGGGAGATGTGTCACTCTGGACCAATCAAGTTTGAGCATATTAAATCCAATGTCATAGTCTCCGACAACGCTGTCTTGTTAGTTCCAACTCTCTCCGAGAGGAGAGACAGACATGTTTACTGAGTTTTCTATTCGTTCACTTAAGACAAACAGGGTTGCCAGATCTCGACCCACAATAGTGATGTATTTGCATATTCAAATATCCCCAGTTTGATAAATTACTTTTATTGAGTTCACAACTCCTGTGCAAATCTGGCGCATCGGCCAAGTCCCTCCTGGGATCCAATATTCTCCTGGATATATGGAGATCGCGGATCAACTTACGAAGAAAATGCCTACAATATTTTTCACAAATCCACCGAAAACTGTTCTTTTAGTCGTAAATCTCAGTTGGAAACTCTGAAACTAGTCTTAAAATTCATTCCTGTCGTGGAAATGTTTTATGGATAAAGTATTTTATCCACGTTAAAGGAGCGATGGCAACAGCGCTATTTCCGGATAATGCTGAGCTATTGAAAATGTTGTAAGTCTACCGGATTTCAAAACAGAAACAACCCTTTCTTCTGTCCTCTTGGAGAAGGAGAGTGAGGGATAAGAGATATTGTCACAACTTCAACCGGCCGGTTTTAATCGATAGATTTACAGCGGTGGCTCACTCGGTCAAAGTTTCACAACTTCATTAAATATATTTCGACTTAAGGAAACTGTTAACTTTACATTACACATGGAAAATGTATATTGAATGTAATACCTAGTTCGCATAAATCTGACTTGCTTGCATGAAACTTGACAATTTGAACGCATGCAGGTCAAATTTATGAATGTTAAAAGATAGCCAAGTTCATAACTTAGTTTACACATTTAATGGCGCTCAAGTTAATTGAGATCAAGTGTTCAATGAGAACCAGGTATAAGAAAATCAGCTTAAAGACCCTGCCAATTATCAAATAAAAATTACAAAATGATGAAATATCAGAAAATATTAAAATAATCTTCGTCTGACAATAGAATTGAGGTATGAAGAGGTTAGAGAGCTAGAATGCCAGGTGCTGCACAGATTTCGCCGAGTTCATAGGAAAAGTGTCAAGGTTCTTCTCCAGCGTATTGTCGCAGCCAAGTGGTCTGAGACTAGCCCCGACCTGACGGCACTCTGCGTGAGATAGCGCCACATTCGCTTCCCGCTGACTGACGCTGAAGCATTGAACGACGCGACGCGGATTCTATGCGATCCTGGCGACCTAAGTTGATAACACGGCAAACCGATGTTCGAGCACTAATGGAAATCGGAGGAGCCCATTGTTAGGCTGGGAGAGAAAGAGAGAGAGAGAGAGAGAGAGAGAGAGAGAGAGAGAGAGAGAGAGGGGGGGGGGCGTTGCTTCTTCCTGTATCTTTAGTTTGGAAGGAATTTTCATCCAGACTCTCGTTCCACTGGAGTTGGATGAACGCGAGAAGTTTCTCTGGAGAGAAACTAGTTTGTTTTGGAAACTGGAGTAGATCTAGTTCTACGCGTACCTGCTTGGTGCACACCTGGTGACAAATTATAATATGATCAAGGGCTTCATTTAGATGCTGCAATGATGAGCTGGTATCTCAATTCAGTCCCATCTGACTGTATGAAGAGTACTTTTATGCATTTCAACAATGGATTTCTTAGCGTGCTGAAAATGCCATTCTGATAGGTACCTAGATGTAAAAACTAATTTCCATGAAAGTACAAAATAACAATCTAGTGGAGCGGTCGCTCAACTCAGTCAAGTCGGACAGTGCACACATACTCACTCAACATACCGAGTGTAACAGTACTGTAATGCCTAACTGAAATATAAAAACCCTGAGGACACTTATACACTATAAATTCTTGGCTCATCGTGTACATAAACAGTACAGAAGTATTGCACGGAAATCGATACTACCTACTTATCTATAAAAAATACCTACCTTAATGTACTGAAAACCGATGCGCCAAGTATTTTTTTTATTTTTAAAATAATGTTTTGAATTTACCAATTTTTTATATCACTGCTTTTTAGTGATGTTAATGTTTGTTTTGTTTTTAGTCCAAGAAATTTGGCTGGTACATGCTGGTACTTATACACGGAGTGCTTTATGGGGTTAAAATTGCACAGCTTAATGAAAACAGATAATCCGATCTCCAGTTCAATACGGTCACTAACATGGAATACCATTTTATTCATAACGATCACTACTAATACATATCACATAATGTTTATCTCTTCTGTAACTCTGTTATTTGGTAACAATTACTACAATTCATCAATCAGTTTTGTCGGAGATACGCACATGTCAAATGTGAACGCGTATACGCACGATGTAAAAGTCAAAAAAACTTTTTTTTAATTTAATACCAAGGAGGTATATTTTATTACAAGTAATGTTGAAAGAGCCGGAAATCGAATCAAGCTCGGATCAACGAAGTCGACTGATCGAAAAGTGCAATCAATTTGTTGAATAGAAGACCGAATTGAAGTCTCTGATTTCACGCAAGTTCCATCTCCCTCCATCTTGTAGAGATTAGTCATCAGCGTTTCACTTTACAACGAGCATAACTGATGGCATAAAACCAGATCATTTGATTGCAGATAATAAAAGAATGTATTAAGTAGTGACATCTCTTGCAATTTAATCAAGTATATTGCCAGAATAAAAGCCGCTCAAGTAGTAAACTGCCTTAACGATAAGTATAAAAGTCCACGCTGTTGCACATTATGAGTAAAACTAACAATGTTTACGGATAGGAGTCGACGAAAACATTGTAGCTTTCAGGAATCTTTCTTTCAATCTGATGACACCTCACAGAAAATTCAATAAGTTAATGCTATTCTTAAGCGCGAACAGACTATATGTTGTTACTTAGTGTTTAATGTCGTTTACAATCACAGGCGTTGGCATCATGGATTTATTGTACTAATCAGAAGTAGACTCTTGCTCCGTCCAGCGAAGGAAAGTCGGTTTCCGATTGACGATTGTTCCGTTAGCAAATATTCTTATTGGAAATGTATTGCATTATTCCAGGACAGGGAGATTCTAGGAAAATGTTTGGACTCATTACAAACAGGACGGTCACAACACAACCATTCAGTGGCGAGTGTCAACGTGGAAAAAGCAAATAAAGAGAGGAGATTTGTTTCTAGTCAAAGCTCTGATTTACTGCTCGTCATTTAATAACTCAATTAATATTTATAACACAACATTTTTAATTTTGTTGTTTTTGCTTTTTAATTTAACCCATACAAAATAAACACATCGAGCATTGAAAAGTAGTTAAATCAGTACATCTAGCACTACTAGTTTCCGTCCAATCGATTCAGCCGTTTTCGAGATATGACTTTCCGTTTAAAAAATAGCGGCACAAAATTCTCAGAATGGCTGAGTATCGTTATACACCTAATGTGCAAACGGTAAAAATTACATGAAAATCGGTTAAGAGTCCTGGGGACCGCTATGGAAACTGACAGTTGCGTCAAATTTTCCCAAAATATACAGGTCTTCCCAAGGCTCATTATTTACTCCACTGTTATGCAACTTTAGGAGGTAGTTTTGATACGCGTTTTCTGGGGATACTATTAAAAAAAAACTGAAAGCAAAAAAAAGTTTTATTTTCATATTTTTTCATGAAATACCTATGTGAAAAATAATACTTTTTTATGTAAATATTTCTTAAATTTTTTTAAAAGTATCCCCAGCAAATGTGTATCAAAACTACCTCCCAAAGTTGCATAGCAGTGGAGTAAATAATGAGCCCTGGGGAGACTGAGGTATTTTGGGAAAATTTGACGCAACCGTGTGCTATTTCCCGATTTTCACGGCCCTCTATACTCGTATACGGGGTAACAAATTGTTAGCGAGTTTGGATATGGTATTATGTTTTGTAGTGAACAATGCTACAATTTTACTAATAATCAAAATAATATCAAAATGTAATATTTTCCATTATTGATATCAAGAAATGCCATGATGATGCTTACGGTAAACCAGTGTAATTCGGTGTAGTGTAACGACCTCACCACTAAATAGCTTCTAGACGCAGCGTATGCATACAATGATGATGCAAGACCATCATACCTATTATAAGACAATTATTACACGAATGTCGTCAAAACAAGTACTGGGTTTAATTTTCAATTCAGCTAAGAACTATTTTTGTGCAGAGATATACGACGTGTGGACTACAAGTCCTATAATGTTTGAACTCCTCCGGAAAGAAGTGTACCTACTATTCTAAATTATCCAATGAAATGCGCATTTTAACCTCCTTATTTCAATAACAAAGCGTATAATATCCGTTTAAAAACACAATATTCATTGAAATATTATCATTATTATCAATGTAGTATTCAAAATACGGAAGATTAAATAAAAATGGCCGGCAGTAAAAAAAGTAATTTTTTGAAAACACGATAAAATAGGTTTATTGCTATTCCCAACATTGAAAGTATCCACTAAAAAGCTCTCCTCTTGGCTGCGTATAAAGTGTTGAAATTGAAAAGAGTATGCAGAATAACAAAGGGTTTATTTCTTATGAATAAAACAGTGCAAGGGCGTCGTCGACGGTGACGTAACGACTGGATTCAACAGAAGTAAATCGTTCTAAAAGAGTTTATTGATCTCGAATCACTTCACTATTTGACTCATTTCAGGTAAATGTCTAGTTAATTGATACTCGACTCTGAAATTATTTGAAAACGTTTTTCATTTTTTGTATTTGTAGACGCAATGGACACACTTGTGGTATAATATGGTGTAAGTAGTAAACCGCGGCTGTAACACAATTGCTTTAAATGAAAGGATGCGATGTGAAAAACAACAGGTTGATTTTCACAAAGAAATGTTGCCGTTGAGTACCATCATCTTCGTGGCAGTCGAGAAAGTGTTGGATTGGATGTTATGACGTATCAAATGGACAGCTCAGAAGCCAATAGGGCTAACTCTTCGGTCACCACTTCAGAGGTTACATGATTAACTAATTGATTTAATAGATTTTAATTCCTGGACTTATTTTTGACATTTACTATGTAACATCATGAACATCAAGGAAACAAACCCAACCAGGAGTTTCTCTTTCTAAATCTACTTAATCCCTTGATTATTCGAGTTGCTGCTGAAGTTACTTATCCTTCTCGGCTTCTGAGTTGTTCAAATGTAAGTTGTATCTTGAGGAAGATGAGGGTTTGTAATTGTTCGCTGGTCAATAAGAGTATAGTTTGCAAAGTGTGAATTTCGTTTAGTTTTGTTGTGCTAACGCCGAGGACACGGCCGTGACGATATTGATACCAATGATATATTGCCAACAAAGTCCTGTTTGAAGTCCTAATCCCGGAATAAACAATGGTTCTGAACTCCGCCGCAGCGCTGGCGTCGGTCATGACAGATCGGGACTCGGTCGAGACAGACCAGCAAATAAACAATGTAACATTTAATAAATAAAACAAAGCGCCTTGCAAAGCACGAAGAACGAGACGAGAAACGAGAAGTGACATTCGGCCGGATTGAGACGGGTCAGTGGAGTTCGTTATTCAATCTATTTAAATTTATGCAAAGTTCTCGAATAACCAATGGCATTTCTCTGTTGATTTCAAAAGAGGAAAAGAGTCTCAGCCATGTTGAATAATCGAGTTAAAGTAAATTCATGGAAAGCCCTGCGGTTAAAGTCTAACTATTGATTGTAAGAAAGAAAAACACAACAACTGCGGCCTGCATGGAGGAAGAAGACGAGCCGGTTGATTCGGATCAACGTGCTGGAGGAATCTGTGCCGAACGTTTCGGAGACACTCTGGAATTGCATTTGTACAAAACATGAGCCTACGACTCGGTTCATTCTCGTTGCCCTGCGCATGGGGACATTTAGTTCAGCGATTTGCTCGCCATTGTTGCTGCATCTATCGTCACATGTTGAAAGACAAATTAATAAATCATTAGGAAGAGTACAAAGTTGGAAGTACCACATACTCGTATAGAATTCTTTGAGTTTAGATATGAGGACATACATGAAGTAGTGGATGGAATCCTTAGGTTTTAGTGAAGAAATAAAATTAGGAATACATTATTGTTAGTATACAATTATTTTAGAGAAGAAATAGAAATACAACATGGAAATCTATGAATTTTAGAGAAGAAATAGAAGTACTGCTAAATGGAAGTCAATGAGTTTAAGAGAAAAAAAATGTGCAACTAAACAATAATACGGATACTTTATTGTTTTAAACTCGCTCACTTAATATGAAAACTTTAATTGAAAATGTTCCATAAAGCGCGAATGTCGTGTTTAATCGAGATATATTGATGTAAGTGTTTGGAAGTCAACCAAATGCACCAGAGTATATACCATGTTATCTATACATATTCCGCACACGGAAACAGTAATTACTCAAGTTTTTTAACCACACGAAGCAAGTCGCATTTTATTATTTCACTTATTAAACAGCGTCCTTTTTACGTGTCTTTCAAACTTCGTTTTGTGTCGTTTCAGACTTTTTGTATAATTTCTAAGTACTATCTGCATACGTTTGAAAATTAATGCAATTCGGTGTCGCTTCTCTTTGCCGCGAGTTGTTTTGCAAATAAAGCACAAGGGGTCTCATACACCTACATAAGTGAGTGCAAAAAACCTCATTTATTCGAGAATGAAATTGCTATGTTATAGTTTGAAACTTTGAAGTCGTAATTTACTTTAAAGTTAACTTGAGTCAAGTCCTGTCGGGTGAAATGAACTAAATTCGACACATAAATACAAATAATTAGAACAGGAAAACAATAACAATACAAGTATATTTATGTACCTACATTATATTGGTTCTCATGTTATCAAGCGCACATCAATAATAAATGCGGTACGCGGGACGCGTATTTCCAAAGTATACCCAGCCCCAGCGCACCGGCGACTGATTGGTGTGTCTTGGTCACGTGGTCGATGGTTGAATGATCACCTCGGTCGCGAAACTGAAACTTATCTGTCAAAACATCTCAACCCATCACGGTCAAAGATAAATAAGTTAAGTTATCCACGGAGGAAACGAAGATGATACGTATTAAATGTGCATCTTAAAGTGTTTTTAATGCTCTGCGTATTGTCTTTCTCAATAGCCCATTAGTATAGTTGCTTCCATAGAAGACTAACACTTTTTAACCTTACAATCGTCAGTGTCAGTTCACACCACACTTTCAGTGACTGACATTTACTATTTTGCAAATTGCGGGTGAATAATCTTAACACATGTAGATGAGTGACACAATCTATTTGTGTCAGAGTTATGCATTATGTCACAATGTCAACGTTTCTTCGCACCAATAAATAGTTTGCAGCTTACGTTGAACTTTAGAAGATAGCGCCATAGATTTCTTCAATAATAGTTAGTAATAACGAAAGGATAGTAAAACGATATGAATAGGATTGCAGGTCTCAATATGGACAGATATCAATCAAAGGATTTTCTCTCATTATACATTTCGAAGAATTTTTCTTAGTGCGTGGCTGTTGAGATGGTGTTGAGATCTGGGTTGAGATGTTTTGACAGATAACTTTCAGTTTCGCAACCTATGTGATCATTTAATTAAGACCACGTGACCAAGACACACCAATCAGTCGACGGTGCGCTGGGGCTGGGTATACTTTGGAAATACGCTTCCGGCGTAGGTATCGTGTAAATTACAGTTTTATTTAAAACTGTTTCAGCTTTAACACTATAGATTGTTCATTAGACATCGTTAGTTGTAATCACGGTGGTTGTAATAAACCTCCTCTTAGGTATGTACTATTTCGTGCAGAAATAAATTAATATAAGGAATAAGTAAAAAAAAAAATTGCCAATATAATAATTGATGAATATTGTTGAAGACGAAAAAACTATAATTCAGACGCAAAAATTAATATTGCCACAGAGTCGATAAGAATATTCACATGTACTAGTAACTTTGAGATCTAATTGTTGCCCAGCAAATGAACTTACTTACTTGAACAGGCCAACGGTCACGAGACCTGTTGGCATAAGTATAGCGAGCTACTTCAAGAAGCTGACTTCTCTGCCTACCATCCAGCGAAGTAGCTAACTGGACTGTGCCCAGAAATAATTGCCTTCTGCACCTGACAAAAGTCCTTAAGACTTCGACTCCACCGGCGATGTACCAGCAGATGTTTTTATTACTTGACTCTTACCCTGACTATGCGAAAGTGTACACCGTGTACACCGATGGTTCTAAACTTGACAATGCTGTTAGATGTCCGTACATACTCGGTGGCACGCAAGTGTGTTTCAAACTGAACTCACTTTGCAGTGTGTTCACATCAGAGATGTACGCCATCCTCCGAGCCCTTACTTTTATGAAAACAGACGACCGAACTAAATTCCTTTTATGTTCCGACTCTTAGCTCTCTGCAAGCATTACAAACACTGTACCCTAAGGATCGCCTTGTACAGCAAATGCATGTTGCTCTTCTAGATCTCCACCTACAATGGACAGAAGTTGCGTTCTACTGGGTCCCAGGTCACTCTGGGATACTTGGAAATGATCAAGCTGTCAAATCAGCTAAAGACGCAAACTATCACACTGACTATAGATCTGTACCAGCATCTGACTTAAACTGCTATTCAAAAGAGTGTCCGCGAAGATATGGTTCATTGGCAATCGTCAACACGTCGATCTCGGAGGGAGGAGGTCGTCGTTGCTCGATCCCGGATTGGACATACATGGCTATCTTATAAGATGAGTGGAACAAGCACAACGTGTGATGTTCTTCTGACAGTCCATCACTTGCTAACGGAATGTGAAGAACACCGCCAAGCACGCCGTCGCCATCGTCTCTCGAGTGATCAAAGCTAGGACACGATGAAAAATCTATCGACAAGCTAATTGGCTTTCTGAAGGACACTGGGACATTAGATTTTTCTGATCACGCACAGCACCACGCTGTAAGAAGTTTTAATAACAAACAAGTAGTTTTAGATGAGCCAGGGCCAGTATTTATAAAAACGGCACCTTGCTCAATATGATTTCAGTTTTTACTGCAAAACTAGCTCATATTTTATCTAGACTTAATTCACTATATCTGACATGATTTGACTCGCACTAGCGTAATATCAAGTTGATTTTCACCAATATGACTCTATTTTATACACCATGACTTCACTAGCGATACATATTTTATTACAACACCTTGTTGTACGACTTGACTGGCGCTGATAACCTCGCTGTTGAGCGCCATAAACCATAATATCTATGTTATTGCACTCCTACAACTAGACGGATGACTTTGACTCCCTACGACTTTCTATGATCTGTGTCCCTATCTATAAAAGCATTAAGGAAGCAGGTGAACGTTTTATAATGTAAACGTCCTGCATTAGCCATCAGCTTCATGAGTGATAAAGAAACGTATAATCTTTCATCCGATATAATCGAGCTTTTGTGTCGAATAACAAAATGCAAACCGTCTTCACCGAGACTGGTTGTAAAACTAATCTGCGCACGCGTCTGTCACGCATGCATTGAGCGTCGCCCTCCTCCAGGGAAATAACGCACACTTCAGCGACCCCGCTGCCGCCGCGACGGCGACGCTACCTGCGAAGCAATCCCATGCTGTCTCCAGCACGTGCAGATACTCATTCACAAGACCGACTAAGTAAATACCTCTGTTCGTTTCCTTATATCGCGACGCCTTTCCATGCATTTTATTCAGTGAAAGTTTAGTTTGATTATTGTTCTTTAGAAACAATGTGCCTTTAGAAATGCGGAGTTACGCGAATGAACAGAAAGCTGAGAAGCAGTACAAATAAGTCACAACTCAATCTAAATCAGAACCGCATTCAAATTATACTTCTTTCTTAAAGTGAAGTAAAATCCATGGAATTTAATTACGTTGAATTATCAATATATAAACGTTCTGCGACTCTGCGACAGACTTCTGTCAGGAAACATGCGTCACTCAGGAGCACGGGAGCAATTCGCAATCCATTGTCGCCGACAATACATCATTCATCTTGATTACACTGTTCTTTTCAAACTTTACATTTTAGTTAACGAACTCAGACCCGTGTAGTTAACCGACATGTGAGAATTTAACTTGGAAAATTGACCGACTTTAGGAACGTATTATATGGAAACCACATTTTCTTGAATGAAGAGAATACATGAACAAAAATAAAAAAATATACATTTGTCGTACTATTTATTTATTTTTTAACATTCGAAATTTATTTTGGTTAACAGTATAATTATTATTTTTCATTAATTTATAACAGCCGTTCATATACGCATAATGCCGCAAAATTGATAACATTATCTCAAAAAGGACCAGAAATATTTGTTCCAGAATCAAAAAAAAAATACCTACATTAGTTCGAAGTTGATCAACAAGTTTGTTTTCAGGTCGAATTGGTAAGGTAAAGAGTTGAATGCAATTTTTAAATATTCAAGCGAGCGTAGCGAGCGTCTCCACTTGAAACTTATGGCTCGAATCTCTTTTTTTTTTTGTGTGTGTATTTGTGCATTTGGCGTCTCCTGCCAAACGAAGTAATGGATCAGGCCAATTTTTTCACACAAATTAAATTACTATTCTCGTTTGGTTGCATCGGAAACTTGATGTGTAGTTATAGTTAGATTGGCAATGGGGATGAAGGAAACTCTGTGTATATAACTGCAATAGTTTGACCGATCATCACCAAATTTTGCAAGGTCATGTGTACCAGCATTATAAGTGATTTTTTACAAATCTGTAATGAGCTTCAAGAGTAATAGACATTTTACTGACATTTGTATACTTAATTTAAAACGGCCTATAGCCACACCACCATTTGACCTATCAAATGGTCTTCGATTAATCTGATTAATCAAACTCATATTTTGCATGGTCGTTCAGACCAACATTGTCTCTTATTTTACGAATTTTCAGCCCTACCAGTCAAGAACATAGATGCACTTATTGACAGTTTTAATAACTGTCAGAAATGACATTTCAAAACAGAAATTCCACTGCATTCTGGGTTGCTCTATGTAGCAAAGCAAAGTTTATAGATGGCTATTCTCAATATCAATGTAAGACAGATTCTTTTCTTAGTGAATCATATTGCAATACATAATGTAGTCAAAATGTAATGTAGGTATTTCATATACATAGGTATAGGTATACCTTATCTTAAATAATTTATTTTACGATATGGATTGTGTTTTACAGTTATGAAAACAACGTTTTGACTAAATATCATCATATTGTACACATTTCCAGCCCAATCGGCCAAGAATTATTTACAGACTTATTGCTGTTTTAAGTGTTTGAATATCTGTCCAAAGAGATTGATGGAAAAATATCAGTATACAATAATCTGTTATTTAATTGATCCAGAGTGTTTAAGAAAAGTTGCAAGGAAAATTGGTAATAAATAATGTAAAGTTAGTTATCTTTGATTGAATGGATCGTGCTTGATTGACGATGTCGTGCGTGTCGGTGCTCGCTCATCAACGCGTTACACCGAGCGTTTTCCTAGTTTTTATAGTTAACAAGCAACTACTCTATATCTCAATATTTTCAACACAACGAGGATATAAAAACAGATAACAATTAAATGTTTAGAGCGTTCCCTTAAGCAAGCGATCGACTCACAATGTACAACAATAATCACGAAATAAGAAGATGATTTTGCAAACGAATTTCTAAAAAGTCATTGAACCAAATAAATGTTGAAAGAAACACTAACTGAATTCACAGTCTTGAGGAGCATTATTTCCGTCCAGTTGAATATCTGTGGTATTTTCTACCTTTGCAACAATTGCAGCTGGACGTGCCGCACTGACAGTCAATGCAGCTTAGTCTCGATCCATTCTTACATTCTACTACAAGAGTTCGCTTTCTCTCTATCTATCTCTCTCTCTCACATAGTTTACTATTTCTCTTTCTCCCATCAAAAACAAACATGTTCGCTTGTGATCGGGTTGATATTTTGGTTGCTCACAGTCCACGGTTTTCTGTTGTACTTTCAATTGACTGTGTTTTTGTGTAGCTGGAGGAACACATAATTGCGATTCTTCGATGATATGAGTGGAAGTACATGAGCAACAAGTTTATTGATCTCAGTTCTTTTATCATTATTTATTTGATTTGTGGAATTGGGATTTCATTTGCAACTACGCATACTTATTTTAATTATCTGTGGTGTTCAATATAAAATACAGAGTATACTTGTATATTCTCATTTTAAGCATTACATCGAATCTGCGAATATAAAAGCCATGTCTTTTTGCAGATTTATACAAGGTAATTAACATTTTAGTTGTATTGAAAGTTCGAATTACGTTTATATCCAATTCATAAAAACGTTGTTTTACTCGCGTTAACTTCGAACATTGTGGAATTGAATCGGAATGTTTTACTTTTTATTCAGAATAGCGACACAATGGCACGCCGCTTCAATTTAACATCCCCTCTTTTCACTCGCCCTTGTTAGAGTAATATTTCAATGTAACTTGGCTCATTTTAGGCTCGATTTGTGTTAGGAATTATGTCACGTTTGCGTCGTGATGCCATTGTTGAAGTTACGAGTTGTAACATTCACACTGAGAATCTTCCGACTGTTGGAGTCAAAACCTGAACTTTATTCTCTTCATTTCACGGATAAATACAGAATGTAGAAAACAATCGGGTTAATACTATTTAGTTAAACCGTTTGATGGCATTATTCTTTTTTAACCATTGACTTGACTTACATAATGCTCACTAATATATTTTTTCTAATAATATCCCCCTAAATACACAGTCTTGTACAAACGAGTTTTGCCCGCCCTCCCCCAACAATCTTTTAGTAAGAGACGCGTAATTCTCGAGGAGACAACGACTCGTCATGGAGATGCAAATTGTATGAGATCAAGAGAAAGTATTTAAGATCAGCTGAATTAAGTTTGAACTTCTTTTATATGAAAGGATGTGCGAAATAAAAAATATCCGGTCGAGACGGGAGTTGAACCCAGGAGCCCCGGTTCGGCCGGATAATGCTTTCTTCGCACATCCTTAATACCATCCGGGTTCTGGAAGATTTTTTTAATATAAAATCAAGCACTAACCATGATTGATTTGTAATCAAAACAATTTGTTATTAAAAATCGATTTGATTTGATTAATGTTGTTGTTTTTATTTGAAATCATTATGATAATTACTATGATTTTCATGATTGCGAATTGTAGCTGATGGATGATTTTAATACAATTTAAATGTATCTATACTTGTTTGTGGTAGATGATATCGTTCAGGAGTCTCAAACGGTTAAAACTCTTAATTGAAACACTATTATCTTTTCACTATGTGATATTTCAAAATTGTCACATCCATTTGTTATTGAAACTCGATTTGATTATGGCATTTGATATTTATTAGCATATTATAATTGAAAATATGAGATAAAGGTAAAAGGCTTTATGTTGTTTAAATTCGCTTATATAACATTGACAAAAATAACACATTACCAATATTACAAATGGTGGCAGATGTAGGATTTAAGATTTTTCTTCTACATGTGACGTTATTTTGTAAATTATTGTAAATACTAAACTGTATGAGACCAATAGAATAATATAATTCCACTGACTTCATTGTAATGATAATGTGTTGATAAAATTGTTTGAAGGTAAATGAGTCAGTTTCTGAATTTTTCAGAGTTGAAGAAGACCCAAAAAATTGAAAAAGATTTCAGCTAAAAAACCGCTATGCCACTTTTAGACCATGGCAATAATATTGTACTTATTTCATGCTAACTCTTATGCATTCTTTTGTAGAAATTTAAACAGCAAAATGTATTGCGAACTGCACTTGCAATGAAACTTCTTGGCAATAAAACATGAAGCATTGGTCGATCCAAATGGCTACTTATTCAATGCAACTAAACGAGAAATATTGTAATAGTGTAGCTGAATGCTATTTCTCTATCTGAACGAACACAATAATGCAAATTGAACAAGTGGCCATCGATCAATCCGATATGGCTGTTCGATATTCTCTCGCGTTCCAAGTTCTCGCAGTTCGCGTCATATTCTCGAGACTCTCGCGGAACACGTTAATGGAATATTTTTCAGTATGTGTTAAAGATGACACCGAATCATGAGTTGTCTTTGAAAAACTTTCTTACATCCAGTCAGTCCATGTTTTCCTATGGGAAATAGGATTTGTAAGTTACGGGAAAACTAGGAAAGTTTCGATTGGATTTAGTCGACTGGCTTTGCTCTGTGTATATATCTACACGCCCGCCTCTATCGGCAAGGTAGAGAACTAGGAAATGTCATTCCGTATGGTGGAGATTGACTAGTTTGTATTTTACATCATATTGTAAAATGCATAGATAATGTTAACTTCTAAGTGTACATTTCATGTGTGAACTACATCATGTACCGCTTGTTTGCAGAGTGTTAACTTCTGAAAATGAGAAAGATATAGCTGAAAGTCAGCGACTATGCGTTGCTACGTCAGCTGGAGAATTACGCATCCCTAAACCTGATTGAAATGCGATTCCGCTTTAAGATTCAATCAATTCCAAATGTATTTGCAGTGTTTGTTCTCAAATGAAATTCCACAATAACAGCACTCAATTGAAGGCTTTAGAAAAACATATTGCGTCTAGACTTGCTTAATTGATACAGTTCTATGAATTCACTAGCCATCATCTGCATACTAATTTTGTAATATTACATTGTTTACGAGGAATTTGCACAATATTCAAATTCAATGAAGTGTCCTTTCTCTTTCATATCATTCCTTTATTATTACTTAAAATGACCGTCCGTTGTACTTTTGCAATTTATTATAAACAATTAACTTTATTAAAGGGACATATTTACTAACCGTTTACTTGCATAGAGGTGCAACTAGTTTTATACAATTAAATAATAATATTGCAGTTTACATTCATCATCCGCTTGGTGCGATTGATAGAAATACGTTTTTCAAATCAACAGTTACAAGCTTCTATTACTTAGTTTTAAAGATGAGTACAACTATCAAACAATTTGTATACAATATCTAGATAATAATATTAATAAATTTGTAAGATACAAATAATCTTTCCATTGTGTTTCCAGAGAAGTGAAAAGTTATCTATTGTATATTTCACAGTTTTTTATTCGGACAAAGACATTTTTTAAAAAGGTTTCGTCTTCTTTGGAGATTAAATTAAAAAACAGATTCTTTTAATAAGATTTTCCATAATACCTCTTTTCCTTGCTTCGTCCCGGCAGAATGGTTCGTTAAAAAATAATGAGAGTCTTCTACTTGTACTAACAGGTATTACTTGTAAACATTTTTCCCATGGAGAAAAAAACAACGTCTTTTTTCGTTCAAAATTGAAATTAATGGATATTCTTGTAGACATTTTCCCCGTGCCTCTAACAAAACTCTAAGCATTTTACAGCTCAGTTCCAAGCTTCCTCGCAGTCAAGAGAACGACACTTTCAACAGACAGCGAGCACAGTTTATTTCAACAGAGTAGAAAAACTCATCTGCAAGAGGAATCGGATGCGTTTCAGATAATGTAATGCGCAATGAGCGAAACAAGTTGAAATATGTAACTATAATGTTATTTGGAGGCAGATAGCAGCGCCACAGGAAGGACGTGGCTGGTATTAAAAGCTCACAACTCAGGTGGTTGTCATCGTTACCTGTTCCCTAGGAGATGCTATCCACTTCTTCAGTCTCCCTTCTTACAACATCTAGCTTTGTCCGAGAGAACAGCAGCCCGAGGTGAGTCATGGAATTGATAGCGACAAGGAATTGAGCCACTAATGACGTCACACACTGTTAGTTGGGTGCAAATCAGAGCCGATAACGCCGAATTATTGACAGTGGCTAAGTGAGTCGGAACAAACGGCTGCAAGTTACAACTTGAAGCGAGAGACACGTCAGTATACTGACGCCATTGAACGCAGAAATGAATAAGTATGTACCGATATCTTCATACATCTATCAAATAATCAAAGCAAATTGAAAGAGTGTGTTGAAAGTCACTAAACAGTATCATAAAAATAACTGTATCATAAAATGTATCATAAAGTTTTAAATTATATTGTTTTAGTTTATTTAATTAGCAAAGGTAATTAAAATGAGTAACAGTGTTACTAAAACAGAATAATAATATTACTGTTAAAGTAGTCCATATTGCCTAATTAAAATAACAAATGGTGGCAGAATTCGGATTTTATGTAACATGCAGACAGGAGTAATTTCCTTCTATTAAGGTGGAAAGAGGAACATAGTGTATTGAACTGAATTAATCTTTTTCAATCAATCAATCAATCGATTGTTTTTTTATTGATCATTATTTACAATAAAAATAACAGAAATGTAACTTATAAATCCTACAAGCTCTAATCGGAGCTTATCTGTAGGGCGAACAAAATTTGCAATAGGAAAGTCTCATGAAATTTTATTCTAGTAAATTTCTATAAATAAACACAAATAATAATGACAAATACACTTATTACCTGTGAAATCTTAAATTTTCATTCATAAAAATCGAGTTCAAATATCATAGGATTTTTGGCGGGAAAAACGGCCTGTAACAAGAATCAGAACTGTGATGTCATTTCCAAGTCATTAACATTGTGTTGACATGGGGATTCCCTTGTTGCCATGGCAATATAGCAAACTGTGATGTCATTGCCAATTTTCCTGTTTTTAAATGAGAGGAGATCTATCAAACTTTGTAAATTAATTACATGAGAACTATTCGTCCAACAACAAAAATAATACCACATCTGTGTTCAGCAACATCTCAACTTTCATAAAATAAATATTATTCTGAATTCAAATCTTCACGAGACTTCCCTATTATTTCAAAATGACATCAGAGAGTATAAATACAACAGTGAATTACTATTTGATAGATGTGGCATACACCTAATTAATTGCATAAATTGCATAAATAAATCTTGCAAATAACTGCTTGAGTGATGTCACATCTAGAATCATCATTGTTCTGTATGACTTCTTAACCATTTGAAATATTCGCTCACACACTATCCGGAGATGTGAACATGAAATTGCTTTAATTGAGTGATGTAAAATATCTGTCGTTGAGCCTGCAGATTACACGGTCATTACCGACTCGCAAATAATGAATTGAATTCATGACAATGGCTCTTCATTTAGCCAATATGCAACGCCGTCAATCGGCAGGTCGACTGCGATTATCTCTGATTAATTCGCCCCCCGCAAACCACGCGAGTTCGATTCCCGCTGATTGCATTCAGAGCCC